>OY804592.1:13575867-14175867 GCA_963680895.1 Fragum sueziense | reverse complement strand
TGACCGAGTGTTCCGAAAAACTGGAGCATACCCCCTTAAATGTGAGTTTAAAGATCTGATTGGATAGTTTTTCTAATAACAATGAATTTGTTCTAAATGTAGACCGGGTTCACCGATATGTATTGACAAACCGTCTGTGTTGTTATAAAATCTCGTAACTACGGCTTTATTGAAGCCGTAGTTACGATATTTCATAACAAAACCAACGGAATACTATGATCGCGAAAAAACGTCCCACGCGTTGGCCGAGTTCACCACCAATGCCACTGGTACTGCGTTATTCGGCCAGGCACATAAGTAACCATGGTGACCTCCTGTATGATATTTCACGACAAAGATTAAGAGCAAAGTTTGTTAATTGTGAGAGCAAATATATGACATTCATGAAGTACATAGTTTTCGGCATATCTTAACACCAGCAGTAACAGTTTTACACGGTCTTACTCAATCAAAATTAATAAACTTTGCTCTTTACCTTTGTAGTGAAATCTCTGCACAGTCGGTGGTCATTTTCAGAGTGTGCCTGACGTACAAAAATACATAGTACGACAGGGAACCAGGCTACTTAGAGAATACCATCAAAACACTTAGTGCGTTAACTACAGCTACGTACGTCGCGGGTTCAAACCCTTAAACGTCACATTTTTTGTGAACTCTTTTTGTACTCTTTGAACATATTATATCTAACCCTACACCCCTTGCCAAACAGCGTAACATAGAACGTTTCAAATTGAAAGTTGTTGTGGACGATAGAATACGACGGTGATAAAAATATAATATGTATGTTATTATAGCATAGAGAAAATATTGCGAGAAAGGGACAATATGCTGATTTGCAAAATTGTCCCATTCTTTATTCGGTGTTTTTCTAGCCTTTTCTATGAAACGACTAAAAAGGCGTCATCGTTTAGAAAATGGTTAATTAATGCGTAGGAAAAACGTGCACAGGTGATAACAAAGGTTGAAAGCACACTCTCGAGGTGAATACAAAATGCAAGACTATTTGGGAAAGGGAAAATTTTACCCTTTACCGAATTTTACATTAAATCAACAATATTTTTTATTCTAATCAGAATGATGCCAAGTATGGACCCATTGTAGAGGCTTAAAGTGACATTTCACATTTATTTCAATTTTTTAAAGTACGTCTTAATGCAAAGATGGTTTATTCTAATGCATAGAAATGCTATCAGTTTTTCGAAGTTGTTATTAAATAAGAGCAAAATACGCCTTTACAGTTGAGACAGAAATTACAAATTCTATATAAATCTGAACTGTTGTCCACAACAATTTGTTTAATCTTAGCACAAAAATATTATACTGAAACAAAAAAGAAACGCAACTTCATTTTCAATTCCTTCTTACGCAAAGACATCAAATCAGATTTAGACAAAACTTAAAACATTTAAAGTGACAACATTTAACCTTGTAAAGTTCACAAAATCATGTTGGTAGTCAATTTTATCAGTAAGAAAACACCCAGTTTAAACCGAGCGTCAACACAACACGACAAAAAAATTGGACGTAGGTCGAAAAAACCATTCTGTTTCGTTTAAATTTGGTCCGATATTCGAATGTTGTGAAGTCCATACGAGTTATTAGCGGTCTCCATTACAGTCTTAAACCTATCCCCTAGGTGGGTTAACGTGATTATACGGCCCTGCCTTGACGTCATATCTCTTGCACGCCCGCCTCGTGCTCAATCGGTTATGGTCCAATTGAGAGCCAACAACGTATACAGTCAAAAATGTGTCGATTTTTTGCCCCATCAATGTCTTACGACAACATTTTGAACCTTTTCCACCAACAACATCTGTATTGCAGTTAGGCGCTGGTTTTGGCATAGCCTTGCTATGCGTAGCGTAGTGAAAAGTGTGTGAACGTTTTGGCGTCTTCTTTGTCTATGTTCTAGCTTGTGTTTGATGAAAATTTGTTTTGATAGCAGTCATCTAGAAAACATGGCAGGGGATATTCAGTTTTTAACAATTTACCATGTATCACGTGATGAATGTACGACATCTGAAGAAAATGGCACTGTAATAATGCGTATGGATGCAGGTATATTGAAAATGTACTCAGCAGCCATTAAAAACATATTTTGTCGAAAATATTATGAAAAATTGGGGTTGCGTATCTTTTTTGTCCTAGTATATATTTCTCGTAAACGGTTCAATATTTTGGCTTGAAATTTTCAGAAATTTCATAAGAAAATATGCTCTTTCAGATAGAATAAAGGTAAAAGTTATGTAAAAATAATTGTGAAATGTCACTTTAACTAATCTCTGATCTGCAAACATTTCGATTATGTAGAATGCACTTGTTCATTGGTTCAAATGATCAGTATAAGAGCAGTATGCATGGTAAAAATGTTAAAATTCTAGAAAAAGGAAAATTTAAGACGATGATTTTACTTTGAACAACATGAAATCACAGTTTCTATACTCTATAGACTCTAATCATTCATCCTTTCCTAAGCAAGACATTGTTATGATTGGTTTATTGGGAGGGGGGGGGGGGTACGCCGTTTTCAACTACTAAGGCCATATCGTGGCGATTGGAGCACCTAACCATGGATTCCTGTCGTTTCTCATACCAGTACTACCACAACACCCTAACCAAGCCTCCAGCTGCTCCAGCTGCTCCCCCACATAGGTTCACGATATCAAACCATTGATGGGTGACATTTTTGTCAGAAAGGCTATTTGCCGCGGTCGGGTATCGAATCCGGGACCTCTCGAATGATAGGCAGATGCGCTAGGTACAACTGCGCCATGGCCGAACATTGTTATGAAGCAAATAATATGAAACATACAAAGATAGGAAGTTTCTCCTTTGTCCATTTTACTACTTTCTTTATTGTACATTACATAATTTAATCTTTATCGTCAGCCGTTTCGTCGTCTACAACTCATTCTAATTTGAACCACTCTAGGATATTGTCGTTTGGAAGAGCCTTTAACACAACAATTGAAAATTCAATAATGATAAAGTGAATACAGAACAGATCCTTAACACATTACCAGACGTTAATTTCAAGCAAATAAATCGTTACGTTGTTTCGTCTTCTTAGGAAGAAAATATTGTGGGAAATGAAGAACTTGCTTGTCACAACCATTTCTTCATTTTCTACCATGTTTTCCAAACACATGTATTTCATAGGGACCAAAAGCACCGTCTATCATCAACACCGGAAATAGATTACCAGCGAAGCGAGAGTATGAAAAAACGCATGGTGAGTGAGTAAGTGTTGACCTTTATTATTGCGTTATAATTTACTACAGGATAACCAGTGCATGTAAGGCACATTGTAAAAAGATTAAATATAACGGCGTGTGGCTCTATTTCATCCTGTGTATCGAAATATCTGCATTTAGAAAGTTTTTTCGTTGCTTGGTACTGGCATTTCAGATAATCGTGTCGCGAAAACACATGTTTTTATCTGGTTTACAAGATTGTATTTCGGGTTTGAAGTCCTTTTCCTATTCTTAATACCAATTTGCCTTATCTAATATGTGTTTCTTATGTTGGTTTGATATTTAACTACCGCTAATAACTGAAACAGAAATGCTTGAGGTATACGGCGAATAGTTGTTTGTTGGTATTTTATGGACGGCAAATAGTCAATGCCATGGACGGCGAATAGTCGTTATGTGTTAACGAAATTTACGTCGTGTATTTTTCATTTATTTATAAAATCAATAAACGAATTTTTACACAATCATGATAGTTATGCAGTATCTCATGTTATTTCTTTGTTGGGATATCGGAGGTTTGTATGGTGGAGGAAGGCCATTACTCAACGAACTATATATATGCGCCAACATACATTTTACACTCTACAGCTCAGCATATCTAGTGAAATGTTTTTTATTATTGCTATTATTATTATTAGTCGAGTCCGGTAAGTCTGCGCACCCATTCAATTCCGTCTAAAAACAACAACAACTACAACAAAAACAAGAAGACCAAGATGGCCCTGCATCGCTCACCTGAGAGGACTTTGAGACAAATAACTTGCAAACTTCAAACTCGCATGACCCACTTTTTACATGACCTAGATATCATCTAGATAAACATTTTGAACAATTTTCACAACGATGAGTAAATATTAAGGTTCTTAGAGCAAAAACAAGATTTGACCTTGTGACCCAGTTTTTTACCTAACATTAGCCATTTTTTACATGACCCATTCATCATCAAGATAAGCAATTCTGAACTATTTTCACAATGATGAATAAATGTTTTGATTTTTCAGAGCAAAAAAACAAACAAAAAAAAAAACAAATTTGGCCTAGGTTTTGACCTCTCATGACCCATTTTATACATACCCCAGATATTGTCAAAATATACATTCTGAACAATTTTCACAATGATTCAGATATCATTATGGTTCTAAATGCGGAAATAATATTTGACCCTGTGACCTAGTTTTTGACCTCACATGGCCCCCTTTTTACATTGACCAGATATCATCAAGATAAATATTCTGAACAATTTTCACGATAAAGACAATAGTTTGGTTCCTAGAGCAAAAACAAAATTTGACCTAATGACCTAGTTTTAGACCTCGCATGACCCACTTTTCACATCACCAATATATCATCACGATAAACATTCTGAACAATTTTCACAATGATAAAGTAAATATATTGGTTCTTAGAGCTAAACAAAACTTGACCTAGTGACTTAGTTGTTAACATCGAATGACCTGCTTTTCATATCACCAAGATATCATCAGATAAACATTCTGAATTTTCACAATGATTGAGTAAATATTCTTTGAGAAAAAAACAAGATTTGACCTCGTGACCTAGTTTCTGACCTCGCATGACCCACTTTTAAAAAAGACCCAGATTTCGTCAAGATAAACATTCTGAACAATTTTCACAGTGTTTAAGTATATTTCCGTTCTTAAAGCAAAACCAAGATTTGACCCAATGACCTAGTTTTTTACCTTACATGACCCACTTGACGTGCGCAGACTTACCGGGCATAAAGATAAACTTCAAAACATGAGGACAGGTATCTTCAAACTTGATTATTTCAGTTGTCTTTGGGAAATTTGCAGAATTTCTAGATTGTCATGTTTTAACAGATCCTAATTTGCTTTATGCTTGTCATTTGTGAGCTTACAATCGTGTATTCAATGGCAAATATAGATCTTATTTCTTAACGAATAAGGTATGCAACCCATCATTAGCACCATTGAAGAGCCAGAGGCGAAATTTGAAAAGTGCCAGTAACAACTAAACAGTGTTACATTTCTATTCCAAATACAAACATAAGCATTTTAGAATTTTGGATTAATGCATACTTATGGAAATATTTTTTGTTGGTTTTGATCGTAAAGGTTCTCTTACTCTAGGCACTTTGAGTGAGCTTTTTTCATTGTGATACTCTCTACACGCTCAATTTAAGTGATTTTTCGATGACTATTCGCCGTACATAATTTTGGATAATTTAACTATAAGCCGTACAGATCATGTTCTATTCGCCGTACACATCTAACTTTTTGTTTTGTTAAATATTTCGCTTAATTCCTAGATTTTGGATTAAACATTCTACGATACCTTCATATTCTATATGTTCTCTAGCTCAGTACTCAAAAAATCGAAAATATCTGCATGTATTTCAAATAAATTGGTCCTAAACGCATGCTTTGTTTATGGTACCAGTCGTCGGATGATCGGTCCTCAAATCCATCCGTCTTGTCAATTAAGAAAACGATCTACTTACAAGAAAAGCTTTATATATCCGCAATGTATGTACACAAACAGATCTTCAAACATACCACGGTTAAAACCATCAAAACTGATTTTTCATGAGTTGTCACATTTCGTGTCAGTCAACTCTCGCTTCGCTGGTAATCTATTTCCGGTGTTGATGATAGACGGTGAAAAGGCGTCAGAATATAGGAATGGGTAAAGCGCACACATTATATCCAGGGAATGGGCTGATGGTATGAATACACATTGTGCGGTCGAATAGATAGTTTATGGCGGAGATTGTGCATCATGGGATGGATAACGAATACGGACAAAATAATCTCGATTCTGGTAAGATATTTTGCAATAACTTCCTTATCTGTGCGTCAATCTTCAAAAGGTTTGTTGCATGTACCCCGCCTTACCGAGCTCTTTCATCGAATGTATAATATATTAGATAACTCATGGTACTTTTTCCGAAATATTGTCCCAACCAACCAGAAAGCGAAATGGTAACGACTACGGCCAAATTAACCACGCTTCAGGTAAAAATTGTGCAATAACTTTCTTATTTCTGCGTCAATTTTCATGCGGTTTGTTGCATGTACTCCGTCTTACTGAGCCCTTTTGTATTACTTATCTGGAAACTAATTAACTCCTTGTACTTTTCTCAAAAACCGATCCCAACCGACTAGAAAAAGCGCCTGAATTTTTCGTCGTTTTTCTAGTCGGTTTGGATAGATTTTTGGACAAAGAACAAAGATTTTACAAACGAGTCATATATCTGAGGAAAGAGCTCAGTAATGCGGGGTACATGCAACAAACCGCTTGAAAATTGACGCAGAAAAAAGAAAATTATTGCACAATTTCTTACCTGAAGCGAGGCAAATTTGTCCGTATTCGTTATCCATCCCATCATGCACAATCTCGACCATACAGTTGTAGGGTTAAGCAGTGACTAGGCGTTACAGTTACACACGTGTCAGCCCTATCACTGGTTAATGATCGTTGAAAAAATTAGAGCAGTAATATTGTAACTGCATGGAATTTATCTGACAGTTACACTTTTTTGCATTTCAAGCTCCTTTACTCAACCAAAAAGACTGTAAAGACACTGAAAATACTTAATAAGTTTTTAATTCAAGCGAAAATTATATCATCAAATGTAATTATTACATGTAACCTCCTCCTTATTTGTCGCAGAAGTGAATAATTTTGAAGATTGTGACTGAATAAGGCCGTTTCTGTGGTGTTTAAAAACACATACTAGTAGTTTGGCTTGAACACATAGCTCTGCGGGTAAGACAAAAAGGCAATTGTTCAACGAAGAGATTTCTGAAAATCTGTACAATAAATAGGGATCTGCCCGATTTAAAAATCTGCGTTTGGCATATTCTTAGTAAATATACAATACCATTACTAAATCAATGATAAACATGCCACCAGAACATTACAAAAGAATTCTTATTTACACAATTGTAAACTGCTTGATTCGCTTTTTTTTCCAAAATGTAACATCATGTGAGGCATTAGGTTAGTTTTGAAACAATTTCCACAAATTCCACATTTAGATGGCTTGTCTTGTATGCATTCTTGTAAGTGGGCAAACTAAGTAAAACCCTTTCCACAAATGTCTCGTTTATTCGTTCTTTAACCAGTATGTGTTCTCGCGTGTGTCGCTAGGGTATCATACCGCGTGAAACTTTTTCCACAAATGTCACATGTATATGGCTTCTCATCAGAATGTTTTCTAGTGTGTCTCGTTAAGTCGTATAATCGAGTAAACCCTTTTCCACAAATGTCACATTTATATGGCTTCTCACCAGTATGTTTTCTTGTGTGTTTCGTTAAGTTGGATAACTGAGTAAATCCTTTTCCACAAATGTCACATTTGTATTGCCTCTCATCAGTATGTATTCTCGTGTGTCTCGCCAGGGTATCAGACTGTGTGAAAGATTTTCCAAAATTGTCACATTTATACGGGTTTTCATCAGTATGTATTCTCGCATGTTTCGCCAGGTTATCAGACTCTGTGAACCCCTTTCCGCAAATGTCACATTTGTGTGGCTTCTCACCAGTATGTATTCTTTTGTGTCGTGTTAAGTGACCAGACTGTGTAAATCCTTTTCCACAAATGTCACATTCATAATGTCTCTCTCCAGTATGTATTCGTGCGTGTTGTGCTAAGTTGGATGACTGACTAAACCCCTTTCCACAAATGTCACATTTATATGGTTTCTCACCAGCGTGTATTCTGAAGTGTGTCACCAGGGTATCAGACCGTGTGAAACACTTTCCACAAAAGTCACATTTATAAGGCTTTTCACCAGTATGTATTAGTTTGTGTTTATTTAAGTGCACAGGCTGAGTAAAACACTTTCCACAAATGTCACATTTATATGGCTTCTCACCAGTATGTATTCTTTTGTGCTTTCGAAGCTGGGATATATATCTGAATTCTTTTCCACAAAATTCACATCGATGGTGTGTCTGGTCTGCACCTTTGCTTGCAGTTTTGTCTGCGTACGTCCTTTCAGTTTGCTCAGCGGTTTTCATTTCATTCCATATCTGTCCATTGACATGTTTGTCGTTACCACAGTTATACATTTCATTAATTATAAGCGTATAAAATCAAACTGAAGATTGGCTAGAATTATTATCGAACTTGTAGACTTGTACTTTTAATCTCATCTTTTGCGTCTTTGTCGTACTGCTGCACCACACCATGTCACCTGGTCGACCATTTCAAGGTACAAAAGTCAGTTTATATCTTCTCTATGTTCTGGTGTAATTCTATATCCACAGTTCACAATACATGTATATTGATATGTACAAATGTATTTGTGTCGTTGATTCTGTAACGATAATGTGTAGTTCGCTCTGAAAAGGATAACGAACATTTTACAATCAGAAAGAATAATCAAACGAAAACAAAAACAATGAGAAAAACTAAATCATACGGAACAAAAATGAAGTTATAATTGAATGAAAAAAGCGAAAGACCAGTCAAATTAATTAATGACCGAATACGTGTAAATGAATAATATTCAATCATAAACTCCCCGTTTTGGAAAACAATATAAGTAGGAAAATGTCAAACCTGGCCCCGGTTTCTCGAAAATATGTTTACTTAAGTACGTTCTCATGCTCAAATCTGAGCACCGTGCTCAAATCGCACGAAATCCACGTGAACTTCAGTCGAATACCCTTTAACGCTGGACAGCATTCCTTTGAAGTTGAGCATGTTCTTACGAGTATGTACTTAAGTTTTTTTTTTCGAGAAATCGGGCCTGAAGTATCAATTCTTAAATAGCGAACGGCAAGATTTTAAGTTGTTCGAAATGCAAATAATTATGTTGCATATCGTCGGTGTAAATGCAAAACCTCGTATGACGATTGGTGCGATTTTCAAAGTACAAACTTGTGTGCCCAGTTAAGACGATTTTCGCGGGTTTTGTATTCTTACTGATCAGTATCAATGATACATTACTTGTGAACAATATGTCCAAATTTCAAGTAAAACATTTCAGTTTGGGAAAAGCTATTACACTTTTTCGACTCCCCTTTAAAAAAATTCAAAACCGAGATACGAGGTTTTGCATTTACAACGACGATATGACAAAGTGAATTAAAGTAAAAAAAATATAATTTTGTGTAGAAAACAACGTGGGAAATGTCTTCATTTTTCCACAATGTTTTCCAAAGCTTACGTTTGGTGTGGCGTCAAAAGGCATCACTGTGTGGTAATGGACCCTTTCCCTAACACACATGGCCAGTTTTCGCGTTTTCAAGAAACTTTTTTTCGGAAAATATTAAGATATGACAATAAGAGCTTCGAGATCCGATTAAACGTTTGCTAGAACCTTATGATATACAAGGGCTTTCCCCAATTTAATTGCAGATGATAAAGATAAATTTTATCAAGTAAATCGTGGGGTAATTTTGAACAAATAATTTTTTTTTTCTTCCGTGTAATTCTAAAACCTTGCAACTACGGGTTGATTGAAACTGTAGTTACCATTTTTATCACAACACCGAAGATTTCTCAATACAAACCAGTAAAACCAGACTATTTTCTGCACAAAATACATTCCTATTCCAAGAGCGGTAAAAATCGAGAAAAAATCTTGAAACTCAATTCTTTAAAATGCTTTAAGGGACGTTTTTTCCAGATCCCGGCTCATTTGTAAAACCATATGGCATGCACATTGATTGACCGAATGGAGAATAGCCCCTTTAAACCAGCATTTTTTCTAGACTATGTGTAATAGATCTAGTAAATAAAAATTCATTCCTTCATTGCTTTACTTTGTTCAACAGATCCCAAAATGATAATGATAATATTATATTCAAATCTTAAGCCTCTCTTGCAAGGTACAGTTCAGTGTTCTCCCCAGAATATTTTGAAGCTGCAGTCGCCAAGTATCAAACCTAACAGACAGAGTTTGTGTAAATACAAATGACTTTGCATTACAACATTGTGGGAAATGAAGAAATTGCTCATTTTGAGCAATTTCTTCATATCCCATAATGTTTTCATGCGGAATTATTATACAAAGTGCTCTATCTTAAACAGGTTTTGGCATGGAAAACATCAAAAATCACCCTATTTGATGACCATTTTCAGAAACTAAACTGTGGGGTTCTTTTGAAGCTGTAGGGGCATAATACTGATTTACATGAAGCTGTAGTGGGGCCGATACAGCTTATTGGGCTGGGGAGAACACTGGTACTTCTTTGATGGACGCAAGCACGACGGAGAAGGGGCGTGGCAAAGAATTGTCCAGCCAATCATTTGCTATGTACGACCATTCTGCGTCTTTTTAGAACGCAAGAGATATTTCTGATAATCTCCGAAGAAGCACGATTTATAAGGACGCACAACGGATTGTAAGAGAGCCATTGCCTACTGAGAACAGGGCTGCAGAAAAAAGGGGCGATGGTATAACAAAATGAAATATTTCATTAAATGGTACATAAAATGGCAATGATTTTTGTTCTAAAAATATACTCGGTTTACCGTTATCAAGCCCGTAGGAACAGGAGGCTAGGGGGGTGGGGGCTGAGCCCCAGACCCCTTTGCCAACTGTTGATTTTCACTTGCTGTAAAAGACTCCACATGTATGTAAATATTGATGGCAATAAAATATGTTTAAACTAAACTGAGCCCCCCCCCCCCCGCCGAGTTTTCCTTATTTACACTGAATTTTTTGGGGGAAATCTTAATTAGCCCCTCCCCAAAGCCCCTCCAATATGAAATTGCTTCCTACGGGCCTGGTTATGTTTGGATAACCGTCGATGTTGTTATTTAAAATCTCATTACTATTATTCGGGTATTCTATCTTAAAACTATCTGGCCCGATATTAGAATAACTTATTTTCATACAAACTATGGTAACAAAACGTATGGTTGATAATAAAAATGATATCATGATGAGGAAGGATATTTCCTGTTGTTCTGTGGGCATTTCTTCCCAAACGACAAAATTTTAGGGTGGTCCAATACTAAAGCTGCTACAGACGACAAAATGGATGTTGATAAAGAAAAGATTTTGTATAATATAGCTGAGAAAATATTGAGGCAAAATGAGAAACTGCTGGTTATAAGAAGTTTCTTCATTTGTCTCAATGTTTTCCCAAGCCATTTCTATTAAGGACGTCAAAAGCAGGTCTTGTTTGGGAAAGGGTTAAATCTAAAAATTATGGGACAAATAGCACAAATTTCAATAGCCATATTAAGACGTTTTTCGTGCGAATTTTCCCGGCGTGAATTATTCACGGTGGAGATTGTGCACCATGGGACGGATAAGGACTAGCCTCGATTTTGATAAGCTATTTTGCGATAATTTTCTTATTTCTGCATCAGTTTTCAATGGTTTGTTGCGTGTACCCCGCTTAATTTAGTTCGTTCATCGGATGTACGACTTATTTGAAAACTCATGGTTTTTCCCCCTAACTTTGTCCCAGACGGTTAGAAAGCGAAAGGGTAACAACTATGGTCAAATAAGTCCCGCTCCAGGTTAGATTTTTTGCTATTACTTTCTTAAATCTGCGTCAATTTTCAAGCAGTTTTTTGCTTGTATCATGCCTTACCGAGACAGATGTATGACTTTTTTGGAAACTTTTTATACTTTTCCCAAATATTGATCCCAACCGACAACAAAAATCGATTTGTCTTTTTGTCGTTTTTTCTGGCCGGTTTGGATCAGTTTTTGGGAAATTACAAGGATTTTACAAACAAGTCATATATCTGAGGACAGATCTGAGTAAGGCAGGGTACATGCAACAAGCCACACGAAAATTGACGCAGAAATAAGAAAGTTATTACACAATTTCTTACCTGGAGCGGGGCACATGTGTCCGTTGTCGGTACCAACCCCATTAGGCACAATCTCCGTCGTGATATTTCTAATATTTACTCAATAACCATACATTAGTTCTTATTGGTAACACAAAATATAATGGCTGTGGTGACTTTATGGAAATGAAGTAATTGCTTGTGACAAGCAATTTCTTCATTTCGCATTATATTTTCTGCAAAAATAGGCCTAAACCAAAAAGCAAATGTTCATTCGCTTGCAATTTTCGTCTGCAGCATCTTTCAAATTAGAACAGTCCAAAGTTTTGCCGTCTGGTAATGAGTTAAGGTAGTATAAAATAAATATGAATCTAAAATAACTATAGTAGAACAACATCAATGTGGCGTAATATTGGTAAAATGCGATAAAAACCTCTTCTCCTTTGACGAAGATGTTTTTATCTGTTTTACTTATATTCCACCAAAGGGATCAGTTTATACTGATTATGGAGATTTTGACTTTTTTGATTTCATTGAGACTTGCATAGAAAAGTATAGAATGCTTGGAAAAGTATTTGTGACTGGAGATTTAAATTGTAGATGTAGCACAGAAAGTGATGTATTTGATTATGACATGTATATAGATAATGACCTTTACCTGTCAAATACCTGTAGTATTCCATCACGTGATAGCGAGGACCACGTGCTCGATACCTATGGGGCGTACTTGATTTGCCGTTCGGTGTACACCTTCCAGTGTTCTCTCGAATCAAGTGAGACAGAACAATGTTCGGTGCACACACCTTTTGACCCAACTGACAGGTAGGTGTGGATAACCCGGATGTTAGAACAAAGATGGCTTCCACTTACTAGGAAGTGCCGCAAATGTTCAATTTTTTCTATTCTCTTGCCTTTTTAAAGCAACATAGCTGTTGCGCAGCTGCATGTAAATACATATTATCCAAACAAAGAAACCTCGGCACAAATATTCTTGAATATATCGCGCAGTTCTGGAATATTTGCTCTTTTGGGAAAAGATGCAAAATTCTGGTGTATCAATGTACCATCAAATCAATGATGGCGCAAAAATAAAAAGATGGCGTTGACCATTCCTTTGCTAACTCATGGACTAATTTAATATGAAAATGCTGAAACCCGCATTATTCAAGCTTCAGATGACGATTTCCTTCCATTTGCAGATTTTCAAACAAATTGTTCCATACTTGATTCGCTGCTGAACTGGTGCAACGCTCCATTCCACTGCACCCAACTTGATTCAAAGCGGTGTAGTGTGACGTTCCAGAACGCTCTGGAACGTGCGAATCAAGCGCGCCCATGGTAAACGGTTGATTGAACTCTGTTTATCTACGTCATTTATCATAGGTAATGGTCGTCTGCATTATGATAATGGTATAGGTCAGTTTACTTTTCATTCTTACAACGGATCTATCTTTTGTTGCATTATTTGGATTTCATGTCAATTTCTTATTTTGATGTATTACCTCCGACAGAATTTTCTGATCATTCTCCGATTGTTTTTCGCTTCCCTAGTAACACTATTGATAATAAAAAAGATGAAAATGCTATTAATCAAAGATCGATGAAATGGAACGAAAATAAACTCATTTTACTTAATGATATACTACAGACTAAGGAAAGTATGCTAAAAAAGTTGACAGACAAAGTGTCTGTAACGAATGATATTGAACATGTGGCTGATTCATTTACACAGCTCATACAGGACTGTATAAATGAAATATCCACTGAACATAATTTGATGGGGAAAAGATCAGAAAAATCATCGAAGCAAAAGAAACCATGGTTCAACAAAGAATGTTCGAATGCAAGAAAATTATTCAATAAATCTAGAAATAAATACTTAAAATCTAAAAACGAAGAAAATAAATTAAATTTCATGGACGCCAAATCAGTATACAAAAAAGTAAAAAATGAATATAGAAATAAGTTCAAAATTAAAGAAAAGGAAAATCTAACAAAATTGAGCAAAAATAATCCTAGAGAATTTTGGAAGAAAATAAGAAACCAATATATGAAACCTAAACAGGAAATAAACGATATTGATATAAAAGATCTATATCAGCATTTTAATGATCTCTACAACATTGATATAGAGAATATCGAAAATGAACATGAGAACCAACAACCATTGATAACCGATGATGAATTAGATAGAGAGTTCAGTATAGAAGAATTGAGATCTGCTGTTTTCAAACAAAACGATAATAAGAGTCCTGGTATTGATGACATAGCAGCTGAAATATATAAAACTACATTTAACTTAATATCACCCTTTGTCCTAAGATTATTTAATAGATTATTTACTAATGGGGAATACCCAAAATCCTGGGGTATGGGAATTATAGTTCCCATATTCAAAGGTGGAGATAGAAAAAACCCACAAAACTATAGAGGTATTACCCTTATAAACAGCATATCAAAAATATATTCCCAAATTCTCCTAAACAGACTCACAAAATGGTCAAATGAAATGTCAAAAATCGTAGAAAACCAATTTGGGTTTCAAAAAGGAAAATCAACAATCGACTGCATTTTTATTTTACATTCTGTTATCGCCAAAACACTGGGAGAAAAGAAAAAATTATACTGCGCTTTTGTAGATTTTGAAAAATGCTTTGATAAAATTGACAGATCGTTTCTCTTCCAAAAATTAATCCAAGAAAATGTTAGCTCAAAATATGTAAAGGCTATAAAGAGTATGTATAATACTATTAAATCTTGTATAAGAGTCAATGGTGAGTTATCTCCCTTCATCACATCAAACGTCGGAGTGAAACAATGGTGTCCGTCGTCCAGTTTGATGTTTTTATTCTTTATTAATGATATCGTTAACAATTTAAATGATAATATAGACGGTCTTTTTACATTGAACGAAATAAAGATTTTCATTTTACTTTTTGCCGATGATGCCGTATTGTTTGCACATACGCCTCAGGCTTTGCAATTATTACTCAATGATTTACATGCTTATTGCACATCATGGAATCTCAAAGTAAATACGAACAAAACCAAAGTAATGATCTTTGAAAAAGGAAGACACACAACTTTCGATTTTAAATACAACGATATTTTACTTGAAATAGTTGACTCATTTAAATACCTTGGTATAGTATTTTTCAAAAATGGTAGCTGGTTTAGAACTCAAAAATTTATTGCTAAACACTCATTGAACGCATTACATAAACTTTTCATTGTTTATAACCAATTGTCGCTAAATATCATAGATAAATGTAAACTCTTTGATACATTTGTAGGATCAGTCCTTAATTATGGGAGCAGCGTATGGGGGTTCCAAACAAGTAAGGCTATCGAACAAATCCATTGCAAATTCATGAGAAAAATATTATGTGTAAAAAAGTCAACAAATTTAGATGCCTTGTATGGTGAACTCGGCAGACACCCGATGGAAATTCAAAGAAAAATTAATATAATAAAATATTGGACAGAAATACTCAAAAAGCCAGATACAACTTTAATCAAAATCATATATCACATGCTACTGGATGACGTCAATAACAATAATACATATAATAACTTAAACTGGGCACAAAATGTAAAAAACATGCTGGATGAGATTGGCATGTCAAATCTTTGGTTAAATCAGACAATAAGTAATAAACAATTTCAAAGCATCAAACAACGAATCATTGACATATATAGACAAAAATGGTATTCAAATATCAATAACTCAGGGAAACTTCAATTCTATAGTACATTTAAACATAAATTTGAAATAGAGAAATACCTTTCATGTGTAAACACAAAGAGATACAGAATAGCTCTCACAAAATTCAGAATATCATGTCACCAATTAGCAATTGAAGAAGGCCGATACCAAAATATCCCAAGGGAGAACAGACTTTGTAGACATTGTAACCTCAGGCTCATCGAAAATGAATATCATTTCCTTTTAATTTGTCCGAAATACTACGATTTGCGCAAGAACTTCATAAAGAACTTTTATCTTAATTGGCCAACTTTAAATAAATTTGAACTACTCATGAATACTAAATCAACAAAAATACTTAACAATCTTGCTAAGTTTATTTATGCTGCAAATAAGGTGCGTGCACTTGATTTGCCGAATAACTAAACTGTAGCAATTCCTACAAATATACCTCATTCTACACAACTGTTATTTTTATATCTTCTCTTGGAAATGTAATACATATCAAAATGTAATTTGTGTCATTGTTCCCACGTATGTTGAATTTGTTAAAGTTTGTATTGTAGGCTATAAACATGCATATTGCTGTTTCATGCTGAATAAAATGTTATGTTATGTATTAGTCCTTGGGCCAGGACCAGGAAAATGGGGTAAGTATTACCAGAAAAAAGGACAAAAGGACACCTATATATATTTGTAGATATACATCTGACGGATGTTTTTCAGTGATGATATCCGACATGAAGAGTAGCTAAATATATTTTACCCTTACCTTTATATAGGTACCCTTCACGACGTGAATGACAATCTGGTTTGGGGTAAGGGAAAGGAAAAAATTAATAAAAAATATAAAATGAATGTATTAATCTATTTATTTGAATCCATACGTATGAACATGTATTTCACTACTTATGAATCATGATTTTTTTTAATTATGTAATTATAATGACGTCATTACTCCTCTTCAAAATATGCTTTATGTGCAATCAAGTGTAAGAATTGGCCGAAATATTCGAAAAAGTATTTTTCTATAATTATCATTTGTTTCTAATGCAAGAAGACATGGTTTTTCGTAAAGTACAATATCTTAGAAACATTTTGAGCGTTGTTTGCACTCTGGCCGTCGGGGCTTTTGGTTGTAACCCTTAACTAAAACCCTTAACCCTATCATTTTTTGCATTCAAATTTATAACACTTATTTGGTCATATTTCCATTGAATATTGACCTACATGTGTCAAAATGGTATCAAATGAAAGCTTATGACTCGCTCTTTTGTTTGTAGTTATTTCATGCAAATTATCTCATTTGCATATTCATGAATATTAATGATTTCCCTTAAAACTTCCATTTTTTGGCGAAAATTTTGATAAATACTTTCCAAAACAAGGCGTTTCTTTTCAAGGGAATGTTGAAAACATGATTTTTCTTAAAGAACATTTTATTAGAAACATTTTGAGCCTTGTTTACACTCTGGCAGTTGGGGCTTTTTGCCGTAACCCTTATCTTAACCCTTAGTCCCATCAAATTACAAATCACAAATTTGAAAATGAATTCGGCCATATCTTCATTGAATATTTGCACACAGTTGTCAGAATTATATTAAATGAAAGCTTATGACTTATTCTTTCATTTTAGTCATGTTATGCAAATTAGCTCATTTGCATATTCATGAATTTTCCTAAAATTGCGATTTTCGACAGAAATTTGGTAAATACTTTCCAAAACGAGGCATTTTTGTGCAGGGGAATTACGTAAACATATTAAATATTTAAGGAAAATAATATATCAAACATTTTGAGCGATGTTTGCACTTAATTTGGCCGTAGGGGCTTTGGGTCATAAACCTTATCTAAACCCTTAAACCTATAAAATTGTTCAGTCATTTCAAAACGTTTTTGGTCATGTCTTGGTTGAATATTGACCTACAGATGTAAGAATGGTATCAAATTAAAGTTTATGGCTTGCTCAATAATTTACCATAAATTTTATGCAAATTACCTTATTTGCATATTCGCGAATATTAATGACACTAATTAAAACTGTGACCCTTTTTGCGAATTAGGTTTGTGTTTGGTAATGTCATATCTCTGTTTTACTAAGGCCATTACTCTAAAACTTTGAACATACCTCTATGTCCATGATACCAACCTCAAGACAGATATCTATTACTCTAGCATTTAATGTCGAGCAATTTTTACCTTTTTGTGGCCTAGAAATTCTTCATCAAACTTTAATGAGCATCTTTCAAATATCTGTCACAAATAAGTTTGTTTCTGTCATAACTATTGCTTTCAAACTTGGCATTTGCTCTTGCTTCTAAGATCAGCATCTGTTATGTTATCTAGTAACAGTTAACGTTCATTCGTTTGGCAAATTCACTCATTTTCATGCAAGATTCAATCATTTGTTAGCATCCGTAATTTTGCATCTTATTGTAAATCTGCTTAAATATAAGGGCTAAACAACCCTTTTGAACGTAAAAAAATACACCCTAAATCCAATATCAAATAGAAAATAATGTCCCTAAAGTTTAGGAAAACACTGATACAGTAAACTGAATACATTATTATAAATGATTGTTAAATATTTTAACACTTTCTTTGCACAATTTACACAAATGATTGAATGATTATGATGATGAACAGAACTGATTAGATGGTTCAAATGATCTCGTTTGATACTTTTAGAATTCAAAGTAGAATCAAAACACATGGATTAACAAAAAGAGCAACTACAATATATTGAAAGTTTATTGACATCGTTTAAAATTAAGGTTGTAGGTTGTATACATGTAAAGCAGATTCTTCAGGGGATAGCTAGATCTATGACAGAAGGTATAAATTTTGCAATTATAGTGTTATTATTATTATTATCATTATTATTATTGTCTAGTTCGGTTTTGTACAAAGGTATTTTTACACTGAAATGCCGGAATCAACACATAGTTTTAAGGCACTATTAGTATTAGCTTTCATGTGTTTTAGAGCGTTCCTTGGATGACATGTGGACTTCCGAGGAGTATGATCTTCTGCAGTTCCTCGATAACTGGTGCACCAGGGATTTGTTTGAATATTTTGTCAAGTCCCATCTTAATGAGACCAAGTGCACCTACAACGACTTGTACAGTTGTCGTCTCCATGCCCCACATTCTGGCTACTTCTATCTCAAGGTCTTTTTATTTTGATAGTTTCTCAAGTGCCTTAACGGATACATTTCTTTCAGATGGAACCGTCATGTCAACCATGATGAACGTCTTGTCCAATTTGTTCTTGATGATGATGTCTGGTCTGTTAGCCTTGATCTATGTACCAGTATTCACTTACAACAGTTTTTGGTTGATGTTCATACAATTTTTTGTTTGCTGGGAGTCTAAATTGCTTGCAGATTTTCCAATGAATGTACCCTGCTGCTTTGTCATGTCTTTAAATGTACTATGTTGGCACTAATGTTGGACAGCTTGAGACAATTTCATCATATTGGTTGCATATTCTGCACTTTGGATCTGTACCATCTTTGATGATCTTGTTGTGATATACTCTTGTAGCCAAACTCTGACCTTGTGCTGCTATCACCATTCCCTCTGTGTCTGCATTGAGACCTGCACTAGAGAGCCACTTATGTGTCTGATCTTGGTCAACATCTGGTTTATCAAACCCTAAGGGTATTGCCATGCATTGGTTTGGCTTTTCATGTTTGTGTCATCATCTTTTGGGCATTTGCCTTTGTCCGTCTTGTTCTTTTGGTAAACTCTGTGACGGATTCTTCTCCATTTCTTGTCGTTTGTGCAATGTTCAGTTCTTGAATGAGTTTTCTGGCTTGCTCTGAGATTGAGTAAAGTTTCTTGTTACGTTCATGTTCCCGGATCAGATGTAGCAGATTGTCTTTTGTTGTCTCCAAATACGTGTTTATGCCATCTCAATCTATGGGAGGCCCCTACCACCGATCTTTCGTGGTAGGTACAATCTTTCAACGTCAACCTTTGGGTGGTGCATTCTTTCTGTTGTTAGTAACTGTCTGGTCTTTGTGTCAAGTTTTCCTTTTTCTTGCATTTGCCAGTTTATGATATTGAAATTGTATGTGACAACTGGGACTGCCAGGGTGTTTATGGATTCAATCTTATCTGCAGCTTTTAGCTCACTCTTGATGGCAAGCCTTAACTCTTCTGTAATACTCTTTTCTGATCTTTTCCTTCATTGCTGCATGTTGAATTCTGTCACCTTCATTAACACAAGGTATTTGTATTTAGCGTCTTGGTCTAGTTTCTTGATGATGATGTCTCTTTCTAGCTGTATGTCAGATGTTGATGTTAGTTTTCCTTTTTTAAATGTGGCTTTTGGACACTTGTCCAGTTCAAATTGCATACATTTGTCATCACTAAAGGCCTTTACTGTCTCGAGCAGTTGGTTTTGCTGGTGATCGTTCTTGGCAAAGGTCTTTAGGTCATCCATGTAGAAAAGATGGCTGATCTTCTTGCCTTGGTGTCATTCAGCATGGTATTGAGAGGGGCAAGAAACAAACAGAAGTGGAAGGGTGATAGTTATGCGACTTTGCATGCAGATGGTTAAGTCTTGAACTTCTTTAGCCTTGATTTGAAACCTACCGGATGAGGACTCCCACCACGCCCATTTATTTGGGACCATAAACTTTGACCTAGTTACCCTGACCTTTGAGTTTGACCTACTTTTAAAAAAACTTAAACTTTAAAGGGCTTACAACAGGAATTCATCCTTAACCCCAAATGCTGTCAAAAACACTGTATACTGAGTCCGCCGTCTCTTTCTTGTCTCCTTTTAGATCTACATGCAGTTTACCTATAATTGTCCATAATTTGCCAATGAAGTAATAATTAATTTATTTGTGTTATTTTACCTTTTGAATTACGGTATAAAACACAATATCATATTTACATTGTAACGAGCAATGTCTCATTTCAGCAATTTAAACACGCAGGGGCATATTGTTTTACTCTTGTCTGTCTGTCTGTCCGTCCATCTGTCTGTATGAAAACTTAACACTTGCCTTTTCTCCAAAAATATTTGACATGCAAAGCTATAATTTTGTATGCAACCTTCTTTTGAACAATGATATTTATCTGTTCGTGCAATATCAATATGACCTTCCTCAAGGTCATTCATTAACCCTTATCAATCCTTAACTCGAAAACTTAGCATAAAAACTTAACATTGCCATTTCTTGGGCATTTGCGTTTCACGATCTTGTTATTAAAGTTTTTATTAATATTCATAAGCATACTAATTAGTTTTGTGTAAGAGATGTCTTAACAAAATAACATTTCAAAACTAAAATGTATGTTTTATTACTATAATAGTTTTAAAAAAAAATGCGATTAGTTGAAGCTAATGCTGAAACTTCCATAAGAAGACAGTTGCCATGGAAACAAGAAGGTTGTTAAATTTTGCTTATCATGCACTTTGAAATGGAACAACAGTCAGAATCCATTAACTGGTTCAAGAAAATACAGAGGGTTTTCATTTTTGGCTTATGACATAATAATGCCATACTCCATATTGAAAACCATGTAATTTGCTTGGCTTATTACCTCCCTTTATGGATATACCTGTTGTGATTGTTTCCATATACATGCTGTGTAGGACAAATTATTCAACATGAATTGTATTTCTATATATCTGGTTTATATATGCAATGTATGCTTAGCATAGAAAGCAGTAAAGCCACATTATTTTAAACAATTCAATACCTTGCACTGAATTTCAACTATCCAAACCCTATCAAATTCCAAATGCACATTCTGAGGTATAGCTACTCTGCAGAGTGGATATCATTGCATTTTTGTTCATCCTTTGGATAGGTCTTTCAAGATATATAGGTGTCCCTTTGTCCATTTTAGTGGTTACTCCAACCATATCTGGCCCAAGGACTATATACCCCTAATGAGATTCGCGGAACGTCGGAATTATTCTGTCGCCCTCGAAAACATTCGGCGTTGGAACTTTCCACCGCCGAATACAATTTATTTACGACCACGCCCGAAAAACTTCGGATACGTAACGACGACGTGCGAAAAAATCTGATGTTTTATAAATATCAAAGTGATTATAAACTGAAAACGATAATTATTACACTGACCCGGGTGAGTCAATGTCATGTGCGGGAATACAGGTAAATTATCGGTTATGGTTGATTAAATTAACTTTGATTAGGTATAAAACTAAATTTTGTCACGCCAACTTATAGCCAGAGTGATCAAAAGGTAACGATAACAGACTTGAAACGTCAATTGCCTTTTGATGTTGGTTCGAGTCTGACAAACGTCAACGAGTTTTTTTTTTTTTTTTTTTTTTCATTTCTACTTCTTTTTTCATGCACCAAGATAATAAAGTTATTCCTTTTAAAAATCTCTTATCATGCTCTACGAATGCAAATACAGGCCAATGCTTTAGTTTTAAAGGTCTTCCACTAAAAAAATCATACATTTTTCATATATCTACAAATGGTAAGAGAAAAGAAATAATTTGCACACAATATAGATCTGGCTTATGAAAATGTACCATTTCATTTTTCCAGAAATTTTTGATTTTGACATTTCATACAGAGACCATGAAAGAGAAAAGCATGCAGCTGCGACCACTTCTATTTCCTAAAAAGAATTCTCTTTTCCTCAATACAATTCATAAGCGCATTTCTTGTGTCGTCTTTGAAGAAATAGTTGTTGTCTGTAAATGGGTTAAAGTACGAAGATTAAACAAAGAAATAAAAAAAATAATGAAATGAAAATCCTTATAAAAAGCAAGTATTGTGGCGGAATCGAACTTGGTCCGTTCGGGTAGGAATCCTACGTCTTTCCACTGCGCTATCACAGACTTGCTCAGTACGTTTCAATAAACGAATACTTTCTAAAATCGAAACCTGTGAATTGTTTTCAAAAACAATGGACAGGTCAATGTAAATAAACAAATGATCAAATTATCGTGTGGCCTTTATACATTACGGGTATTTTACCTAAAACAAAACTTACCTTAATTCGAGAAACAAAAACCGACAGATGATTCTATACAATCCGATACATATGAACCGGCCCGATTACTTCTATATAACAATACCAAATTCACCAGTAATTTATGAAAATTCAAAGTGAACGTTGATTATTTAAGCAGAACTGTTGTCATTTATCGGATCTACCCGTTACAAGTTAACGGATACTTTGAAAGGTGTTAAACTGATAATTGAGTTGTTACTTCTGCTCAAACGACGTGCTAAAATGGGCTTGTTTCTCGGTGTCAAAGCAAGTTTAAAGATTTAATCATTGTTTCTAAAACAAGGAAGTGTCAAATTTTTATTAGTGTCGATAATGACAATTTAGGTATGCAATCCCTCATTAACACCATAGAGCTAGAGCCGAAATTTGAAAAGTGCCCGTAATTGCTAAACTATGTGGCATTTCGATTCCAAATACAAACATAAGCATTTTGTACGGTTTAGAATATCGAATTAATGCATACTTATGGAAATATCTGACAAACATGTTCAAAATTACCACACTTGCATATAAACAGATAGTAAAATAACATTTGTAAATTATTTTCTTTTTGATGCATACTCTTGGTATCTAGCACAGTGAATCAACTTATGTGAAGCGTATTTACAAACGTGTGTAGTTTGATGCATTTCGTATGGCTAGAAAGTGTATTTAATGAGGGGCTGTAAACCTTAAAAGCCATAATATGATCACAAATTTACATAATTATCATAAGTTTTCCTTTTATCACAAAATTTCTACTACCGGTTCGATATTGATGTTGATAAGAGATGAAGACCGAAATATGCAGAATAAAGGTAGTTATACACGTACAAAAATGTATACAGTCGACACTCGTTATGTCGACATCGGATAAGTCGAAATTCCGCTTAAGTCGAAGTGAAAGTCATGTCCCGTCCTCAACAATGGGTTATCAAAATGATTAATCAAAATAATTTCGAAACACATACAGTCATTGAAATTTAGTAGGAAAAGGATAGAAATTGCTCGTTTCGAGCAATTTCTTTCCTTTTCCTACTATATTTCAATCATGGACACATATGATGCCCATCAAAAATGGTCGAATATCGTTTTCATCGAAAATAATCAAAATCGGATGAGTCGAACTCCGGATATGTCGAGATATTTTGACGGCCACTCTGACTTCGACACAACGAGTGTCGACTGTATTATATTTCAATTCTTGTTTCCAAATTTACAGTTATTGTCGTTTATATTAAAACCAATCGAACTTCAACATTGAAAAATTAAAATCACTTGAAATTGCCGTCTGCAACATATTTGAATTTGGACAAGTCTAAAATATTTCCGTTTGGTAATGGAATAATTAAACTGCAATTTTGTGCTGACCACTCTGGATCTACGTTGGTCTAAAATGCCCTACGGATCAGTCATGCTCCACAGATGGTTTCATGAAAATGCTAGTAATTAATATTTTCTTCTTTGGCCTGAATATTGTTCAGACCTTCTCTACTAGGAACGTCAATGTCTTGATTGCCACACAGTGGATACTTTTTGACGTCCAACAAGATAATGGCCATGGAAAGCATTGTAGAAAATGAAGCAATATCTCCATTTTCCACAACGTCTTCTACCAAAGCGTCATACAATTTCAATTCTTTTCACAATGAAAATGTGGTCTGCAACTTCTTTCAATATGGACAACCTCACAAGCTTAAAGGGACATTTCATTCTAATTTCATTTTTTTAAAGTATGTCTTGATGCCAAGATTGGCTATTCGAATGAGTATAAATACTATTTGGTTTTTGAAGTTGTTGCCAATAAGCGAGAAACACGCATTTAAAGTTGAGACATAATCGATAAATTGCATATAAATCCTAACTGTTGTCCACAACAATTTGTTCAATTTTAACACAAAAATATGAATTTCTCGTAAACGGCGCAATATTTTGGCTTGAAATTTTCAGAATTTTCATAAGGAAATATGCTCTTTCAGTTAAAAATAAAATTAAAATTTATGACAAAAAATTCTAAAATGTCACTTGAAAATTTTGTAGTTTGAGAAGGGGTTAAAGAACCGGTTAAAGAGCAGCATGGATTTAACCCATTCCCACAGAATGACTCTTTTTGACTCCTCTCAAGGTAATGGCTTTAGAAAACAGTGTGGAAAATGAAGAAATTACTTGAGACAAGCAATTTCTTCATTTCCCTCAATGTTCTCAACCACAAAATACCAACAAAATATAAAATTCCAGTCACTTCAAATTGTCGTCTGCCACATCTTTGAATTTGGACAGGTCCAAAATTTGTCGTTTGGTAATGGGTTAAAGAACAGCATGGATCTTGATCAAAATGCACACCCATAGAAGACTGATCTGGACCATGATAGCACCAATTGCAATTGTGGTCCCTTTTCGAGTTTCCGATTAAATTGTAGAAAATAATTGAGCCAGGATCTGGAAAAAACGTCCCTTAAGGCTTCTCTAAGTTCTCTAATATCTTCTTCGTGACCTGTAGAAACTTAAAGAGAGCAGCATGGATGCATATTGGACTACATTTGACAACAGGCTGATCTTGAAACTTAATCTTTAAAAATGCCAGAAAGGACGTTTTTCCAGATCCCGGCTCAATTATTTTCTATATTGAGATAATAATGTGATTTCATCCGATAAATGCATTACCAGATGGCAAATTATATCTGATATAATATCAAAGACATTGCAGACCACAGTTTCAAGTTACTGAAATTTTACAATTTCGGTCTTTTTGTGTAGAAATCAGTGTGTTGATCACAAATAATTTCTTCATTTTCCACAATGTTTTCAAAAACCTTTATCCTGTTAGATGTCATGTGGTAAAGGTGGGTTCACACTGACGAATTTTCCTTACGAATCCTTACGAATTGGACATTCGTAGGCCATCCGTGAACATTCGTAAACAATACGCTGGCATCCGTAAATAACTCGCAAGTATAAAATGCATTCTTTCTCAATGCCAGCTGCTGAATGATGATATAGAGATAATATCGTATTGTTTACAACCAAAAAATTGAAAGACAAAGTAAAGCAGTCGTGCATATCCATAGATTTCGTTTTGAGTGGTCCATTCGGAAGGCCTATCGTATTTTACACGTAAATATTCGTAAACAACTCTTATGCATTCGTAAATAACTCGCAATGAATCGGTGATAATCGTAACGATTCGTGCTCATACGGGAACATGTTTTGGCATGTCATGCAGTTTCTTACGAATGTTCACGGATTAAATGTTCCGTTATATTCACTCGTAAACGACTCTTAGTTAATCGCAAATCACACGTGAGTGATTCACGAATGTATACGGCAACTTTACGAATATAAACGAGCCGGGGTGTTTAAAAATGTGCTCTTATGGTATGAGATCCTAAGAATGATACTAAAACCGATCAGGTTCCGCAAAAGGCCTGTTAAGGGTTATGTTTGATGGAGAAGCTGCTATAGGACAGTGAGGAATAAGAGCCCATCTTTCTATACTTTTCAATGCGTTTATATTCACTGGGTTATTTTTACTTTAGCACAAAATTGATGATAAATCCTTCAAACGTCGTTCGATGTTCAAGACAAATTGACTTATTATCGACGAATATTAGATTGACTAAGTCAAAAAGTTTAAATGTTTCGGCGAACGACTCTAAAACTTAAATATATGTCTCTAGTCATAAATGACCCCACATGGTGGTATGAGGGTAGACACGTTACTTTCATTTATGTTTCCTTTCTCAAACGGCAAGAATTTTGATTGTTTCAACCTGAAAAGAGACGAGAAAATCACTGATATAAGAAGTTGAGATTGTATATGTTATTGAATAGAAATTTTGAGTAAAAAGAAAGAATTGCATTGCTGATTATCAGCAAATTCTTCTTTTCTCTCAATATTTTCCCAAACCAGGGTCTTGTTTTGGGAAAGGGTTAATAGTTTTGAAGAAATTGTTGGTAAAACCCAAGCCTAATTCGGTTTTTTTTTGTTAGACATGATATTTATTGCCTTGTCTAATGTCAGATGTTCAAAAACTAAGTTATCTTTTTGACAACAACAACACAATACATGTAATAACAAAAGACTTTCGTAACTAAGTCGGTAACGCTCTTAATGATTCGTTAATAAACCGTAACCAGCCCGTAAACTAATCGTAGAAACACGTAAACCGTCCGTTAAATCAACTCAAATCGTAAAAACTCATGTTCTTTTCGGCAATGTGATTACGAATGCCAAATCCGTAAGGAATCGTAAGAAAATTCGTCAATGTGAACCCACCTTAATGGATCTAAACTGACCGGAAAGAAAACCGGACAGAAGAACGATAAATGTCAGGCTGTCTAAACAATTGACACGATTATAGTATATCTTATCTGTAAAATTCTAATTACCCAGGTCAACCAAGGCTTAATTGTAGCGTCTTTTGATTGGGTCATATACACGTCCTTATAAATGCTAGATTTTTGTAATTAGAATTCACTACTGCTTGAAATTCGACATTATAAAAATCGACATCAAGTGATTTTATGTGTCTTTGAATTTGTGCAGTCACTTAACGGTAATACTATTTTATGACGATTTTGTTTACTTATTTATCTTTTAATAACACTTTCCTTTACAGTGATAATTTTGACAGTTCTCACTATATGTATTCTAAACCGAATCATATTTCTAATGGAAAATTTCTGCAGACATCAATGTTTATCAAGATACAACTCTTTTACAGTGTAGTACAGAGAATATCGGAAACAAATAGAGCATAATTATGCTGGTTTATATAATAAAAAAAGAAAGAAAAAACAAAAAAAAAAAAAGAAAAAAAAAAACGCATTTTTACCTCAATGCTCAATATTGTACATATAGTTTTCTAAGATATTGTAATATCACACAGAAGTGTCAATCTCCTTCGCAGTTATGATATGAGCTAGGTCAGGTTTGCAATGAAAGAAAAACACAGAGATTTACTACTTTTCATTCAACAATTTTTCATAAATTTATTATGTACCAATACTGGTTATTACATTTCTTACTATTACAAGACCCCAACTTTCATTCACGTGTGTATATAAAAATTATATTTGTTTAAAAGTGACTTATAGGCCCATGGGACCGGGTGTTCATACATGTATTGTATATTTATTGTTTATTGTTAAATTGTACACAATTCACTTTAATAAAAGATTTACTTACTTACTTACGTACTTATATCCCCTGAATTGGGATTGGAGAGATCTCTGCAGGCACAGCTTGAGTTACCAAGATTTTAGGTAATTGGAATTTTTTAATTTAGCTTTTTATTTAAAAAAGTAAACTCGTTTTTAGAAATGCTTTAAGAATATGAGGTGTCAGATATGAATTCAAATAAAAAATGAAATTGGATTTAAAAAATGATTTCAGAAAATATAAATAAATTTCCGCCATCTTTACGATATCACGTGACATTCACAATGGTCACGTGCCTGCAGTGATAATGTATGGCATTGTCGCTGTGTGGAGTTTGACAGAAGTGTCTGTGACCCTTATTTCTAAAGTTGCCATTATGTGAGGGCTCTGTCTTTAAAAGAATTGAAGCCTATTTGACTAGTCTTTCGATATTTTTTTCATTTAATCATAAATTAAGGTAGTCCACCCCTAATGATATTTTCGCGACATCGGAATTATTCTGACGACGTAGAAATTATTCGGCGGTTGAACTTTCCATCTCCGAATAATAACGATCGCACCCGGATAGGTTCGGATACGTAACGACGCCGCTAAAAAAAGTCCGATGTTTTGTGATTCTCAAAATGGTCACATTACGGGTATTCTACCTTAATGATTTCGTTCGTTTGTTCAATATATTTTCAAAAGTCTTTCTTCCTATATTTGTTTCATTTGAATACATTTTCTGATTGTCATTTTTGTTATCGTTACAGGACCAACGACACATATACATATTAATACATTTCGAACGGCGAGTATAGAATTACACCAGAACATTAGAGGATAATCACTGACATTTTTACTTTGAAATTTAGGACCAGATTCAGAACAGTATACGACATAGAGTCAATGTATGAGAAAAAAATCACACGGTTACAAGTCCGGTATTTGACTTAACCATTCATCAGGCTCGCTATTTTCACTTAAAAATAGTACAATGCATAATTGTGATGACGACGGACGTGTCAATGGACATAAAATGAATGAAAGAAAAAACACTGAGCAAACTGAAAGGACATACATAGACAAAACTGCAAGAAAAAATGCAGATCAGAGACACCATCGATGTGAAATTTGTGGAAAAGAATTCCAATATCTCTCAGAGGTTCGAAAACATACAAGAATACATACGGGTGAGAAGCCATATAAATGTGACATTTGTGGAAAACGTTTTACAGCAAGCTCTACGTTGTATTCTCACAAGAAAGTGCATTCCAGTGATAAGTTGTATAAATGTGACATTTGTGGAAAGGGATTTATACAATCTTCAAATCTAAAGATTCACACAAGAATACATACTGGTTATAAGCCTTATAAATGTGACATTTGTGGAAAGGATTTTACACAGTCTCACCACTTAAATGCACACATGCGAATACATTCTGGCGAAAAGCCACATAAATGTGACATTTGTGGCAAATGTTTTACACAAAGTGCAAAATTGAATTCTCACAAGCGAGTGCATACTGGTGAGAAGCCATATAAATGTGACATTTGTGGAAAATGTTTTTCGGACTCTTCCACCTTAGTGAAACACACAAGAATACATACTGGTGAGAGGCCATATAAATGCGACATTTGTGGAAAGGCTTTTAAGCAGAAAGCTGATTTAGCGAAACATACAAGAACACATACCAATGAGAAGCCATATAAATGTGACATTTGTGGAAAATGTTTCACATGCTCTAAAACCCTGGCGACACACACAAGAATACATACTGGTGAGAAACCATATAAATGTGACATCTGTGGAAAGGGGTTTACGCAGTTAGCCCACTTCAAAACACACACAAAAATACATACTGGTGAGAAGCCATATAAATGTGACATTTGTGGAAAGGGTTTTACGCAGTCTGTCCACTTAGCGAAACACACAAGAATACATACTGGTGAGAAGCCATATAAATGTGACATTTGTGGAAAGGGTTTTACGCAGTCTTTCCACTTAACAGAACATATAAGAATACATACTGGCGAGAAGCCACATAAATGTGACATTTGTGGAAAGGGTTTTACTCAATCATCTAGCTTAGCGCAACACAGAAAAATACATACTGGTGAAAAGCCTTATAAATGCGACATTTGTGGAAAAGGGTTTAGGCAGAATACCTGTTTAGCGAAACACTCGAGAACACATACCGATGAAAAGCCTTATAAATGCGGCATTTGTGGAAAATGTTTCACAAGATCTGATACACTGGTGACACACGCAAGAATACATACTGGTGAGAAACCATATAAATGTGACATTTGTGGAAAGGGGTTTACACAGTTGGCCCACTTACGAATACACACAAGAATACATACTGGTGACAAGCCATATACATGTGACATTTGTGGAAATTGTTTCAAAACTACTTCTAACTTAACGCATCACATGCTGTTACATTATAATAAGTAACACGAATAGCAATGAATTCTCTGCTGAAATATACTTGGTTTACAGTTATGTTTTGATAAACCGTCGGTGTTCTTATAAAATTTTGTAAGCACGGCTTCGAGATTTTATAACAATACCAACGATATACTATTGTTTGTCCGAAATTACGTCACTCTCTACTTGATAAAATCATTCCCTATTGTTCATTTCAACACAGTGTAAATAAAGGTCCACATGTTTTATCTTTGTTTTCCTAAAACAGCGAATATGGACTGTTCAATGGCAATATGTTTTGTGCTAAAAATAGACTGGATTTACCGTTATGTTTTGATAAACATCTGGTGTTGTTATAAAACTCGTGTAACTACGGCTTGAATCAAGCCGTAGTAACGAGGTTTTATAACAACACCAACGAAATACTATAATTGTTTGTCCGAAATTACGTCACTGTTTACTAGATAAAATCATTCCCTATTGTTCATAGTGTAGATAAAAGTCCACGTGTAATGTTCTAAGGACAAGTTTTATCTTTGTTTTCCACACACACAAAAAAAAAAACAAAAAAACAAAAAAACGGCGACAATTCACTGTTCTATTTCGAAATCCGCTGTGGTTGTGGATTAAGCCATTTCCAGACGGCATCATTTTAGACTTCGAAATGCATCTATAGGTGTATCAGACGACAATTTTAATGCAATTTTACATGCATTGAATTTAACTTTTTGTGCTTTCTTGGTAGAAAAAAAATCTGGGAGAAGATATTGTCATAAGTAATTTATTTATTTTCCACAATTTTATTCCAAAGCCTTAATTATGCGGGGCGCCAAAAGGCGTCACTGTAGTGACAGGTTAACCTTTTTCCCAAACAAGACCTGTTTTTGACGTCCCTAACAGATTATGCCTGGGAAAATATTGAGACAAATGAACAAACTGCTGATAACCAGCAGTTTCTACTTTTGCCTCAATATTTTCTGCAATATTTTGTGTACGAATCCTATCTTTACCATCATATATTTTGTCTTCTACAGCAGCTTTTGAATTGAACAACCGTAAAATTGTGTCGTTTGGGAAAGGGTTAAGGCAAAAGGCGAAAATGCTGAATGTACCAATTGGAGCACTCTCCATACAGAATAGTCTGGCAGTCGAAACCCAAAATTTCAGAAGTGGGAGGCCGGAATGTGTATGGATGGAAGTTGTGTTTTTCTGATAGCCCAACATGTGGGCATCATGGTTTGGCCTGTCTGCAGATTCAAATTTGACTTTTAAGGTCAAAACAGGGGTCAAAGGTCACTGAGTGCAAAAATGCCAAATTTCGCTGTTTTTCTAGATCTCTTATCCTCGAACCTGGAAGTTAAATCTTGGATGGTCGAAAGTTGTGTTTTCTAGTTGGCCTGAATGTTAGCTACAAACTTTGCAAAGTCTGCAGATTCAATCTTGGTTTTATAAGGTCAGAAAAGGGGTCAAAGGTCACTAAGTGCAAACATCCTTGAAATTCATATATGTCCATTTCAAGACTTCCAGACATGAAAGTTTGAGTTAGGAATATCCAATATCTATGTTTTCCAATAATGAAATATAATGGGGAAATTTTTGGATCCTGTTTGCAGATTCCTAGCTAGGTATGAAGGTCAGAAAATAGGGTCAAAGGTCACCGAGTGCAAACACACTATTTGAAATTATTCCTGATATAATTTTAACATTTTAAATGCTGGTGTTTGCTAATTTAAGAACGTAAGTTGTATTTTATGTCTGTTAAATGCGTAAAAGACATGTTTGCCCCTATCTGCAGATTCAAAATTAGAATCAAGAGCTAGTGTATACAAAGGGGTCAAAGGTCATAGAGTGCAAATGTTTTTAAATTTCATACATGTCGATTCCAAGACTTCCAAGCATGGAACTAAAAGTAATGAATAGATAGCATTTATGTTTTCCAGTCGCTATATATGTTTTGGATCTTTTGATTCCTGTCTGCATATCATTGGTTAGTTTTTATAGTCAGAAAAGGAAGCCAAAGGTCAATGAGTACAATAACGCTATATCAAATTAATCCTGGTCCATTATATGTTCCAAGACATTTGTATATGTTAATTGGGGGATAATAGTTATATCTTAATATGCTTCCCCAATGTGTAGATGTCATGTTTAGCCCTGTTTGCAGAATCAAAATTGAAAATATCGGGTATACAAAATAGAGGTCAAAGGTCAAAGAATGTAAAAATTTACCAAAATATAAAACAAATTCCCTGAAAATGTGCTGGGCATAAAAAAGATGAGCAAAATTGAGGTGTCGATGACACTAAAACCTGACAATAACTTTGATTTGAAGACACAATTCAAGTAATCACAGTAGAGATTAATAAGACCAACATCAAATGATGAAAGTACTGAATAATGTTATCTAAACTTCGAAAATTAACTGCATGTGCGATCTTATTACAATGATCCAGGCAGACTAAAAAGAGAAAAATGAATAATGAAATCAAGTCATTTAGCAGTGTCTTAATATTTTCATTACAATACCATACATTTAGTGATGACTTTTGCCCAACAATGTATCTTCATACATGTAGCTAGTAATTGGATTTTGGCTTCATTTTTCATCGATTTTTAAACATATTGTTAAAAATAGCGGGGTCATTGTTGCAATGACCAACATATTCATTTTTATGTAAATACTGTACTATTTCTTATCTTAATTTCAGTATTGATGGAGTACATGTCAAATTATGCATTTGTCATATAAATTGTTTGTTATCTAACCCATTTTGGGGTATTGAGACAATGCCTATAATCAAGTACCTACCACAACTTAATTTTGGTATAGATGCATCATGCAAGTGTTCAACTTTGTCCAGACCATGATCTGTATATTGGCAAATGGATGTCAAATTAGTTTGGCAAGACCATTCTCTTCAGTGAATGCGTATGTTATCTATACAATTTTGATTAAAGCCAAAAATCAAATCCTCATTTGTAAGTACATCCCTAGGTTCATACCAGAATCTAATTCATAAAGCAAGAACTGTTCCAAAGCCTTGTTCAGCTCAAGAATTGAAAAAAGGGATATGTATCTTGCTTGCACATGACATGTCAGTAAATAGATCTACTCATGTTTATTCTTTGATTTCAGAGGGGGCATTGTAAAAGACTCCCTTCTGTGTCTAACGAAATGTATAAGAAGACTTCGGTATGGGTACAGGCATGAATGCATGTGTCTGTTCCTCCTGACTACAATTCCTACAGTATGGATGAATTTCGAAATAGGTTTACACAAGCTCTTTCAATGTGTGTACATTTTTTAACATGAGTCTCATGGACATGTATTATAAGCATTCTATTCTGCTCGTGAAGATTTAACATAATCTACAATAAGAATGAGTATATACATGTATCTCTTTATGAATAACCCAGCATGATAATATGTGGATTCAAAAGTCATAGATCTATGTGTTTATGATTGATGCTTGATGATTGAGTAAATGTAACGAAGAATCTACTTGCATTCAAAAATATTTTCAAGAAAAATACAAATGTTTTAAAATGTATCCTTGGTTGTCAATTTGTAAATTGGGATGGTAGGCCTATAATTCAATTCAATCATAGCTTTGTGAGCAATATTTAACAAACAGACTCAGCAGAGTTACGAATAGACACCTTGTCTTCTTTGGGACAGCTTTTAACAAGGAGACCACATGCCAATACGAGTATGGTTTGAAACTTGCTTATTCTGTGTTGTCATTTAAAACAAAAAATATCAGAACTGCAGTCTTTGACATGTGTTTTGTACCAATAAACCGAATAAATCTATTGAAAAGAGGAGTGCGCAATTATCGAAAATGGTTATCGCTCCTGTTGTAATTTCCATGAAAAATGAAATTAACAGCTTGGTATTCTAGATCATATCTAGATCTATCATTATCATGGATAATTATTTTCGAATCAAAATTATTAACAGAGTAAGTATCATTGAAATTTCAATGTTTCATAACTGTTTTTGAGTTAATATCCATATTTTCAAGTATTTATCGCTTTTTAAATGTTTGCACACTTTGACCTTTGATCTCTATTTTGCTATCTCTAAATCTTAAATTTGAATCTAAAGACAGCGACAAATATGTCATCTACATATTTAACATATTTACAAACATTTAATACAACTCTTGTCCAATCATATGCCAACTTTAAAGTTTAAAATCATTATTTTGAATTTAGAATAATGTCAAATAGAGCATTCAGCACTTATTGACCTTTGGCACATTTTCTGACCTTAAAAGCGAGCTAGGCATCTGCAGACAGTGGAACCAAAAGCTCCCCAGCATATTTGGTAACTGGAAAACATAGATATTGCCTATTCGTAACTCGTCCTTCCATGTCTTGAAGTCTCGGAATGGACATATATGACATTTGATGATTTTTTCACTCAATGACATTTGACCCCTTGTCTTTATGTTCTTACTTTTATTTTTGAATCTGCAGAAGGGACAAACATGTCATCTACATATCTGACAAACATAAAATACAACTTCTGTCTCTTTAAAAGCCAATACCATTGCTTTAAAGCATTTAATTTTAACCAGGAATAATTTCAAATAGCCCTTTTGCACTCATTAAACTTTGACCCCATTTTCTGACCTTAAAGACTGGCTGGGAATCTGCAGACAGGAACCAAAAATTTCCCCAATATATTTGGTAATAAGAAAACATAAATATTGTTTATTCATAACTCAGAGTTCCATGCCTGGAAGTCTTTGAATCGACATAAATGAAATTTAAGAATTTGTGCACTCAGTGACCTTTGACCCCTGTTCTGACCTCATAGAACCGACAATGAATCTGCAGACATGGCAACAAATGTAGCCAACAATCTGGACAACAGGAAAACACAACTTTCATTCATTCACAAGATAGCTTCTTTGTTCGAGGATTCGAAATATAACAAAATAGCGAATTTCTACATTTTTGCACTCATTGACCTTTGACCCCTGTAACTCACCCAAAGGTCAATTGCTGGCTTGCAGACAGGGCATTTCTAGTACAGCAGAAGTTCCTGAACAACTTCCAGTATTAAACTTTGCATACACATTCCGGCCTCCCACTTTCGATTTCTAGGCCTCTGCCAGAAAATAACTACTAGACTAGAACTTTTAGCTTCTTTTTTATTAATTTCACCTGTAGCCGGGGCATTGAGTTTGGTCATCCTAATAACATTTACCTTAAGTACTAATAACATTTATAGATGGACAACGACCTGTGAATGATCAAAGATCATCGAGTCTAAATTGATGGGGTAAGAGGGATTTCGAATTATAAAAAAATGTGATTCGAACACGTATTCCTGTAATAAATCGAAGTATACTCCGTAAATATTGACCTGAACCTGTTGAATATGTAATGAGTAACTGTGATGCAAAATAATCAATAGTCGTCAGCACTCCTCACTGTCGAGCAGAGTCGAAAGCTTCCATAAGCATTGGGACTTTGTATTCTGCACGTGCTCCTCGTGTCAATATATGTCGACGAGTGATTATTTTGCATCACAGTTACTCATTACATATTCAACAGGTTCAGGTCAATATTTACGAAGTATACTATCTGGATACAACTACTAAACTCACACGGCACGGCGGACAGCACGCAATACCTGTCATTGTTCGCTTTTATTCAGTGGAAAATAGGCGCTCCTCATTATTTACATGTATTGGAATATACCGTATAGCGGACGAGAATTGACCTGGCAGAGCCTTCCATTCGATTAGCATGGGCTGCTCTGCCAGGTTATTTATCGTGAGGTATAACCTTTCGTCACGGCTCACGACTCGATGTCTATTTATACCTTATTAGCACATTGTCAAACAGCAAAGTTTTAGCATTTTCAAATTTCAAAGGTGTTGCAGACGACAAGATAAATGAATTCAAAAGTAGAAAATGTATATGTTACATACAAAATGAGGCAACAGGAGAAAAGATTAGTTCAGTGATGAATCACGCCAAACACGTGAAAAGTCCAAGAAAGTATAATAGATTCACTATTAAACGAGAATAATCTCAGTTGTTTTGATAAAGCAGTTCAACTTAAATTATTCTCGTTTATTAGTGAATCGATTATACACGGATCTGTCGATGTATATATTTGCGAGAGGTACACAGACGGTATCAAAATTGCCCGTTTCCGTCGTGAGTCGGTTTTGGTTAAGGGCAGGATCAAACTTCACGGAAAGCAGACCCTTTTTTTTACGTAATTCACGAATCAGGCGGATATCCTTCTTCTGATTTTAACTGTTTTAAAGGCACCCTCTGTTGCACGAAGGAAAACTTTTCTTCTGTGAATGAGTTTTGGATGAAAAGATTCCACTTACAGTTTGTATCATGATCTAAGCAGATTGTATAATGGTTCCACTTTCGACTGTTCAGATGTTGCTTTCGATGAAATGATAAATTGTAATAATATCCATCAACAAATGGAAGATCTAAACCGGTATAAAAACGGGGGAAAAGAAGAAATAAGGACAGGTTAAGACTTGAACCCACGACTTCCGCAATTTAGACATAGTTCGCTTTGCAAACAGGAGACGGAAGCCATCTTCGCGTACACTCAGATGCTCCTTCCCCCCACACTTTCGGTTTCGTATTCTTTTTCCTTTTTGTACTAATTCGTGAATCTCTATTATAAAACATGGATCAAACTCAAAATCATCTAAAACCGGACTCAAAACCGTGAAAGCTAATGGCCGTGAAGTCGGGATCATCTCAGGTTCAAGCCTAGCTTATCTGAAGTCAAGTTCATTAACGGCGATGGTCTACAGCTAAACCCAGGATCGATTATCGTCAATCACACGCTATTCTGCAATTTGTACATTTTTCACTAAATTGTCTTAAAATTATCGATGTAGGATCTACTTTATCTAAGTTTATTGATAGAAGTTAATCATAGGAAATAATACTATTTCCCATCAATTTCAGCATAATATATGTAGTCCATGAGCCAGACACTTTTTTGGTACCACTCGGAGGGAGTAATTCTAATTGCGCTTTCTGAACAGCTTGATATATGTAGTTAACTAATTGATATGATAGCAGTCTGAAATTGGTAGCTTATGCTGAGAAAATCGCCGTTTTCTTAACCTACCCCATTTTCACATGTCCACAAATTGGTCAGTATATGCGATTTCTTTTGGAAGTATGTGATTTATCAAAAGGCTTGTCGTGATTATTTTCTCTGCCAAAATATTTTCAAAACGCTAGTTTTGAGTACTATTAAATCTGTTCCCAGGTATGGGGCCTCTGTAGGCTGTGAAATAGAAGACAATTTGTCGGCCCCTACACCGAACGAAATGCACGATTTTTTCAAGTGAATTTTTCAATTCTTTGAAGCAGAAATGCAAGTGGCTACATATTTTTACACTTAAATATATTTTCAAATGCGTAATCATCGATTCATGCCAGTTTCGTGACACAAAACACGCAGAAAAAGCTGTAAAAGGCAAAAACATTTGGTCGATTCGGACCCTGAAATGTTCGTACCTAAAAGCTAAAACGCAGATTATGAGTGTTTTAAGGCTTCTAACTGTTGCTAATCTATTGACAGCACTGTGTTTTTATCCAAAAACAATTAGATAACTGGAAATATATTCAATTGCACAATATTCGACGGTTGGTAACTAAATTGAATGACCGCATGAAAAAATGGGGGTAAAGATGGAGCTATACTTCACGCAACAAAATATAGCCCTATGCCAAAATTATACGATATATAATGTACATCATGTAGCAACCAAGGTAAAACCCGATAGTCCCCTATTCAATGATACAGCGAAATAATTTGCTGCTTTTGTCATATATAGTTCAAAAATTCTCTTCGTCGGATATATTGGTCTTCATATAAATCTAATCATAACCCAATATAATACATGTACAAAATAATGGGTCAGGATACGGAAAAAGGGTCCTTTAAGGCTTTTGAGCCGAATATGGTTCCAAATCCGCCTGCGTATACACGCTGTCTGATCAGGAACCATTGCTGTTCTCCACTAGATCCTTAATGACCTGTTGCAATTGCAATATAGCAGCATGGATGTCTGCCTGTCTTCACTAAAAGCGTGCACTGATCTTGAAATGTGACTGACTCAAATGCTGTAAGGGACCTTTTTTTCCAGATTCGCGCTCAATTATGTAAGTATGTTTCTGCTTTTAAGTAAGATAATAACATTCTCATTTCCTAAACCTAGTTTGTATAAACTATGATGATTAGACAAAGATCACTTATGCAAAGAATGATAATCAAAGTGTACGGAGGGAACTTATTTCTATGTTAAAATAGAGATGAGATACATGTAGTACTTTTGCAATTTTATTTCGTTTTCAAAATATATTGCAGTGTTCATGAATGAATGCACCCCCTGACCTTATAAAAGACAGATTCTATATGTATTTCGACAGCGAAGTCCGTAGATGTACATTGTATACTTACAGAATAGATTTATTAAAAACAATGTAATTTTATAAGCCATGTGATTTTATAACATGTGTCTCGTCCTTTTCCCATTTCCAAGTCTCCTTGTCTGTATGTACGAATTACGTTGCAATAGCAATTTTTCTAAAATTTCTGCTATATATTATCATATTGTTTACATGTACTGATTCTGGTATTTGTGATTTTGATTCAGTCAATGGTTCCTGACATACCTGTTGTTAGTGTAATGGTTTTTGTCACTAAAAATGTAATGTGTGTCCAGCTCACCAGGAGAAATGATAAACATATAGATAAAATATATGCATATATAATTTTAGATAATCATTTGACTTAGATTTAAATTTCTTCTGTTGTACATATGCATGAAAATGTGATAAAGATGTATATGTGTTCTAGTTTATTTGGCATGAATCATAACAAAATGCACTATGATACATACTCAAATGATTGGATGAATCTTTGTTTTCATTTTGTAAGAGTCGGAAAGTTCTCTAGGATCCATATCACCACACAAATGTTAACAACAAAGTGATTGAAATATAATTTATAACTAATGGTCAAAGTGATTGAAGTTGTGGTAACAAAAGCAAAAACGGCACCCCCTGTCTTTATAATCACAGTGGCGTAACTTTTAATCAAACGTTATCTCATTCACCCTCTCTTTTAGACAAATACAAACGTTTCATAGAATATGCATTGTGAGCAACAGATTCATCAGATCTATATAAATTGAAACTCGATTTGATAATCCTCTTAATAGTTACCATAACTTGTCACTACTGGTGTGACTTTCATCTGTGTAGGAGAAAATGCAAGTTTGTGGTTGTTTAGCGGTTTCGTTTATGATTCCATGCTTCAAAGCAAGTCGTTTATGAGATCAATTCAAAAGTTTTTGATTCTCACACCTGCTGTATTTTTCATATAATAGTCCCGTAGCCTTTCCAACCCCACACACTCCTTCCACCTTGTTAAAAGTTCACTGATATCCGATTTTTAGGAATCGACGTCTTGTTACCCTAACCAGTCTCCTCAGCAGCAGTCTGTAATACTTGTGTTTTACTTCTACACTTATATTTATGTCTTTGTACTTCACAGGTAGCTAACTAATCTTCTTAACTGTCTCAGTCTCACTGGAAGCACCTTTCCCAATATCAGATTGTTGCGAAAGAAGGGATAGACTCCCCATAAACTTATGCAATCTTGTTTAGCACTTTAAGCCTTCAGGACTAGAAACATTACCATGTACAACCGTGTTCGTAGTATTATCCATTTTGGCCAATAAAACTGGGAGGGGTAAGTCGGTTTAAAAGTTTCGGACAAGCTCGTAGCAGCTAGCCATATTATCCTATATACAACATTATATTTAAAACATTCATTTACACTAAGGTGTAAAAACCTTTACTACGCATTAACTTGACTAGTTACGTGAATGCACCAGCGTACTTTAAAGTGCCGAACAACTTAGTTGTCTACATAACTTTATAATTTCGAAATTGTCATTCTCGTGGGCAATTGGACTTATAAATACGAACTGATGATGTATGACATTCTTCAACGTCACAAACCTTATTTTGCTTGTAATTCTGTAATGATTTTTTTTTATCTGATTAAGATTAAAATACTACAATTTGTTTGTAAGTTGATAATGTCCGTAATGCGGAGAAATTAAATTTCATTCTGCCCCAACAGTTCGCTTTTCAATCACCGCTTTATACTTCTTTTCTTACATTAACACCTAAGTCATTGAAAAAAAGTATTGATGCTAATTAAAATAGGTACTTAATTTATCAATTAACAGAGCAAAATAGCTTTGGATCGTTTTTTCAAAGTTTTTTTTTAAATTGGGTCTGTCTAAAGCACCAACTGACAAATTTGCTGATGACTTAGATACATGGAAAATCTCTACCTCTGATTGACCATATTCTTTCATACATTTATAACAGAGACCACCTTTATCGTGATCCTATTCTCTCTCATATTTGCATATTTACAATAAATGAATCACATGCTTGAATAATTTAATAAACGAACTTCAAATGTCTAATCTTCATAACTATGGAGTGCTCAAAAGTCACAAAACACATTTCCCTGTTTTGCATACTAGATTCTTACTTTTTTTATATCAACATGTCTGCATTTCTTCATTTCGAAAATTTCTGTAAGGCTCAATGCTAGTGTGATTTCGATTGTTTGGTTATAATTATGGCCTTGCTCATGACGGTTCCAAGCTTTGGGTAGAAGTTGATTAATATCAATTCGTAATTCTTGCATTATGTTGTAATTGCAATTCAACACATCTGTTTTGGTACCTAAATACTTACATTTGCATATTACTCTCTTTGTGCTATCATTGTTTACTTCGCATTATGAAATTGCGACTGTCTATGTACATTGTATAACAGTCCAGGTAGTGATTCTTTCTTCCTTTCTAGCCCATTTTACTTACAGTATGCACCATTCACGAAAGAGTACAACTGAACTTTGCTATGTTGATTTGACATGGAATTAGGTTCTTTTTTTTCAGAAAGGTAGTGTGAGCTTTTTCAACAGCTTTTGTATCAATGTAATTAATTTTATTTCTAGTCTCATCGTTTATTTAACACTTAGCTTTATTTTTTACTCATAAATATTTCTTTTGTACTGCATAATATCTAGTATTCTAAAAGACTATACTGCTGTAGTGATATGTCCACGTTACAGAGTATAGTGCACTAAAGTTAACCCGGGACAACTGCATCTTCGTCCGTTAGTTTAGCGTCTTCCTTAAGAAATCATAGCCGAAGTAGGGTCAATACATATTCAGATGTCCTGGGTTAATGTTAATTTTAAATGCACAACAACGCATTTAATACACTTAAGATGTATTTAATTCTTGCTAGGTTTCTAATTATAGATTAGTTTCATGACAGTTTTGCTGAAAATACATCCTTTGTAACATTTGTATACCGACACACGAATAGCGATAGCCCTGTAGTTAACTACACATGTTTCTTAATATGTTGTATATACAATATTTTGTGTACTTTTTCCTGAAATGCATGTTTCATTTGCAATCCAAGTGGCTGTATTAAGGCAATATATACGTAGAAAGAATTTGTACATATATTAGGAAACACTACCAATTTGCAGGTCGGTGTTAACACCAGAAGTCCTCATAATTGTTTTTAAAAGCATGCCAATAGCCTACATTTTTTGTATTCATTGTGCAAATGTATCCGAACAAAAGGCAAAAGGCGAAGGTGTGCACTCTAGAGGGGCTCTTTATTTGCAAAGTATGTCTTATTCACCTGAATATCTGCATTGGATTTCAGGAAAGAACTATCATACATTATATAGCAGTATTGATAACCCGTCTTTCTTCACGAATCAACTGCACATGGAAAAAACGTTTTTCTTCAATGTTTTATGGATGTACATTTGTCTGGACATGTATTCTAATGACTGTCCGACAGTAGAATAACATTAAAACAATGACTTTGTGTCATCCTCTCGAACCAGAAACACATATACAATATATCCGGCTTTAACCCTCACCCCTTTTTTATCTTGTGAGAAGCTAGCTTCTCTGCGTACACTTTCAAACCAGGCCTAGTTTTCTACATGTTTATCATTAAAGAATCGTTTGTAAGCATTATTCATTTGAATTATTCGTAGTTCGAATTAGTTTTACATCAAGAAAATGAATGAAATGTAAATGATAAGCGTTTATGCTTTTTTGACTTTCTGGTAGTGTAAAGAGTGGCAATTAAGTCGGCATTGTTATCCATGCTATTTTGTTATATGTATATCTATCTAGCATCACCTGATATCAAAATACTAATTACAGTCCATTTTCATCAGAAAGTGGACTTTATGTGTCCAAAAACACTATAATTTTCATTTTCTCCTTGTAATTCGTATCTTCTATAGATAGTTCTCTGTGTACACTAAAATCATCCTCCAGATGACATTTCAGACTGACACAAAACCTTACAATATGCTACTCTGTACTGTATCACGGTTATGAAGAAAGACTTTTGTATTTGAATGAGTTTAAGGGTTGGAGAAATGTATGTGTTGTTTCACTAGAAAACCAATGAAAATTTTGTGTGTAAAGGGTACCCTTGAAAAGAAGCGTTTTTCGGGGCATAAGCTACCAATCTGAGATTGCTATCATACTGAAACATAAAGTATAGATACCAGACTAATCAAAAAGTGCAAAAAGAATTACTCCCTCCGAGTGGTACCAATCGGCCAAAATTCGGGTCCTGGCTCATGGACTAATGTGGTTTAATTTCATATGAAGAAAATAATAACTTACATTAACTCTTAAAAATGCCTACATTTCCATGTAACGCGTAACGAAATTCATATATAATTCAGATATAAAATGCAATAGAATTGCTTATCTTTGGTTGATTTTCAAAATTCTTTCAACGTCGGAATCCTTATATCTTGCGTCAATGAGACATAGGCATGAGCGACATCAGAAATGTTGTTTGCGTCAAAACAAAGTAAACTACGCCAGCACGTACCCATGTAACGTTTCTCATCATACGTCGGCTACCATTTGTAAAAATGAATTTTCATATACTTTCCGCTACACCCCTTCGATGATTTTCATTTCATACAAAAGTACATTTTTTCAATAACAAGAATTGATAAAATTATTTTTGAAAGGTTGAATATTAATGTTTGAAATAAAAACGTAGAAAAATTACATTTTTTCTATCCTGCTCGAAAATTGTGTTTATCTAGATTGGGTTCATCTCTTAAACGTTCCCGTTTAGTTCGACACGCAAAAGTCAGCACATGTTTATTGCTACCGACAAAAAGTACAAATGATAAACTTTCATACAGTATATAATACAATATGATTAATGTATACGTTGAATATATCACGGTGGGGATTGTGCATGATGGGATGGATAACGAATTTTGAGTATACGGACAAATTTTGCCTCGCTTCAGATAAGAAATTGTGCAATAATTTTCTTATTTCTGCTCCAATTTTCAAGCGGTTTGTTGCATGTACCCCGCATTAGTGAGCTCTTTCCTCGGATATATGACTTGGTTGTAGAATCTTTGTACTTTGTCCAAAAATTGATCCCAACCGACCAGAAAAACGACAAAAAATTCAGGCCCTTTTTCTAGTCGGTTGGGATCGGTTTTTGAGAAAAGTACAAGGAAGTTCAAGATAAATAATACATCTGAGAAAAGGGCTCAGTAAGACGGAGTACATGCAACAAACCGCATGAAAATTGACGCAAAAATAAGTAAGTTATTGCACAAATTCTTACCTGAAGCGTGGTTAATTTGGCCGTAGTCGTTACCATTTTGCTTTCTGGTCGGTTGGGACAATATTTTGGAAAAAGTATCATGAGTTATCTAATATGTCATACATCCGATGAAAGAGCTCGATACATGCAGCGGGGTACATGCAGCAAACCGCTTGAAAATTGATACAGAAATAACAGAGTTATTGCAAAATGTCTTACCTGAAGCGAGGCGAGTTGGCATCAAATTTTGTGCAAAAAATAGACTGAGTTTACTGTTATGTTTTGATAAACCGTCGGTGTTGTTATAACATCTCGTAACTACGGTTTGATTCAAGCCGTAGTTACGAAATTTTATAACAACACCAACGAAATACTATTTATTTGTCCGAAATTACGTCACGGTTTACTTGATAAAATCGTTCCCTATTGTCGGTAGTCGTTATCCATCCCATCATGCACAATCCCCACCGTGTATATGCAACTATAATTTTGAAATTACATTTTTTCTATCCGACGCGCAACGTCGTTGTAGCGTTATCATGGACGCACGCTATTTTGTGTGTAATTTGAATTACTGTAATACCAAAATTGTTTGTATATCTAAAACTAAGCATAAAGTTGTTGTTTCTGTAAGTAAAAAGATTGATTTTCTACTTTAGAATAATAACATTATTTTAATTATCAAATAAACATCGATAAAAATTTGATCTGCGTAAAAGATGCACTGGCAAAATTGATGCAAAAGGATAAAATGTTGGTTATAAATTATTCTCTTTTTTACTGAAATGTTTTCCAAAAGTTGTTTTTTACAAGATAGATCTATGACAATAAAAGGTCTTTTACAAGCATCGAACACTTTTTCTGAAAGCTGAATTGTACAACAAAACAAATGTAGATAAATGGGATTTATTGACTCATTGAAAAATTATCGCGTCAAAATGAGAAAATTCTTGTTAATAAAAAAAAAACTCTCTGTTTTCACAAACCTTTCCTGTAAGAAATGTTCATTAATGTCCAGATTTTAAAATTATCGGACATTTAGCTAGTTTTAACAAGCATAAACAAAAACGCGTAAACATATTTTGTTTACATAACGTCAGGTACCCACTTAACGTTGGGTAAAGTAAGTTGAAATGACGTTACGTCGACTTGCAGAATATCGTGCTATTGACATTATGCAAGCGGTCATCAGGTTACTTTCTTATCAGACTACACGAATGCGAAAGCACGCATGTGCCATAGTTGGTCACAATTGCATGCAATACGTGCTCCGCCTGTACATACTACCTGTACACATACCATGCCATTTACCCAATACCACTCACTGACGCCTTTTGATTCCCCACAAGAAAAAGTATTTTAAGAACATTGTGGAATTAAGAAATTACTTATGATGAGCAATTTCTCCATTTCCCACAATGTTTTCTACCCAAAAGACAAAAAATCTGAAGTTTTATTCACTTTATATTGTCGTCTGAAACATCTTTGAATCTTGGGCGGTCGGATTTTTTGCCGTTTGGTGAATTGGGTAAAAATGGCCTATTCATGAGCGCGCACTACCATTCAAAAACAAAGGAAAGTTCGACACAAGTTGTTGCGCTTTGTTTACCGTCCAATCTTAAACGCTATCCTTCAAACGCCTTGTGATACCGATCAATGAATCATTTAAGACCAAAAAGTATTTCTAAAAGGTTTAGGCTTAAATAGCGAAGTGTTCGGCAAATCACGAAAACCTATTTAGGCAATGTTTAATCCGAGTCTTCTCTGATGTAAATACGCTCTTTGATATTTTGATTTTTCGCTATTTAAATAGCGAAAAATCAAAATATCAAAGAGCGTATTTACATCAGAGAAGACTCGGATTAGGCAATGTTTTGCAATAACCCTTACCTGAACAGCCATTGTTTACAATGACCTACAGTCAAAACTGTTGTATGCAGCCAGCCAAGGGACACACAAAAATTGGCCACTTACGACAGTTGGCTGCTTAACACAGAATAGAATATTCTGAAGGCTGGATGTAAATGTTTACTTGTATGACTGGCCCCATTCATATGAAGTAAAGGCAAGTGTTGTAAAGTGAAAAGGGTACACTTTTATATGACATTTAGCTGTTAATCACACCTTTTCATGGTTTATGCACATGATTTTGTAAATTGACAGATGCATTATCAATATTTCACACATTACCTGCCATCAATTAGGTGTGCATGGCTGCTTAAGGGGATATAGGTAAAGAGTGAATGGGACAATTAAAGCTGACCACTGACCACATTACACAGTATATTGCTCTTCACAGTTACTTTAAAGAGTAAAATTGCATGGGAGGACCTGGACTGGCTGCATACGACAGTTTGGCTGCTATACACAGGTGGCCGCTAACACAGTTTTGACTGTACTTTCCTTTTTTGAATGGTAGTGCGCTCTGATGTAAATGAGGGACACCAACATATCAAAGAGCGAATTTCATCAGAGAAAACTCAGATGTGTGTGTGTGTGTGTGTGGGGGGGGGGTTACGCCTCAAAAGTAAACTTCACGATAATCACCTAATCTTGCGTTCACCGACGTCTAGTGGTTAGATGGAAGTATTAGGTTTCCCATAGACGACCATTATAACGTTTTGGCATATAGCTCAGCCCATGAGTTTGCAACAATGTTAAGCCTTACCTCAAATTCAAGAACAATCCTTCATACATCCAAAACAATCGAATTTGATATGGCATGATTCCTTTTATCACTGACTTTTTGGCCCCTTTTTGACATGACCCTCACCAGACAGCCATTTGGACTGACTTTTTCACAATATACACCAATATTTAAAAATAGCTCTTCAACTGCCAAAATGTTCTAAATTCTTGAAAACAATTACTGCAATTGTTTGACAAAATATCAAATTTTATAAATAAAAAAAAAAATTATGAATTATTACATTATTGACCAATCAGAGCTCACCTTGATCCTTGTTTATAGTGCGGACGTTCAGTGGACAAAAATTTGACAGATGCCGGGAAAATGTAATACTTCCGCCTAACCTAAATAAAAGATGTTGTGGCGGCAAATTACAAAATTTAAGCGTTTTCACTTACAATTACCAATTTTGAACAAAATCCCAAAAAATAGCTCCATTCTTTCACATACATCTTGAATAAGAAGTGTTTCCCTTTACCCTGTCAAAATGAAAGCTGACCAAATATAAGCTATATTAGAGAAACTCTCTTCTTTTATTTATAACTTTTCAAGATTCTAAAAACATGCTTTAAAAGCATTTCACAAACAAGTGTTATACATGAAAGTTTTTAGAATTCACTTCCCAACATTTCAAATACTGTTTCAGTTGAATCATAGTTTAAACTATATTTTTAATTAATTTTCTTAATTAGTGACCCTTATCTTCCAAGGAAAATATTATTTTTTTTAATTTTTTTCAATTTTTTTAGTATTATTTTTGTGAAAAAAGTCTCTAAAAGTTAATATATCTGTAGAACAACATGTATACTGCATCCATGCAAAATTTCATTGAATTTGGTGAAATAGTATTGGAGAAATTAGCATTTCCCTTAACCCGGGTAATGCAAAAAAAGAGCTGATAAATAGAGATGGATTAGTCTCCCTTTGTTCATAAAGATCAAGCTAGATAACAATTAAAACAAATCCAATGTTTCTGATTCTTAAAAAAAATTGTTTCTTTATCTAAGTCGCACGGTAATACATGTTTTTGGTACTAAAAATTGTTGAAAAAAATATTTAATTAATGAAAAAATTACATAATAGTTAAAATTGAAGTCTCAAAAAAGTGATGTAACTTTCCCAAGAGTCAAATTTCTGCAAATTTTAATTTTTTTCCACAATTTTATAAAAAAAATGTTTAGTAAACCACTTTTTTCACCATTTCTGACATTTTTTTCTTTTTTCTACATTTTGTTATACAGGTAAAGAGTGAAAAATAGAGCCCTACAGGATATGACAGAAGGGGCCTGCCTCCACTAGAACAAGAAGGGTATCATATCAAATGGTTTGGAATAAGTCAAATTGGCAGAGGACAGGCTGTTAACGCCCTGTTTTGATAATATTTACGCTAATTGGACAAAAATCTGACCCTTGAACCCATCACTTTGCTGTTTTGATAATCCTGTACATAGAAACAATGGAACAGTCAACCCTAATCAAGTGTTGTGACAACATTCTCAGTGGATTTTTTAATAAATTGTGTATCATTTTGTGCTGTTTCACATCTTTTACAATGAAAGGTGACAGAAACAGGAAAAAAAACAAGTGCAGTGCCATACATTTCAAGACCGGACACAAAAAACCCGGTCCAGGCAGACCTGCTTGTCAGCGGAATGATTCTGACTACACGAGACCAAGCACAGAGGAGGCAGAGTTACTTCATGTTGACCCAGTAATGCATGATGCTATGAAGCTGGAGAAGCCAAACCAACATACAATGCTGCTGAGACCAAGGCAAAAGTGTTCAAAAACAACAAAATATGAAGATTCAAGGTAAAAAAAGTTTATTTTTCTACAACCCCCCCCCCACTGCACCATTCCCCCCCCCCCCCCAAAAAAAAGGGTTTGTCACTAATGTTTTGAATTTTCTTCAGTTGCCATATATGCAACATTCACTAATATCCTATAGACACTAATATAACAAAAAATATTACCTTAAATATTGTGGGAAAAGGATAAATGATGGTCAGTTAGATCTTTCAAAGATTGTCAATATTTACTTTTGGATCTTAATAGGATTAAGAATGTAGACTTCCAATCAATGATTATCTGGTGAGAGTAAATCTGCACAATGAATAGATAAATGTTTAAAATACACCCCCACTCTTTTAGTTTAAAAAATAGTAGGTTCCATTTATTTCAGATCACAAGATGACTGCTATAGAGTCTTTCATGTTGGAAAGCTAATGCAAATGATAAATGAAGTTAATTCAGACCACAACAGCATGTTTCCAAAGTGTCGCAGTCATCTAGCATTAGACCCGAAATCTGAAGTCCAGCGGGGTATTGTCTGGCGTGAACGGATGATATGTTTACGACCGAAATGTTCCTACAGGTCCAAAATGTACAATTTGTACACAGAGATAGAACCAAAGAGAAGACGGCCCGGCCCGAAAACTGCCACAGCTAACATGGGCATAAACATAGCCATGACCCAGACATCTATAGGAGCTTCAAGCCTGGTTAAAATCTTAGCTGGTGCCAATATTGATGGACCATCCATACGCGGCCTAACAAATACAAGCCATACAACCAGTGACATCATATTAAGCGAAAATAAGTCTGATATGTCCAAGCGCGTTCAACGACTACGGTCAGTAAATAAATGGCAAGGGCGACCAGAAGGCCAGATTCCGGTCCAGATTGATGGGCTCTACAACAATAACTTGTACTCCGGAGTGGGCCGCACCCCATTTCAGCCAGCCACACAATGTACACTTACAGTTGCTGAAAATATAACCAACAAGAAACAGATTGTTGCAGTTGAGACAGTCAACAAATTATGCTCTAAGCATGGATTTCACACACAAGATGAAGATCCATGCGATGTGATGGCAGGCCCATGCACAGCAACTGCCAGCATGGAAACAAACATTGGAGATGAAGAACGATGGGCCAAAACCTGTTTGGAGCAGCTGTCAAGGGATGGGATGGAGGTGAAATATGTTACGACTGATGGTGACGGCAAGTCCTTTGAGGCCGCCCGGCAACTTAATATTGAGGGAAAAACTAAAACGAAGCCGATCCATCAGCTAGACACACGACATCTTGGGGCGAATCATAGAAAATTTGTAAAATCATCGTTAAAGGTCAACACAATCATGCCGGGAAGAACAAAAGCATACCGTCTTTATCTGCAGAATAGGTTTGCATTAGACCTAAGTCAACGGTGCCAAGCAGAGCTAAAACATGTAATTCCGAAATGTCAGGGTAAAACTAACATCTTGCACTACACAAGGGATTTAATAACAGTCATCAAGCAGTGCTACTCTGGCAATCACAGCCTCTGCAGACTCAAATCCTTTGTGTGCAAAGGAAAACCAACAGATAACTGGATCCAAAAAAGCATCTTTCTTCCAAACACATTCAAAATCAATGTGAGTAAGGAAGAAAATGAACCAACATTAATGGACTGCATACAATACCGGCTTGGGGACGATACCGTACAATTGACTAAGTTTAATACAAATACCCAGAAGGTTGAAGCAACAAATAAGGCAATAAAAGCTTCCTTACCTAAAGACAGGACCTTCCCAATGATGTTTGAAGCAAGGGCTCACAGTGCAATACACAGAGTAAATAATGGTCCGGGCCAATCTTTACGCAAACTTTGTCATGCGGCTGGCTGCCCAATCCCTCAAGGAAGCCGAGTGGATAGGCGACTACTGTCAATACAACGGGTAACTGAAATAAAGAAGGAAAAAGCTAAGTCTGTGGCGTACAAAATGGCCAGGAAAATTAGAAAACAACGTCTCTTTAGGCTCTATGAGAGGCAAAGAGAAGAAAAGAAATACATAAAGAATCAACTAACAAGAGCGCTAAACAGGGCTCGGAAAGCTGCAGATAAGCCGCAACCGAGCACAAGCACTCAGCCGTTTACAGATCATGACACATATGCACGCAGTCCGGCACAGTCCCGAAAGCGCAAACAACCTGCCACTTCAGTCAAAAATGCAAGGGGGGGTATGCCCAAGGCAGGTTGTTCGGCCCAGACACTGAGACCGGCCACAGTTGTAATAATGAGGCTCAAGATCAAGGTGAGAGACATTAATGCATAGCTTATTATGACAGAGATGACTGACATCAAGACAATGGCCGTTACTATCTGTCTTGGGAAGGTGTTCACCAAGTTCTAAAGCCTTGACAAGCCGCTGAACCCGAGCTTGGGTTCGATTCCCGGCCGGCCAAGTGACCCTTTTGACTGGATAACCATCACTATTACAGTAGCCAGTCCACTCCACACATTCTGAACGTTGTTCTGAATGTCTGGAGTGCCTGGCTACTGAATTTTTGACTTTTTCAACAAATTCTGAAGGGAAAGACATTATACTTAACTTTATTCAATGAATCGTCTGCTATAAAATCCCAAACCGGAAGTAATTGCTACTCAGAGGTCAAAAAACAGTGTCAGAAGAGTCCATTTTTAGGTTAGATGGAAGTATTAGGTTTCCCATAGACGACCATTATAACGTTTTGGCATATAGCTCAGCCCATGAGTTTGCAACAATGTTAAGCCTTACCTCAAATTCAAGAACAATCCTTCATACATCCAAAACAATCGAATTTGATATGGCATGATTCCTTTTATCACTGACTTTTTGGCCCCTTTTTGACATGACCCTCACCAGACAGCCATTTGGACTGACTTTTTCACAATATACACCAATATTTAAAAATAGCTCTTCAACTGCCAAAATGTTCTAAATTCTTGAAAACAATTACTGCAATTGTTTGACAAAATATCAAATTTTATAAATAAAAAAAAAATTATGAATTATTACATTATTGACCAATCAGAGCTCACCTTGATCCTTGTTTATAGTGCGGACGTTCAGTGGACAAAAATTTGACAGATGCCGGGAAAATGTAATACTTCCGCCTAACCTAAAGTAAACAAAGCCAATATATAATACAGCAACAAAATCGACGAAAATCTTGAATAAATCACCACAATTAATGACAAACTAGTATGTAATTGTTTTACACAATAGCTCACCATGTAAAAAATGCTCTTAACCGTATTTTTCTGGTAAATGCAATGTGTTGTGTACAAATGTAATGAGTTTTCGTGTCACGTCTCGAATTATTAGTGGGTAAACCCGTGTGTTGTACGTCTACGAATAACAGATTTTACTTTCGATTTTGAAATATTTTCAATGATTGTAATAAAAGCCTGCTTACAAACACCGTATATTCACAATCACAATAAACTTTGACCATTTCTCCATATTACAGCATCACCAGATTTTTCAAAAACTCGTAAAAGAAATGATTGTAGAAAAATGTGTTGGGGACCTACCTTTGTTTACATATTTTTAGCTCCACTGACCGTCAGGCCAGTAGGCTTTTGTCATTGCATTGTGTAGCGATATCAAAGGATGGAATCAAGGGAGGCAATCACCCTTGTTCACTTTCATGACAAAATGTTGAAGCCACCTAAGACCTTTCATTTTAAACTTCCACCCTGTTTTGACAAGTTGAATTATGAGTTCCAATAGCCTGCTTTAGTGTGGATATGTGCGCATTTGAGTATCTATTAGGCGTAAAAAAAAATATGTGTGTTTCCGGTTACATGAAATTTCAAAATAGGGACGGTAGGTCGGATTTTTTTTTTTTTTTTTTTTAATGGGACAAATAGGGAAACAAAATGGCGGAACAGGAAATCCCTAGGAAATCCGACAGTCTTTCCGAAAGTTGCAGAATGTTTTCTGGACATTCGGTCTGGTAAAAGAAAAACAATACCGCCACAGACGACCGAATACCCCCGCCCCCTGGCTCCGCCGTCGTTTGTCGAATATGTAGTAAATTGATGTCTGCTAGAGGCTACATGCACACAAAAAGTACATGATGTGTGCTTTGTACACCATCGCTAGTAACATTCATTTCTCAAGTAACGGTAGATCTAAGTTTTCTTTTTCTGAAAGTTGATCACAGATGCCGATATTAAATTTTAAAATGTGTCCAAAATCTCGAAAGTCTAACAGGAAACAGAATGAATCTATTACTCATATGCGATGTTTTGAGCGAGATCAAAAACGCCGCAAACACAGACATTTGATGACGCAGTCATTCCAATATCATCACGTGATTTCTCCACTTCCAAATAAGGTTACGATTTACTATGATTTGTTTACAAAATGCGCGCGTGTCCACAAAGAGCGGGAAAAGGGATGAAGTAATGAAAAAGACGCTATCTACGAAGTAAATACACTGATGTTAGATGGTTTTAACACGGACGCTTTGTATATTTCTGCCATGCCGCCTAGCGATTACACAAAGGAATTAGGTCACGCTTAGTTGTACATATTAAAATGGTGTGCTTACTCGACCATTTAGACTGTAGCCAATCAATCTTTCATAATTTAAACAAAAAGTAAGTGTTGACAGCCATGTTAATTGGCGATCGAGTGGCGATTGCCAGCGCGAGCCCTGAGAATCATTTCTACAATTTTTTGTGCATTTTGATATATTTACGGAAACTACCGAAGATTCCGGGAAAACCTTTTTTCAAATCGTAACACGATACGCATCGTCGGGAAGGATAACAGAATATGTAGATCTACCCAATCATAAATCGGTAATACCACGCCATTATCGTGATACAAAATTCGTTACTGAAATACATCGGTTTTTATTGACCTAGTAGCGATATAACTTTCGGTGAATTGAACTTTTACCAAGACATGTCCCTAAAAATTGCTAAAAAAATTAGGGTCGGGGGTAAAAAAATAGGCACGGTCGGGTAACCGGAAACACACAACTTTTTTTATTACGCCTTAGCGAATTTGTGTACTTTAACTTAAAACATGAAATCAAGTGACAGAATAGGGGAGGTAATCTTCAGAATAGGGGAGGTAATCTTCACATTTTAAACTTCAATAACTTCATTATTTTTCAATTTTTTTTTTTTTTTTGTGAAATGAACTGAAAAAAGTCTTCGTAGACCTCAAAGATAGCAACCAACCAGAAAATTTGATTGATTTTACAAAATTAATTTTCCTTTGATATCGCTACATTGTGTCCGTTGTGCGTCCGTCCGGTCATCAACTTTTACTCCCCTACCGGCGAAGCCGAAGGGGACTTTAGGTTTGCACTCTGTCCGTCTGTCTGTCCATCATCACTTAGTTTTCTAGACTTTTTCTAAACGCTTACAGATATTGCGCTGATTTTTGGTATATGAGTGCGTATTTATGAGTTACAGAACAACTTTGAGTTTCGTTCCGGTTCATTGATTTTCGAGGAAGATACGGGTGATTTACTTTGAAAATTACTGGGAAATTACAATTTTCCAGACTTTTTTTCCAAATGCTTGCAGATATTGAGCTGATTTTTGGTATACGAGTGTGTATTTAAAAAGTGACATTTCAGAATTTTTTTGTCATAAATTTTACTTTTATTTTTATCTGAAAAAGTATATTTCCTTATGAAAGTTCTGAAAATATCAAGCCAAAATATTGCGCCGTTTACGAGAAATTTATATTTTTGTGTTAAAATTGAACAAATTGTTGTGGACAACAGTTTGGATTTATATGCTATTTATCGATTATGTCTCAACTTTAAATGTGTGTTTCTCACTTATTGGCAAAAACTTCAAAAAAACCAATAGTATTTATACTCATTAAAATAACCAATCTTGGCATCAAGACATACTTTAAAAAATTGAAATTGAAATGAAATGTCCCTTAAGCCTTTAATGAGTTACAGAACAAGTTTGAGTTTCGTTTTGGTTCATTGATTTTTGAGGAAGATACGGGTGATTTACTTAGAAAATTACTGGCCAGACTTTTTTTTCTAAATGCTTGCAGATATTGAGCTGATTTTTGGAATAGATGTGTATTAACCCTTTCCCAAACGACAAAATTTTAGGGTGGTCCAATTTAAAAGCTCATGCAGAAGATAAATTGAATGTTGATAAAGATAGGATTTGTGTAAAATATGGCACAGAAAATATCAGTGATTTTGTTACAAACTTATGTGGAAGAGTCCTTGGATGCACTTGTTCCCAAAACAATGAGTCCAATATTGAAACGTAGGAGTCTATGAAAGACAATGTCGATTACACATTGAAAATGTTAGCATTCTGGGACTCACTGAATATTTTTCAATGAGTCCTGAGAAAAAAATGTGAGTCAGGGATTCGGGACTTGCAGGTAACAAAATCCCTGAAATATTGAAACAAAAGGAGAAACTGCTGGTTATCAGCAGTTTCTTCTTTTGTTTCAATGTTTTCCCAAGCCTTTTCTATTTAGGACGTCAAGACCAGGTCTTGTTTGGGAAAGGGTTAATGAGTTACAGAACAAGTTTGAGTTTCCTTCTGGTCCGTTGATTTTTTTTGGGACATTCGGATGCTGGACTTAGAAAATTTCTGGGAAATTACAGTCTAAATGCTTGCAGCTATTGAGCTGATTTTTAGCTCCACTGGCCGAAGGCCAGCGGGGCTTATGTCATGGCCCTGTGTCCGTCGTGCGTCCGTGCGTGCGTGCGTCCGTGCGTGCGTGCGTCCGTCCGTGCGTAAACAATTTTCAAACATCTTCTACTCCAAAACTACCAATTTCAACCAAATGTCACACGATTCATCCTTGCATGAATCTCTACCAAATTCCTTCAAAAGAATAAAATCTGTGCAGAACTTGAATTTTAATTAATTTAATTGAATTAAATTTTCGAAAAATCTTGAAAAATTCTTAACCAAAACTCCTGGACCAATTTCAACCATACTTCACAGAAATCTTCCTTGCATGAATCTCTACCAAATTCCTTGAAAAAAATAAAATTCGTGCAGAATTTGAATTAAATTAATTTAATTGATTTAAATTTTCGAAAAATATTTAAAAATACTTCATCTCCAAAACTACTGGACCAATTTCAACCAAACTTCACAGAAATCTTCCTTGTATAAATCTCTACCAAATTCCTGTAAAAGAATGAAATATGCGCAGAACTTGAATTTTAATTAATTTAATTGATTTAAATTTTCGAAAAATCTTTAAAAATTCTTCTTCTCCAAAACTACTGGACCAATTTCAACCAGACTTCACAGAAATCTTCCTTTTATGTGTCTCTTCTTATTTTCTTCAATGTAGAACTTTTATTTTGATTAATTAAATTAAATTAAATTTTTGAAATATCTTCTTTTCCAAAACTACTGGACCAATTTTAACCAAACTTCACACAAATCTTCCTTGCATGAATCTCCTCTAAATTCGTCAAAAAAGAAAAGAAAAAAAAAACTGTGTAAAACTTAAATTTTAATTAATTTATTTAAATTGAATTTTCGAAAAATCTTCTTCTCCAAAACTGCAGGACCAATTTCAACCAAACTTCACAGGAATCTTCCTTGCATGAATCTCTTCCAAATTCCTTCACGGTAGGATGAAAAGCTTGGCCGCTGTGGGCTAGGCTTATTTTTCGCTATATGAAACATAGTGTAATTTTAAGAAAATTTTAAAAACATTTCTGCTCCTTAATCATTTATTGGATTTCATTTTGGCATAGCATGAATCTTCTTTGGATAGATCTTTATTGTTTTCCTTGAAGTTAGTAATCTAAATGTCTAAAAGCCAGTGGAGCGATACAGGGCCATCTTGGCCCTCTTGTTGGTATGTAGACTTGCATTGATGAGTTACAGAACAAGTTTGAGTTTCGTTCCGGTCCAATGATTTTTGAGGAAGATACGAATGCTGGACCTAGAGAAAATTACTGGGAAATTACAGTTTTCCGGACTTTTTTTCTAAACGCTTGTAGGTATTGAGCTGATTTTCGGTATATAAACACATATTGATGAGATATAGAACAAGTTTGAGTTTTGTTCCGGTCCAGTGATTTTTGAGGAAGATACGGATGCTGTACGTAGAAAATTTCTGGGAAATCACAGTTTTCCAGACTTTTTATACGCCGCCGGAGGCGGACGTATATTGGCGTCATCTTCTCCGTCTGTCCGTCCGTCCGTCCGTCCATCCGTCCATCCGTCCATCCGTCCATCCGTCCATCCGTCCATCCGTCCGTCCGTCCGTACGTACGTCCACTTTTCTTGTCAACGCAACTCCTCCTAAGTTTCTGGCTGGATCTTCTTGAAACTTGGTCAATGTTATCACCTCAATTGGTAGATGTGCATGAAGGAAGGATTTTATGGTTCGTTGATTTTTGCCTGAGTTATGCCCCTTAAAAACTTAGTCTCTGGGGCTTATTGAAATTGCAGCCTTGTCAACGCAACTCCTCCTAAGTTTCTGGCTGGATCTTCTTGAAACTTGGTCAATGTTATCACCTCAATTGGTAGATGTGAATGAAGGAAGGATTTTATGGTTCGTCGATTTTTGCCTGAGTTACGCCCCTTAAAAACTTAGTCTCTGGGGCTTATTGAAATTGCAGGCTTGTCAACGCAACTCCTCCTAAGTTTCTGGCTGGATCTTCTTGAAACTTGGTCAATGTTATCACCTCAATTGGTAGATGTGCATGAAGGAAGGATTTTATGGTTCGTCGATTTTTGCCTGAGTTACGCCCCTTAAAAACTTAGTCTCTGGGGCTTATTGAAATTGCAGGCTTGTCAACACAACTCCTCCTAAGTTTCTGACTGGATCTTAATGAAACTTGGTCAATGTTATCACCTCAATTGGTAGATGTGCATGAAGGAAGGATTTTATGGTTCGTTGATTTTTGCCTGAGTTATGCCCCTTAAAAACTTAGTCTCTGGGGCTTATTGAAATTGCAGGCTTGTCAACACAACTCCTCCTAAGTTTCTGGCTGGATCTTAATGAAACTTGGTGGATGTTATCACCTCAATTGGTAGATGTGCATGAAGGAAGGATTTCATGGTTCATTGATTTTTGCCAGAATTATGCCCCCTTCAATCTTAGTATCTGGGGCTTAATGATATTTCAGCCTCGTGAATGCAATTCCTTCCAGGTTTTTCACTGGATATTTATAAAAACCTTTTTGTGAACACAATTTTTTAAAGGTTTTTCAGTGAATATTTATAAATCCTTGTCAATGTCATTTTTTTGTCTCAAGTTTTATAAGTGGCGGCGTATATTGTGACGATGGCACTCTTGTTTTCTATAAGCTGGCAGCTATTGAGCTGATTTTTGGTATGTAGACTCGGATTGATGAGTTACAGAACAAGTTTGAGTTTCGTTCCGGTCTAGTGATTTTTGAGGGAGATACAGATGATGAACCTAGATTTTTTTTGGGCTTCTTTTACTTAACGCACATATAAAGCCGGTAGGGGACTTGGTATTGTTTTGCAATACTTCAGAATGCTTGTTCTTTATAAAACTTCTTCTCAAAAAAACTACTGTGTAGATTTCAACCAAATTTTACAGGAATAATCCCTACCCTGGGCGACCCTCTCTCTAGACTCAAATTCCTTCAAATAATTTAGTTTGAACAAGAAAGAAATGAGTTATCTGCCCTTGAATGTCAAAAATAGCTTTGACTTTGTTTTCACTCTTACAACTACAAATATTGAGCAATCGAGCCAAAACTTGAACACTATAAGATCCTGCCCATGTGTAATTTTCAGCTTGATCTTGATCAGCTGAATCTTAGGTTCTAAGTTATGTTCCCTTGAATTTGACAAAATTGCTGTTTTCGACTTTGTTTTCCCCATAGCAACCATATATTTTGACAAATATAGAAAATAATAGAATAATATTTACCATAAGATATTGCTTGTGTGGAATTTTTAACTTAATCAGAAACCCAAATCTAGAGTTATGTGCCCTTGAATTTGACAAAATTTCAGTTTTTGACTCCGTTTTTATTCAGCTTTCACTCTTTCAACCACAAATACTTACCAATCAAGACAAATATTTGACAGATGCATTGTTGGTGACCATGCTTGATCAGAATCTCACTTCCTGAACTATATCACCTTGAATTTGACAAAATTAAAGTTTTCATCTTTATTACCAATCTTAAGAGTAAAGACAGCCCTGAAATAATAGTTTATTATTTGCTTTCTTTTTGCCTTGACCACATTGCTTTATTTTGCTTTGTTTTTGCGCAAAGAACCACAAGTTTTGAAAAACTTAGATTGGACTTAGTCAAAACTCAGATTTGCCATAACAAGAGATTCCGGCCTGTAGAGCGACACAAGCCCTTCAGGGCTTTCTAGTTGCTTGTGCAACTACCTCGGAAGTAATGAGGCAACAAAATACTATTGACTCTTTTTGGAGCTAGTTTCTTCGTTTACCACCCGTGATCTAGATCATGTACAAAATATGCCATGCAAAGTCAAGAACTAGGTCACATGGTCAAAAACTTATTTTTGCTCCAAGAAGCTGATGATATCTTGATCATTGAAAATTGTTCAGAATGTTGATCGCGAAGATATCTAGGTCATGTAAAATATGGGTTTGTTCTGCAAACTTCTCTCAGGTGAGCGATCCAGGGCCGTCTTGGCCCTCTTGTTGAATTATTGTCCTGTAATTGTTTTTACATTGACAATTTACATTTTTACCTAAAGATATCTCCTTTACCATAATACCTTCAATCTTCAGACTCAGTCTTCCTCTTTCCATACTTAATAACTTAAAGATCACAGTGTGTAGCATGTTTAAGAATCGTTTCTCTCCCATGCATACTTATTCAGTGGCGGATCCAGGAATTTTGTGAGGGCGGTTCGTGTCTACAAAAAGGGGGGTTCGTTTTACAATTATTACACAATTTTTGACAGAATTTCTGCATGAAAATGAAGTAATCAGGCTACACAGGGGGTTCGTTTGAACCACCCGGACCCCCCTCTGGATCCACCACTGCTTATTGAGTAATCTTTGTTTTTATCTATATACTTTTGTCCAAGACATCTTTCCTAAACCATACATGCTTGCAACTTCAAACTTTATACACTTACAGATTATAATATGGAGAGGTGTCACATTTGAGAACCATTACTCTATCAATTTTCGGGTTATTGCGCTTTGTTGTGTTTGGTTTTACATTTTTGTCCGAGCCATAGATCTATCGCCTAATTTATATTTGCTCTAGCAATTTCAAACTTTCGAGTAGGAAGTAAATTATAAAAAAGACTTATGTAATCCAGTGGGGGACTCCTGTATTTCATCATAATACGACTTGCACTTGATTGATCATAATATTTTCTGATGTTAATTTTTTTTTATCATTACAGAACCAACGACATAAATACAAAACATTACGAAAGGTGTTTATAAAAAAACTTTATATAGAATGACATTGGAACATCGATTGGATATTCACAAACTTTTGCTCTTTAAATGCATGACCGGATGCTATACAGCAGTTTGATAGATCGATAAAATATGAGACACCAGGTCTACAAGTCCGTTGATTAATTTAGTAATTCTTCAGTCTTACTTTTCCCCCTAAACTCTGTATAATGTACAATTGTGATGACGATAGTTGCATTAATGAACAGATAATGAGTGGAAAGAAATACGCTGACAAAACTGAAAAGAAATACGCTGACAAAACTGAAAAGAAATACGCTGACAAAAGTGAAAGGAGAAGCGCAGACAAAAGTACAAGAAAAAAGACAGACCAGACACACCATCAATGTGAATTTTGTGGAAAAGAATTCAGATATCTCTCTGAGGTTCGAAAACACACAAGAATACATACTGGTGAGAAGCTGTATCAATGTGACATTTGTGGAAAATGTTTTACAGCAAGCTCTACTTTGAATGCTCACAAAAAAAGTGCATTCCAGTGACAAGTCATATAAATGTGACATTTGTGGAAAGAGTTTTACACGTTCGTCATACTTAAAATTACACAAAAGGATACATACTGGTGAGAGGCCACATAAATGTGACATTTGTGGAAAGTGTTTTGCAATAAGATCTAGATTGAATACACACAAGCGAGTGCATACCGGCGGTCTGAACATTTAATAACACACAAAAGAATACATACTGGGGAGACCCCATATAAATGTGACATTTGTGGAAAATGTTTTACACAATCTTCAATCTTAAAGATACACACAATAATACATACTAATGAGAAACCACATAAATGCGATATTTGTGGAAAATGTTTTACACAATCTTTAAGATTAAAGATACACACAAGAGTACATACTGGTGATAAGCCAGATAAATGTGACATTTGTGGCAAATTTTTTTCGGACTCTTCCTACTTAGCGAAACACACCAGAATACATACTGGTGAGAGACGACATAAATGTGACATTTGTGGAAAGTGTTTTTCGGACTCTTCCACCTTAGCGAAACATAAAATATTACATGGTGATGAGAAGCCATAAGGATGCGACATTTGTGGAAAGGGATTTACACATTTTACCAACTTTAACATGCATACAAGAATCGAGAAACCACCAAAATGTAACATTTGTCGAAAGGGCTTCACGCAGACTGATAATTTGACGACAAACGCGAGAATACACTCCACTGAGAAGCCATATGAATGTGATATTGCTGGAAAATGTTTTGTGTGGGGCGTGTGGGGCGTCCGTGGCCGAGTGGTTAGAGTCGCTGACTCAGGATCACCTGCCCCTCACCTCTGTTGGTTCGAATCCCGCCAGGGACGCATGAACTTTCATGTGAGGAAGCTATCCAGTTGGCTTGCGGAACGTCGGTGGTTCTACCCAGGTGCTCACTTGGGGTCTTCCTCCACCATTCAAAGCTGGAAACAGGTGAAAAGAAGGGAGTTCCTTCCTGGGCACGCCCAGTCTACTACTCGGTCATATGGGCAACCGGCAACCGAGGATAAATAACCTAAAACAATACAAAAAAATGTTTTGCGTGGTATGCACTTTTTTATGGACTTTTATAGTACATACTGGCGAGAATGTGACATTTCGGTCGGTAATTTCCCCCGCTTGCTCTCGGGGCACCACTAGCTATGCTCGTGCATAGACGGTGATGAGTCTGCGCTAATCTATTTTATGTAATTTACTATAGTGCTCTATTAAAGGGGGCAAGCTAGGCTGTCGAAAATGCAAATGGCACAATAATTACAAACCAGAAATAACGTATGAAATTACCAACCTGAAGGAGTAGATCACTTACGTCCATTGTAAGCACTCCTCAAGCTTTATTAAGTACACTAAAATCCAAGTCACTTAATAACGTGCAGCCAGATTTTATTGTCCTTGTTTTTGTTTTGTAACGGCTACATATGCCCCACCTTCAAAAATCAATTACATCAGAGGTACGTCATCTGTGCTCAGCGAGATTCAACACACCGTATAACCGACTGCGTCGAAAGTTTGCGAAGACAGATTCGGCATCTGATGTCATGTGCATGGTAGGTCAAATGAATTTACTCTTATAAATTAACGAAAGGATCTTTGGTATTCTGCAGTTGATAAATACAGGTATAAATGTTCAGTTTTTGTACATAATAAACATTTCCACATAACCCTCGCAAATAAGGTCACAATCATCGACACAGCCGGTTGTACGGTGTGTTAATACCGCGGAGGTGTGTCTCGTTGACCTTGACCTTGTCTCCTTTTGAAGTAAAAATAGAATGTGTAAATACGCTTGTTAAGGATTGATCTTTAGCAAAGGAAAGGTGGTTATTCGCCGTGTTTGAGGTTTTTATGCATTGCAAATTGTTTTTCCATCAAATTGTTTTTCCATGCACAAATATGAGTTCCAGAACAGTTCGGAAGCATAAAAACCTAGAATGGGCCCCTTTAACAGTGATGTGCAAGTGCAATGAAACAACGCGAATCAAACAACGCGAATCTGTTACTCGGAAATACGCGCAGATTAGAAGAGAAGAGATCGGTGGCGCAGTGGTTAGCGCACTCGACTTGAAACCCGAAGGTTATGTCAGCCTCAGTCCACCCAGCTGTTGAAATGGGGAGCAGTGAGGTAAAACTTACTGCATCTTCGATCTCTTCTCTTCTAATCTGCGCGTATTTCCGAGTAACAGATTCACGTTGTTTGATTCGCGTTGTTTCATTGCGGGGGAAATTACCTCTATAACCGACTAGTCGCAAGCCGTATAAATGTGCCATTTGTGGAAATTTTTTCAAAAATACTTTAAGCTTAACGTGTCACATGCTGATATATTTTGGTAAGAAACGCGAATCGTGCAGTTCAAAATGGTGTAAATAAGAATTCGCTTGTCAGGTTCTGGTGACATGATTGATGTAATACTTTCGAAATCCGCTTTGGACACAAAATTGGATGTTGATCTAAACGATTATGTGGAGAAAAAGTAGCACAGAAATATTCATTTAAAAGTAGAAAGACTTTGCTTAAGTATTGTCCCTCATGATCAATCAAGATCAAGGTCCTGTTTGAGAAAGGTTAAAAGATAAGTAATATTGGCAAGATAATATTTGTGTAAAACATTTGTGTAAATGAATTTACATATTTTATTAGCTCACCTGAGCACAAAGTGCTCAAGGTGAGCTATTGTGGTCGCTCACCGTCCGTCGTCCGTCCGTCCGTCCGTCCGTCCACAATTTCTTTAAACATCTTCTCCTCCAGAACCATTTGGCCAATTGTGACCAAACTTGGCAGGAATGTTCCTGAGGTGACCCTTTTCAAAACTTGTTCACAAATTTTTGATTCGTCAAAGAATGTGGGCGTGGCAGGGCGGGGCTTATAAATCGTAAGAAAATTCTTTAAAAATCAACCATTGGGCCAATTTGAACCAAACTTGGCAGGAATGTTCTTTTAGTGACTCTTTTGGTAATTTGTCCACAAATTTTAAGATTTGTCAAAAAATGTGGGTGTGGCAGTGTCAGACTTTAGAAATCCTAAGAAAATTCTTTAAAAAATCAAACAGGTAACATATGGTTAGTGGGAGTCAAAACATCGTAACTACAGCTTGACAAAGCTGGAGTTATGAGGTTTTGATCCCCCACTGGGGAAATGTCTAATCCTATTAAATAAACAAAAGACCGGAATTGTTTACACAAACTCGGCCAGAATGGGGAGCTGCATGTAAAAGGGGGTAAATACATTCTATTTGTTATTTAAGCTATCCTTTGTTGTTGGTACTCATTTAAATAGTTTTGATTAGATCATTCAAATGAATACCCACATCACAGGGTTTGATAAACATTGAAAGATATTTTGCAATTTAGAAATCCCTTAACCTCTCCTATTTGAATCTCTAGTCTTTGGATTTATAATCAGACTTGCTTCTATTTTGCAACTAATATATTCTCTTTAACTCTTTACCAAATCATTAATATAAAATTAATTATTTTGCAATGAAAAAAGGGCCCTGTGTTGTTGATTCTTGGGGTTTATATAGGGGTTATATAGAGTTAGATCTCTAACATTTTGATCTTTGACTTGGAAAACCTTTTCATCTCAAAACGGTATTTTTTCACAGGGCCCTATGTTGTTGATTCTTGGGGTTTATATGGTGTGAACTCTGTTAATCCTTTCCCACACATTGACGCTTTTGGACGCCCCACAAAGTAAAGGCTTTGGAAAACATTGTGGAAAATAAAGAAATTGCTTGTGACAAGCAATTTCTTCATTTCCCACGATGTTTTCTACCAAGAAAGACCAAAAAATGTTAAATTTTGTTCAATGGAAATGGTCGTCTGCAACACCTATGAGTTTGGACTAGGCTAAAATTTTGTCATCTGGTAATGGGTTAATAATTGGAACCTTCTCATTGATATCATGGGAAAAGGGGCCTGAAAGACAAAATTCTTGTTAGCATTGTACAGGCTATAATTTTGGCCCAATGTTCATAAAAATTGGTCAGAATGTTTGTGTAGTCACATGGAATTGGAATATTGAATATTCCTTTGGATACCACGGGAAAAGGGGCCATAATGACAAAATCCGTGTTGGCACTTTAGAGGCCATAACTTTGGCCTAATCTCTGTTAAGATTGATCAGAATATTTGTCTAATCACAAGGATAAAGCTTATCAACAATCTGAATGTTCCATTTTGATATCATGGGAAAAGGGGCCTTTATGACAAAATCTTGTTAACACTCTAGAAGTAACAGTTTTGGCCTAGTCTTCATGAAACTAAAAGAATGTTTGTTTTAGTCACAAGGATAAACCCTATAAGAAATTGAATATTCCAGTCGATATCATGGGAAAAGGGGCCTTAATGACAAAATCCTTGTTAGCACTCTAGAGGCAAAAAGTTTGGTCTAATCTTCATGAAACTTGTGTTTGTCTAGTCACACTGATGAACTCTGAGGAAAATAGGAATGTTCTATGGGATAGCATGGGAAAAGGGGCCTTAATGACAAAATCCTTGTTAGCGCTATAGAGACAATAATTTTGGCTCAATATTCATGAAATTTAGTCAGATTATTTCTCTAGTCACAAGGATTAAGTCTATTGACAGTGGGAATGTTCTGTTGGATGTCATGGAAAAGGGGCCTTAAAGACAAAATCCTTGTTGGTAATGTAGATGCTACAATTTTTGTCCTATCTTCATGAAACATGGTCAGAATGTTTGTCTAGTCACAAGGATGAAGACCATTGAAAAATATAATGCTCTTTTGATTATCATGGGACAGGATGCTATCATTTCTCACCTTGTGAATCTCAATTCAGGTGAGCGATTAAGGACCATCATGGTCCTCTTGTTTATGTTAGTCCAAACATTTTTGTTTTACTTTCTAGAAGGAAAAACCTTAATCAACCAAGACTTGTTCAAACTCTTTATTGTTGATATTCATTCAAATAGCCTCCACGAAAGAATTCAAATCACAACTCACAGCATCAGGCCCCGGTTTCTAGAAAAAACTTAAGTATATTCTCATGAGAATGTTGGAGGGTATTTGATTGAAGTTCATGTGGATTTCCTGCGATTTTAGCACGGTGCTCAGATTTGAGCACGAGAACGTACTTAAGTTTTTTCGAGAAACCGGGGCCAGGAATCGCTATACAAACTCGATATTGGGTTGCTCTATTGTGCATATCATCGGCCTTATTGCAAAGACTTCAAACTACAGCTTTAATCAAGCTGTAGTTGCCAGGTTTTGCATTAATACATACGGTTTGGCTTTGAAGGTAGAATTATATAATCAAATTGTTTGTCTATTTAAAAGACGTTGCAGACGTCAAAGTAACTGAAGTGAAAAATGTAAATTGTTTGTAAAAGGAAAGAAAATAGACCGGAAAGGAGAATGATAAATGCCATTCTTTTTAGCTCACCTGAGCACGAAGTGCTCAAGGTGAGCTATTGTGGTCACTCAATGTCCGTCGTCCGTCCGTCCGTCCGTCCGTCTGTCCGTCCGTCCGTCTGTCCGTCTGTCCGTCTGTCAACAATTTGGTGTTAACACTCTAGCATCCACAAAAGTTGGCCAATCTTAATCAAACTTGGTCAAAGCAAGTATGGTCATAAGTTCTCGGATGAGTTCGATTATGGGCCTGATCGGACTTGGAAGTCTGGAGTTATTTGCCCTTGAACGTAAAAAATAGCTATTTTTGACTTTGTTAACACTCTAGCATCTACAATTATTGATCAATCAAGACAAAACTTGGACATAATGTTGGAGACCATAAGATCTCGGATGGGTTCAATTTTCAGTCTGATCTGACCAGAAAGACGAGAGTTATGTGCTCTTGAATTTGACAAAATTGCCATTTTTGGCAGTTTTCGACCTTGTTTACACTCTAGAATCTACAATTATGAATCAATCAAGACAACATTTGGACACAATGTTGGGGACCATAAGATCTGGGATGAGTTTGATTTTCAGTCTGATCTGATCAGAAAGTCGAGAGTTATGTGCCCTTGAACTTGACAAAATTGCCGTTTTTGACTGTTTTCGACCTTGTTAACACTCTAGAATCTACAATTATCAATCAATCAAGACAAAATTTGGACACAATGTTTTGGATCATAAGATCTTGGATGAGTTTGATTTTCAGTCTGATCTAATCAGAAAGTCGAGAGTTATGTGCCCTTGAACTTGACAAAGTTGCCGTTTTTGACTGTTTTCGACCTTGTTTACACTCTAGAATCTACAATTATTGACTAATCAAGACAAATTTTGGACACAATGTTGGAGACCATAATATTTTGATTTAGTTTGACTTTCAGTCTGATCTTACCAGAAAGACGAGAGTTATGTGCTCTTGAATTTGACAAAATTGCCATTTTTGGCAGTTTTCGACCTTGTTTACACTCTAGAATCTACAATTATGAATCAATCAAGACAACATTTGGACACAATGTTGGGGACCATAAGATCTGGGATGGGTTTGATTTTCAGTCTGATCTGATCAGAAAGTCGAGAGTTATGTGCCCTTGAACTTGACAAAATTGCCGTTTTTGACTGTTTTCGACCTTGTTAACACTCTAGAATCTACAATTATCAATCAATCAAGACAAAATTTGGACACAATGTTTTGGATCATAAGATCTTGGATGAGTTTGATTTTCAGTCTGATCTAATCAGAAAGTCGAGAGTTACGTGCCCTTGAACTTGACAAAGTTGCCGTTTTTGACTGTATTCGACCTTGTTTGCACTCTAGAATCTACAATTATTAATTAATAAAGACAAAACTTAGACACAATGTTTGGGACCATTAAGATCTCAGATGAGTTCGATTTTCAGTCTGATCTGATCAGGAAGTCGAGAGTTATGTGCCCTTGAATTTGGAAAAAACTGCTTTTTCGGCTGCTTTCGACATTGTTTATACTCTAGAATCTACAATTATTTATCAATCAAGACAAAACTTGGACACAGCTGGGCACCATAAGATCTCGTATAAGTTGGATTTTCACAACGCTATTGACCATAAGTTCGTTCTCAGTCTTAAAGTCATAAATATTAATTGAATTGAACAAAAGTGTTGCTCATATCATTTTGGTTCAGGTGAGCGATATAGGACCATCATGGTCCTCTTGTTTAACATTAACATTTAATTGTCATATTCATCATTTATATAGTCTATCATGTTTGCTTTTCATTGTTATGTCCCCTTTCGAAGAAAATGGGGGTATATTGTTTTGCAAGTGTCGGTCGGTCGGTATGTCAGTCGGTCAGTCGGTCTGTCCGTAGACCGAACCTTGTTCGGAGCATAACTCGAAAAGTATTAAAGGTAGAATAATAAAACTTTACAGGTTGATAGCTCTCATTATGGAGAGGTGCAGTGCACAAGAACTGTAACTCTGCCAATCATATTTTTGGAGTTACTGCCCTTTGTTGATTTTCAAACTTGATTCTTGTCCGGAGCATGACTCAAAAAGTATGTGAGGTAGAATCATGAAACTTTACAGGTGGATAGCTCTCATTATGGAGAGGTGCAGTGCACAAGAACCGTAACTCTGCCAATCGTATTTTTGGAGTTACTGCCCTTTGTTGATTTTCAAATTTGATTCTTAACCTTGCCTATATCTCATGTCTTTTTACACATACAACCTTGATATCTCACACATAGATACCTCCTATCAACATCATTCACATTTGACCATGACCTTGTGACCTTGACCTTGAAGTTTGACCTACTTTTAAAAAATTAAACCGGGCATATATATCATGACTTATTACACATACAGCCTTGATATTTCACACATGGACACCTCCTACCAAGACTTTTCACAATTTACCATGACCTTGTGACCTTGACCTTTGGAGTTTGACCTACTTTTTAAAAATTTTAACCTGACCGATATATCATGTCCTTTTACACATACAGCCTTGATATTTGACACATGGAAACTTCCGACCAAGACCAATCACATATAACTATGACCTTGGACCATGTGACCCTGACCTTGGTGTTTGACCTACTTTAAAAAAAATAAACTGGACCTATATCTCATGTGCTATTACACTTACAGCCTTGATATTTCACACATGGACACATCCTATCAAGATCTTTCACATTTTACTATGACCTTGGACTTTGTGACCTTGACCTCGGACTTTGACCTACTTTTTAAAAAATTTAACCTGACCGATATATCATGTCCTTTTACACATACAGCCTTGATATTTGACACATGGAAACCTCCGACCAAGACCTATCACATATAACTATGACCTTGGACCTTGTGACCCGGACCTTGGAGTTTGACCTACTTTTTAAAAAATAATCTGGGCCTATATCTCATGTGCTATTACACATACAGCCTTGATATTTCACACATGGACACATCTTACCAAGACTTTTCACATTTGACCATGACCTTGGAATTTGTGACATTGACCTCGGACTTTGACATACTTTTAAAAAACTTTAACCTAACCGATATAGCATGTCCTTTTACACATACAGCCTTGATATTTGACACATGGACACCTGCGACCAAGACCTTTCACATTTGACCATGACCTTGTGACCTTGATGATTGACCTTCTTTTATAATACATTAAACTGGCCTATATTTTATGTCATGTTACACATACAGCCTGAATATTTTACACATGGTCTCTTCCAACCAAGACATGTCACTTTTGACCATGACCTTGGACCTTGACCTTGGAGTTTGACCTGCTTTAAAAAAAACTTAAACTATGCCTATATCTCATGTCATGTTAGCTATACAGTCTCGATATTTTACACATGGACACCTCCTACCAAGACCTTTCACATTTGTCAATGACCTTGGCCTGTGACCTTTGATTTTTACATACTTTTACAAATTTTTAACATAGCCTTTATCTTATGTCCTTTTACACTTACAGTCTTGGTATTTCACACATAGACACCTACCAAGACCTTTCATATTTGACCATGACATTTGACCTTGTAAACTTGACCTTGGACTTTGACCTACATCAAATGTAGGCCCTTGAGGGGGCATATATGTTAACGTATTTTAGTTATTTGATGTTGCTTTATTAGTTTAAAATTGTATGGGGAAAATGTACTATACTTTATTCTAAAAGCCGTTTATCTACTTGGTAGGGCTTTTCAAAAAAAATAGTTACTATAAAACTATATACCAGTAGAGTAGATTTCGATTATATCAAGGTTGGACTTTCATGAATTGTGGTGTACAACTATGAATAAAAATAGAATACCCATCGAGTAAAAAGAGATTAGACAATGATTCTTAAAAGAAGTTATTTATACGGTGTACAAAATTGTAAAATAGATCTCTACTTATAAAGGCACACCACAATTAGCTAAATTAGGCCTGCGGTAGAAGACTAAAAGCAATAATTAATCTGTAAATTGTTCTGGATTCAAACAAGAATCTTTGTCCGCTCCATTTTACCATAGTTCAGTACACGCCAGCCCTTGATGTGCGACACATTGTCTTGATGCAACCACATATTACAAGTTCCCGGAGTGCATATCGGTCAAATATCTAAGAAAACTCACTGTAACCTTCAAATTTCGATTGTGTTACAGATACAGAGTGCTAAGGTTGATCTCTGTCTGATTTAATAATACTAGTTTTTTAGGGCACTGCAACAACATCATTGATTCAAGAACTGTAATTTCTCTATTTATAGGTCAAAAAGACACCAGTGTCATGCTTGATATTGCCTTTTTAGCTCGACTTTTCGGAGAAAATGAGAGCTTATACTGTCACCCGGGCGTCGGCGTTGGCGTTGGCGTTGCAACAAAGGTTTAAGTTTTTTCAAACATCAATAACTTCCATACTATCGAAGGGATTCAACCCAAACTTGGAATACTTATTCACCATCACACCCTCTACCTTATTATAAGGGCCCATGACCCTGGGACCACTCTATTTGGAGTTATGCCCCCTTTATACTAAGCACTTAGAAAGTCGAGCGCGCTGTCTTCGGACAGCTCTTGTTTCTGAGTATGGCCATTAGTAGTGTTTATTATCACCCATTCATTGAAAACACTATTAGGGTACTATCATGGGGCCCTATCACACTTTTCACTATCACATTTACACTGAATTGTTTACTAGTAGACACGCTGGTAACTGGCCCCTTCAGGATTTTGTTGTTGATATATGATGTACACATGTTGATTCCCTGATAAGACTGCATGATTCTACCGATTTTCCATTGATCATGTTCTAGAATTGAATTGACTACCATTACGACTCCCCCGACACTGAAGTCAGTTTCCATTGATTCTCCTTTTTCTTGTACCTAACGCTGGTCGGAACTCCTGGAATCACATTTTCCAGAAGTGTTCAACAAGTTCTAATCTTGAACGGTTCTCTATCACTTAAAATGCCAAATGAAGTTAATCTTCATTCTCTGTCCAAGTAAATTGATCCCGTAACTACCCATGGTAGAAATGATAGCCAATTTCGAGTCAAAAGTTCAAAACAGTGTCATCACAGGTTTGAGATTTGATATGTAAATGCCAATGGTAAACTGTCATATGAGATTCTCAGCCCCTGTAAATGTAGTTTAATATCACCCATCTTCGTGTCTCAAGCATTGCAAAGTTCTCTGAACCCTGAAAATGGAAACTAAAAAAAGACCCATAAGATTTCGACCATGAGCAAGAGCATTTTTTTGTTGTTTAGTGGGTCACAAATATTGATTTTTCTAAAATATTGAGGAACAAGAGTTGTCCGTGGACCATGTAGCTCCCTATACGAGAGCTTGTCTCAAAAAAGGGGTTTAAGGTCAAAAGTCAAGGTAACTAGTAGGTCAAAGGTTTTGGTCTCAAGGTCAATGCATAAGGTATCCATATGTGAAATACCAAGGCTCTTTCTATAACAGTGCATAAGATATAATATGACAGATTAATTTTTGATAAAGGTCAAACTCTAAGGTCAAGGTCACTAGGTCAAAGGTCATTGCCTGGAATGGAAGGTCTTGGCAGGTAGTATCCATGTGTTAAGTATAAAGGCTGTATCTCTAATAGTGCCTGAGATATAGACCAGGTTTAAGTTTTTGAAGCAGGGCTTCCCTTGGCAATTTCAGTCTTGGCGCCAGCAAAATCGCCAATTGAATTTTGTTGGGGCCAATTGGAGCCAGTCGGTACCAGCAGAGGAGCCAATATAGATCCCCCCCCCCAAAAAAAAAATCCAACATTATAGTCTGTAAAAATGCATAATTTTCATCACAATGAGGTAACATGATGTTTGTGATATTTTATTGACATCAATATAGAAATCAAGATCAGTAGCATAAATTTTATAATTTGGGTAGATTGGATGCGGTTTCCCCGGATTTGCGATGATTCTACGACCCCACCCAATTGTCAGTGCCCCCCCCCTCAGAGAGACTACCCCTTCCCCAAACGACGCACGCGCACACACATGGAAAATACATAAAACCACATTGCAATGATACGGAAATGGTTGTTTCGTGTTGATACTTACGCTTAAATCTGTCGTAGCTTCAAATTTCTTTTGATTTTTTTGAAAATATTGCCGTAAGACTGTGAGCAAGTAGAGTGACTGCCCCGGCCCCGTGAAATAAGACTGGATTTATTTCATTTAGTAGACTGGAAATATTTATGCTTTCACATATCAGTGTGAAATTAAACGATTTTTACACATGAACCGCAGCTTATTAAACAAGCTAACAAAAGCATGATCATTATTTGAATGCACACAAACAATAACGAAATAAAAACACTGATGTTACAAAAAATGAATATTTTACAGGTCTCAAATTCTGCTTCCACTCTAGCTAGCATTTTTTATGCATGCATTTAAAATGATAATAGGCCTAACAATGACACATGTCTGAATCAGTCAGACATACTTATAAGCAGAATTTCTTAAGTAGGCCTAATACCTTCTGTGCTATGACATACACAACAGGCCTGTAGCAGGCTAAGTCACTTGGTGCGCAGCGGGGGTGGGCGATGGACGGGGGACGGACGGGGGGTCACCTCTGGACAGCTTCAACGGGTCTGCACAAATTCCATTCTTATTAACATTCTTTCTCTCTCTTGCACTAGCTTTCAAGTTTGAAGACTTCAAGTCTAAGTAAAACCCAATAGTACACTGGCGTAGGAAGAGGGGACCAGGGGACCAGGCCCCCAATAATTTCCAGCAGGCCCGTAGGAACATGGGGGCTAGGGGCTTAGCCCACCAAAGTTGGCCAAAAATGCCAATTTTGTTTTTTTTACACGAAATATATACTACTCAAAGTTTGCTAAGCACCAAAAATTAAACTGTTAATATTTTCTATACTTAACACAATTTTCATGTCCAATATGTGTGACATGTAGGTCTACCGCATCTTCAAGATAATTGAATAAATTTCAACACATTTACTTCGCTTGAAGCAGTTGAAATACGGATGGAAGGAGAACCAACGAAATGAAGGGACTTACAAGAGATGGAGTCATGTTCCATATTTTTTTCTGAACCTAGATTTTCACATTTTCGTACCTCAATGTCATTTCTAAGATCAATGAAACCACATAACTGCTTGGCAAGGTAGTCCTGCGCCCAAGTTCAGATGCATAGCACCTTAAAGGTGGGTGTGGTAATTTATTGTCTTGGCACGTTTAAAATCGCCATATTGATTCTTTCTTTCGTTCAATTGGCATGCATCTTTGTTAAAAACTCCCTCCATAACTTTCTAAATTCATAGACAAAGTTAAAGATAAGTCATGTGGTCTCTCGGCGTCAAAATTGTATAACCAAAGTCCTGTAGTAGCTGTTCTGGCCTGGTTACAGCCTCTCTTGTGGCCTCCATACATTTTTGAACAGTGTAGCGACACATGTAGTCCCTAGAAGATTCTGTGAAATAATGAAAAGCGGATATTTGTTTTGTCGATCAACGTGTGGTCTGCATAGCACATTGATCAACAGCAAAATCACTATTGGTACACTGGGCGAATTAGGTAGTCCGTGCTAGGCTCAAAAACCAGTGGAATTGCAGTTGACTACACCGGTGACCGTAATTGCGTCCATAGTAGACCACTTCCAAAGTTTAAAGGACCTGAAATGTCAAGAATGTATTTTTTCGGATGTCGCTAGAATGTGGTGTACAGAGAAATTGGCAAAGAAAAAGAGAGTCGTAGTTTATGTCCTCAAAATGCATGGTATGACGGACCCAATGCACGTTTGTGAGACTATAGGTACCGGGATGTGTTTAATTACTGAAATCGTGAGCGACAAAATCGGTTGAATGAACGGTGGGCCTCAAACTAAGCGACACCCTTAATGTCTACCCCTAGGGAAAGTGAGTTTATCACTAATGTTGGCCGAGTCTTTGATTCTGTACACGGAAACAATTGTAGTTACGTCTAGTGTAAACCATATATCAATGTTCCGTGCAAAATTGCGTTACCAAAACGCTGTATGGGATACTGTGTTGGAAGGAGCCAACTCGGTCCCAGGCAAAGGTTTAATTAGTTAAAGAGCTGTTAAAGATCATGTGACAACATTGTCGTGTGGTTTAAGACTATCGTTGTACCCCAAAAAGTTCCGGATCAAACAAAAGGCAGCAACGAAATTGTTTGAGACGAGAAATAAAAAAAAGTGTACCCCACCCATTTACAAGCACAAACTCATTTTCATGGGTTCCTTTCTTTTCCTAGTGACAATACATTCCAAAATCGTGAGTTAAGTACAAAGTTATTTGATTCGTGTATCAATTGCATTAAAGAAATCATCAAATACTTTTTTTCAGTTGGATATAAGATTTGCACCAGAAATATGATTACCAAAACTTTTTGTGCTGAGCAAACTTTGAGTAGTATAGGTAAAATCTAAGTTAGCCCCCCTCAAAATATTCTGACACTGGGGCTTTAGCCCACCCAATATGAAATTGCTTCCTACGGGTCTGTCCAGCATATCCTATGGCCACCTTAAAATACACCCATATATCCATTCACATAACTCTTTCCCAATCAGTAAAATTTTAGTATAGTCCAATTACAAAACCGCTGCAGACGACAAAGTAGATATTGATATAGATTGGATTTGTGTACATTATAGAATAGAAAATATTGAGGCAAAAGGAGAAAATGCTGATTATCAGCATTTTTTCTTTTGCCTGGATATTGTCCCAAGCCTGTTTGATTAGGTATGTCAAAAACCAGGTCTTGTTTGAGAAAGGGTTAAATTTGGCCCCTAATATTATTAACCTTCTTACGCCTTTGCAGTAGATACATGCGCGGATCTAGAGGGGGGTCAGGGGGTCATGACCCCCCCTGGAATTTGGCGAGAAAAGGGGTTATTAAAAAGATTACTGGTTATTTCCCTAATAAGCTGCGCCATTCGTCCCTGTCTGTCACGGACAAACCGTTGTTATATTTAGTTCTTCATGGTATGACATGTATCTGCATGCACGCATCCAGAGGGGATCCTGGACCCCCCCGGAATTTGGAGAATTAAGGTTTAAAGATCGAAAGATCGGATGACCCCCCCCTGGGAAAAATACCTTGATCCGCGCTTGAGATCTATGCCATATAGGGAAGGGTGTAGTCTTAAAGTTATCTTGGCATTTAAATCCTACAATGATATTTGAAGTTATACACATGAACTTGACAGATTATTTGTAAATCTATAATTATAACTAATGATGTCAATCTTCATACATGGATTGGTACAAATTTGTGAGTCTTTCAATGTTTCTATGTGTATATGCAATAATTTTACAAGTATTTGGAACTCATTGAATGAGCACTGGCCAAGATTAATTTCCTGCAAACCTCTTGCAAACAACACGATAATAATTAATGCTAAAGATAGGTTTCTTGCAAAGTTCCTGCACACTATAAGTAAAAGATTCAATAGACGACTATATTGCGAACTTCTAGCAAAGTTTCTTACTTCTGGCAAACTTGTCGCGAACTGATATTTGTTTGCGGCAAGATTGCAGAAAGGTTGCAGCTAGCGGCAAACATCGGCGAAGTTCCGGCAAACCCTTCTAGCGAACAAATTTGTTTGCAGCAAATTCGCGGCAAGTTTGCAGCAAAGTTTTCATTTCTGTAAGGGTCTAGAATCTACAATTATTTATCAATCAAGACAAAACTTAGACACAATGTTTGGGATTATAAGATCTCGGATGAGTTTGATTTTCAGTCTGATCTGATCAGAAAGTCGAGAGTAATGTGCCCATGAATTTGACAAAATTGCCGTGGTTTTTTTTAGCTCACCTGAGCACGATAGTGCTCATGGTGAGGTATTGTGATACCGCTGTGTCCGTCGTCCGGCGTCCGTCGTCCGTCGTGCGTCGTGCGTCGTGCGTCAACCTTTGGCTTGTGTGCACTCTAGAGGCCACATTTTTTGCCCAATCAATCTGAAATTTGCTCAGAATGATTGTCTTGATAAAATCTTGGACAAGTTCGAAATTGGGTCATCTGGGGTCAAAAACTAGGTCACGGGGTCAAATCTTAGAAAAACCTTGTGTGCACTCTAGAGGCCACATTTTTTGACCAATCAATCTGAAATTTGCTTAGAATGATTGTCTTGATAAAATTTCGAACAAGTTTGAAATTGGGTCATCTGGGGTCAAAAACTAGGTCACGGGGTCAAGTCTTAGAAAAACCTTGTGTGCACTCTAGAGGCCACATTTTTTGCCCAATCAACCTGAAATTTGCTCAGAATGATTGTCTTGATAAAATCTTGGACAAGTTTGAAATTGGGTCATCTGGGGTCAAAAACTAGGTCACAGGGTCAAATCTTAGAAAACCCTTGTGTGCACTCTAGAGGCCACATTTTTTGACCAATCAACCTGAAATTTGCTCAGAATGATTGTCTTGATAAAATTTCGAACAAGTTTGAAATTGGGTCATCTGGGGTCAAAAACAAGGTCATGGGGTCAAATCTTAGAAAAACCTTATGTGCACTCTAGAGGCCACATTTTTTGCCCAATCAACCTGAAAATTAATCAGAATAATGGTCTTGATAAAATCTCGGACAAGTTCGAAATTGGGTTATCTGGGGTCAAAAACTAGGTCACAGGGTCAAATCTTAGAAAAACCTTGTGTGCACTCTAGAGGCCACATTTTTTGCCCAATCAACCTGGAATTTGCTCAGAATGATTGTTTTGTTGAAATCTCTGACAACTTTGAAATTGGGTCATCTGGGGTCAAAAACTAGGTCACAGGGTCAAATCTTAGAAAAACCTTGTGTGCACTCTGGAGGCCACATTTTTTGCCCAATCAACCTGAAAATTGATCAGAATGATTGTCTTGATCAATTCTCGGACAAGATCGAAATTGGGTCATCTGGGGTCATAAACTAGGTCATGAGGTAAAATCTTTGTAAAACTTTGTGTGCACTCTAGAGGCCACATTTTTGCCCAATCATTCGGCAATCAACCTGAAAATTGATCAGAATGATTGTCTTGATTAATTCTAGGTCACGAGGTCAAATCTTAGTTAAACCTTGTGTGCACCCTAGAGGTCACATTTTTTGTCCAATCAACCTGAAAATTGGTATACAAAAAGTTATATTATATCAGGTGAGCGCTTCAGGGCCAATGGCCCTCTTGTTTTAAAATACTGTTTTCGACCTTGTTTACACTCTAGAATCTAAAATTATTGACCAATCAAGACAAATTTTGGACACAATTAATGTTCACAGTTGGGCACCATAAGATCTCGTATAAGTTGGATTTCACAACGTTATTGACCATAAGTTCGTTCTCAGTCTTATAGTCATAAATATTAATTGAATTGAACAAAAGTGTTGCTCATAACATTTTGGTTCAGGTGAGCGGTATAGGATCATCATGGTCATCTTGTTTTCTAAACGCTTGCAGGTATTGAGCTGATTTTTGGTATATGAACACATATTAATGGGTTACAGAACAATTTTGAGTTTCGTTCCGGTCCAATGATTTTTGAGGAAGATACGGATGCTGGACTTGGAAAATTTCTGGGAAATAACAGTTTTCCAGACTTTTTTCTAGATGCTGGCAGCTTTTGAGCTGATTATTGGTATGTAGACTCGCATTGATGAGTTACAGAATAAGTTTGAGTATCGTTCCGGTCCAATGATTTTTGAGGAAGATACGGATGCTGGACTTAGAAAATTACTGGGAAATTACAGTTTTCCGGACTTTTTTTTCTAAACGCTTGCAGGTATTGAGCTGATTTTCGGTCTATAAACACATATCAATGGGTTACAGTACAAATTTGAGTTTCGTTCCGGTCCAGTGATTTTTGAGGAAGATACGGATGCTGGACTTAAAATTTTTTGGGCTTCTTTTTTTAAACGCATATATAAATATGGTAGGAGACTTGGTATTGTTTTGCATTACTTCAGAATGCTTGTTAACCTATGATTAGTAAATTGGTTCATGTTTTATTTTTGGCGGGATTCTGAATATCGTTGGAGCACTATACTGTTGGTGCCACATCGTATGGCACATGTTTATATTTTGTTAAAATGTATACCTCGCGATAAATGAACTGGTAGAGCATCTAATTCGATTAGCATGGGCTCTGCCAGGTCATTTATCGTGAGGTGTAATTAAACACTGAAAAAAATATGAAGACGTGCCATATAAGATGTCGCGCCACCTGTAATTAATAGCAATTAATTTTGTGCTACAAATAGACTGGGTTTACTGTTATGTTTTGATAAACCGTCGGTCTCGTTAGCAATCTCGTAACTATTGCTCTCAACTCAACTCAACTCAACATTCTTTATTAGGCATGTCGGCACTTGCTGTGCCTTTGGCCAAACATTGCTTGTGAGATTTTATAACAACACTTATGAAATTCTATTGATTTTCCGTAATTACGCCACTGTTTACTTGATAAAATCTTTCCCTTTTCGAACTCCTCTCACAGAAATCCTGGATCCGCCGCAGCGGTCGTTTATTCGTAGTCTAAAAAACATGGGCCCCTTTTCATATACGTCGTAATATGTACGAGGGTCATCCAATAATAAGTGAGACTGTTGTCATATCTCAAAAACTGTCTAACAGAATCTAATGGAACTTGGCACATACATGGCCCAACATATTAGCTATAGAAAAATTGCGCCAAATGTTGTTACCTTGTGACTTTACATTAATGACGTCACTTCCTATGACACAAACAATTGTAACGTGGACACTTCTCATGCGGCTTGGCGGTAGACAAAAAAGTGCATGTATGAAAATTGCATAATTTTAGCGCAATAACGGGACGGAGCAATTTCAAACCTTGCTAAAATGTTTTTGGACAAAGATTTGTCATAGACAGCTGTTTTCTAGTGGGTTGCAAAGTGTAAGGACAAAAGGATTAGTGTACAGAAGCAACCCAGCTTTGGTCGGTAAACAAAAGCAAAAAACGAAGGAAAATATCCAAAAATGATGATTTTTGTCTATGTAAATCAGTGCATATTATCTGCAAATGGGTCCTATCTTGGAAAACAGCCAATGTAGAGTAGTGTTGTATATTTCTGATGGCTTTCTTGAGACTTGCCTTTTAACAAAAGCTACCAAAGCAGTCTGAACGTACAGCATTTATACTGCATGACAACGTCATCTGTCAAAAGGCGGGTAGGGTGACGTCACTTTTGACGCTCTATTATTGCAACATTTTACCAAAACCTAACAATTTTCTGCACATAAGTCCTCCAGACCATAATTACTGTTCTAAGTGAAAAGAATCACTGCAATTTGTGAGTTTTGAGGATTTAAATGCATTGAAAGTAGACGTGGTCAGTCAAATATGACGCATTAGCTCTGGTTGCCTAGCAACCGGAAACAGAAGACTTTACCCCTGATTAAATTGTGTCGTTAAAAAGGGAAGATCATATATTGAAGGAATATAGGAACATTGAAAGAATAGAAATCAAGATTTTTCTGCAATAGGAACAGTCTCACTATTTATTGGATGACCCACGTATATATTTTGTCAAAACTAATTCAAAATTGAACCAGGGCCGGAAAAAGAGAGTTCTTATAGCATTTAGATAAACCAACGTAGATCCAGGATGGTCAGCAAAAAATGCACTCTGATTACCCCCCCCCCAAACTACAAAAAGGACGATCCAATTCCAAAGCTGCTGCTTACAACAATATTTTGCCCTTCCTTGTTTTGATAACAGCGAATATAGTTTTAAATTTGTTTTGACACCGATCGACGAAACTGTTATAGCATATTCTTAATACATTAAAATTCATTGTTTTCGTCTGCAGCATCTTCCAAAGTGGAACATTCTATTTTTTGTAGTTGTTATATTCTGTTTTTATTCGGGAGACAGGGCGGAGCCTAGTACACGGTTCATACCATTTACGTTTGGGGAGAAACAGCCTTCTCGATTAGCGGTAAATCGTCGGTATTGTTGCAAAACATTATAACTACCTCGTGAATCAATATGTATAATTGGACATCGAGTCGTGAGCCTCGACGAAAGGTAACGGTTTATTCCAATACATGTAAATAGGGAGGAGTGCCTATTTTCCACTGAATAATAGCGAACAATGACAGGTATTGCGTGCTGTCCGCGATGCAGTGTGAGTTCAGTAGCTGTATCCAGATAGTTCTTCATCGATTTATTACAGGGAGACGGGTTCGAGTCACATATTTTTATAATTCGAAATCCCTCTTCTCCCGTCAATTTAGACTCGGTAATCTTTGATCATTCACATGTCGTTGTCTATCTATAGTTACGATGTTTTATGACAACACACTTTACAATCGCGCATTCTTTCAATTTAGAAATATGTTCATGCTCGTGCCGCACGTTTTTTCTCTTCTATCAACCGAGGTATCGAGAAGTAAACTCGTCGAATAACCTCTTTACTTAGCCACACCCTATCAGTAGTCCTATCTATAAGCCCTGGCATATTTTATCTTTGAAGTGATGCCAGGTCTTATCATTTCCGCCATTTTGTCTATAGCACTTCCGCCGTGCGGAAAACTTCGGGGGTTTAGCCCTCAAACTACTACATTTGAAATCAAAATTTCGATCTAAAAATGGTATGAATTGAAAGATAAATCAATTGTTTTTCACTTCAGTATAATTTTGAAATAAAAAATTACCTTGTTTTATGAAAAATCCAACCAAATTCCCAACAACCCTACACAAAAGCAAGATGGTCGATAGGCTTGCCAATTGTAGTAAAAACACGTTTCACAGTCATAATTTGATTGACACATCAGTATTTTAGTAATTTTAAGGTTGTTATAAACATAATGTAGTTATTTTTCATTGTTTATGCCTCACTTTACCATGAATAGGGACTTAGAAAAAATTAAGATTTGCTACACAGAATAACAGTAACCTGACAGGACTAACCCTATCAGGTGAATAAAAACGGAATATACAAGGATTAAAGCATTGATAATTGTGCTAAATATAGATCGATGGCATTCGCAAGACGGGCAAGTAACCAATGAAAACATAGTATTCCTTATTTGTCCGATTTAATTAGGTCAGTGTTTAATTTTTGAAAATTGAGGCATATTTTACTGGCCTTTCACCATTGTTTCATTTAATAGGGAACGATTTTATCATGTGTTGTTATTAGCTCACCTGAGCACGAAGTGCTCAAGGTGAGCTATTGTGGTCGCTTTTTGTCCGTCGTCCGTCCGTCCGTCCGTCCGTCCGTCTGTCCGTCCGTTTACAATTTCTTTCAACATCTTCTTCTCCTAAACCATTTGGCCAATTTTAACCAAACTTGGCAGGAATGTTCCTTGGGTGACCATTTCCAAAACTTGTTCGTGAATTTTTGATTCTTTAAAAAATGTGGGCGTGGCAGGGCGGGGCTTATCAGACTTAGAAAAATCATAAGAAAATTCTTTAAAAATCAACCGTTGGGCCAATTTGAGCCAAATTTGACAGGAATGTTCCTTAGGCGACTCTTTTCAAAATTTATTCACAAATTTTAAGATGTGTCAAAAAATGTGGGTGGGGCATATCAGACTTTGAGAAATCCTGAGAAAATTCTTTAAAATCAACAATTGTGAAAGGGTTCAGGGCACTTGTCGAAAATAAACAAAGACTGATGGATAAAATAAACAGAATGCTCAGAGCGTGGCTGCAGGTAAAAGGGATCAAATACATTCTATTTATTATTTAAGCTTTAAATTCTTTGTTGTTGGTACTCATTTGAACAGTCTAGATTAGATCATTCTAATGAACACCCATAGCACAGGGTTTGACAAACATTGAAATATATTTTACAATTTGGAAACCCATTGACCTTTCTTATTTGAATCTCAATTACAGTATCTCTTTCTAGGATTATCTGAATGCTTTAATACTTTCCTGAAGATGCCTGGTTTTGACATCCCGTTAGAATTAGCTTAGAATAGTCTTTGCGAAATATTGAGTCAAATGAAGAAAATGCTGATAATCTGCAATGTTCTCCCTTTGCCTGAAAATTTTATGTGCTATATTGTACATATGAATCATTCCTTTACCCATGGATATTAATTTTGTCTTCTGCAACTCTTTTCAAGTTGGAACAGTGTATTACTTTTATGTTTGGGAAAGGATTAAGCCCTTTCCCAACCATAGCAGGTTTTGTGTCACTGAAATAAAGATTAAAGCTTGGAGAATGTTATGGACTGACAAAAGAAAATGCTGATATGCAGTAGCATGCATTTGCTCCTTTTGCCTCATCATTTTATGTCCACTTTTGAACATGAATGCATTCTTATTCAACATTCTGTTTTGTCATTTTACAGTAGCTTTTATTTCTGCTGCTCTGATGTTATGCTGTAAGGAAAAGATTCAACCAAAATCGAATCGTAAAAATTGTTCAATGAATATTTCCCCTATGTTGGGGGTTGACTGGGTTCCAAATGAAAATGATAAAGAGGGCAATGTTTGACAATTTTTTCTCAAATTATAAGACCTGAAGATTTTTCCACAATTTAATGTCTAAAAATTATTCCTATGATGTAGCTTCTTGCTTTTAGCCTGATTGGAACAGAAAGTTCCTAGTTAAATGCCTTTGCATGTGACAAAAATGCCATTTTTGCTCATGTCATCTTGGTTCAGGTGGGCGATTTAGGACCATCATGGTCCTCTTGTTAAATCTGATATCAACGGCTTGATTCAAGCCGTAGTTACGATATATTTTAACGACACCGGGTCGACGGTTTGTCAAACATAACGGTATATCCATTCTATATTAGCACAAAATTCATTGCTAATATAAATTCATGTTTTATTTCGTTTGTTCAATATTATTCAGTTTTCCAGTCTATATTTTTTTCATTTAATTTCTGATTGTAAGTTTTCGTTATCGTTGCAGAACCAACGACACATATACATACTAATACATTTCGAACGGTGGATAATATAGAATTTCACCAGAATATTGAGCGGATAGTCACTGACTTTTGTACTTTGAAATGGAGGACCAGATTCGGAAAAGTATACGAAATAAACGGAAAAGACGAGAGAAAACAACACGCCTACAAGTTCGATGATTAATTTAGTCATTCTTCAGTCTCGCTATGTTTACTTAAAAGAATACAATGTATAGTTGTGATGACGACGAATGTGCTAATGGACATAATATTATAATGAATGAAACAAAAAACGCTAACCAAACTGAATGGAGATACCAAGACAAAACGACAATGAAAAATACAGACCAGAGACAACATCGATGTGAATTTTGTGGAAAAGAATTCAGATATCTATCCGAGGTTCGAAAACACACAAGAATACATACTGGTGAGAAGCCCTATAAATGCGACATTTGTGGAAAGGGATTTAAACATTCTTCTTACCTAAAGATACATACAAGAATGCATACTGGTGATATGCCTTATAAATGTGACATTTGTGGAAAGCGTTTCACGCAGTCTCAGCACTTAAATTCACACAAACGAATACATTCTGGCGAAAAGCCACATAAATGTGACATTTGTGGAAAGGGATTCACGCAGTCTCAGCACTTAAATGCACACACACGAATACATTCTGGCGAAAAGCCATATAAATGTGACATTTGTGGAAAGGGTTTTAGGCATAATCACACATTAGCGAAACACTCAATAACACATACTGGTGAAAAGCCTTATAAATGCGGCATTTGTGGAAAATGTTTCACACGGTCTGATACCCTGGCGACACACGCGAGAAGCCATACTAGCGAGAAGCCATATAAATGTGACATTTGTGGAAAGGGGTTTACACAGTTGGCCCACTTACAAACACACACAAAAACACATACTGGTGACAAGCCATATAAATGTGACATTTGTGGAAAGTTTTTCAAATTTACTTCTAGTTTAACGCCTCACATGATGTTACATTATTATGAGAAACGCGAATCTTGCAGTTCTAAATAGCGTAAAAGTGACCCGTCGCGCTAAAAGGGACCTTATGGGAAGTGTGAAAAATATCGACCCTAGTCAGTCTGCGCAGTCCGCGCAGCCAGACTAGGGCCGATACTTTTCACTTTTATGTAATTTTCTAAATCCGGAATGTTTTCCCTATCTTACTATATGTTCATTCTTCGCATACGGGATTTAGTTGACCTGTGGTGAGTCTGACAAGTTGGTCAAAATTTAGAATTTTGGAGTTCGGATAAGGTCCCTTTTAGCGTGACGGGTCACATTAATAAGAATTCACTTGTAACGTTCTGGTGACATGATCGATGTAATGCTTTTGAAATCCGCTTCGAACACCAAATTGGATGTTGATCTAAACACGAATATGTGAAGAAAAAGTAGCACAGAAATATTCATTTAAAAGTAGAAAGATTTTGCTAAAAGTATTATCCATGTTAGTCCAAACATTTTTGTTTTACTTTGTAGAAGGAAAAACCTTAATCAACCAAGACTTGTTCAAACTCTTTATTGTTGATATACATTCAAATAGCCTCCAAGAAAGAATTCAAATGACAACTCACAACATCAGGAATCGCTATACAAACACGATAACGGGTTGCTCTATTGTGCATATCATCGGCCTTATTGCAAAAACTTGTAACTACTGCTTTAATCAAGATGTATACCGAAAGAAACTTCCAACGCAAAACAATTTCAAAGTTGTATATTTCATTTACGAGGGACGGTCGGAAAGTAGTTGGACTTTTGACTAGTTCTCTAAAACCATTTAATTTTTTAACAAAATTCTTTCTACACTGTTTAAACAAATTGTCTATGTCTATGCAATTTGCCATCTTCGTGAGAGCTTTACTATTCCAACTATTAACCATGACGTAGACCCACTGTATTAGGTACAGTGTAACAACCGGTATCAAAGGCACCCTGGTCTCAAATTGCTTCCCAGCAAGCATTTTCATCAGTTCTAGACACAAATATAAGTCACGTGGGGCGATGCCTGGGCTAGAAGAAGAGTAAAACAACTTTTGTCATGTGTAATAGTTGATAATTCTCACCGTAGATGCGGTGGTATGGGAGCGTGCGTAATCGTGAAGTAGAAAACATTTTTCTTTGCTAATCTGGGACGCGTTTACTTCAGCATTTATTCTTTGTTTTTTTTTTCTAAATTACTTCAGCATTGTTCTCGGCAATGACAGTTTTTATCATTTGACATGATATGAGTAACTATCAATCCTCGCAAATTCCCGAAAGCAACAAACATGACTACTAACCGAAGGTAACTGCTTAATCTCTTTATGGGTAGGGAACCAGCTCGTTTCAATGACTGCTTTGACTGATTTTTATCCCAAGTTCGGAATTATGAACCATTATTTAATCTTCAGTGATAATGTAGTTCAAAAACTTAACTTCTTCGCGATTAAAATGACTAGAATGTTCTTTTGTTTTGGTTACTCTTGTTGTTCCTCTAACAAATCGCCTATGATACATAAAACCCTATCACAAATAAGTGGACAGAATATTGCATATATACTGAGAGGCAAAAGAAAGTAAACATTTTTCTTTTGTCAATATCTCTCATAATTTTCATCATATCGACTCAACATTTTGTATAATTTGTTTCTAAGCATAAACTAATAATACAGTGTTAATAAATTTGACCTGAAATTGATTGACTATCCTTAATCTTGCTACATGCTAATTTTGCAAACTTTGCACGTGCGACTTAGTGGAGCGTCAAAGGTTACTGTTTATCCGTATTTGATTTCTTTATTCCTTATCACAACAAATCACAAGCCTAAATTTTCTGAAACATCATAACACAATTTTGGGTGACTGGTATAATTTTTTCATTATGCCACTTTTTTGCATTAGGGCCCATTTTTCTATGACACAGCATAATATGAAAGAAACGTGGCACTTAAAACACTTAGTCAGGTGACCAGGAACATTCTGTGCAAAGTCAATCAAAATCTGTCCATAAATTTAGAAGGGGTTTTGTCAGATAACTTGCTAACAACAAGTCCCATTTTGCCATGACGCATTGTAACATGGAAAAGCACTAACAATTTACATATGTTACTAGGTTCCTAGGTACTTTATGTGAAAATTCTATCCAAATCCCTTCATAAATGCAGGGTTGTGTCAACGTGAATGCATGCATTAACTATTTGATTAAGTCCCCTTTTTCGATGGCGATGTGTGATATGAAAAAACCTTCGCAATGGAAGAAAGGACAAGCAGACGGATAGACAGAGAAGGTTATATCATTAAACGACCACCTTCGGTGGCGTTAAAAAATCGTACATTGTGTATAAATCATTTTCTCAGAAAACGTGGAAGAACTTGGGTGTATACTTATTTTTGCCTCTCAGTATATATAACTATCTTTAAAAATAAACTGACCACATTATTGGCAAATGGATGTAGATTCCACCAATATATAATGTGTTTATACAGTTGCAAATGTAGAGACAGCAGCACGAAAAGTCCAACTACTTTCCGACCGTCTCTCGTATGTTTGTATTAATCTTAATCAAAATTGGCATGTGTAAAGAATATTCCACTATACTGCCACTGGCAACCTGAAATGCACAAAATCGCACAGCCCAAAGCACAAGGGGTCAAGTTTGAGATCCCCAGGTTTCAGTATCTGGTATAATCACCACCTGTATTAATAACTGCCACGCATCGGCGACCCATCGACCTACTGTAACAGCGGATAACATTAAGTTGCAGTTTTTCCACTTCTGGATTAATGCCTGCTTAGCTGCACTAACGTTTGAGGTTGAATTGGACGCTGACGCACTCTCCTATTTTACACGTCTCGAACATGCTCGATTGGTGACACCGAGGGTCAATCCATCACATTAATTTTGTTCGCGCGAAGGATACGCGCCGTATACGGGCGGATGTTATCCTACTGAAACACCATTTGCCCGTTTTGAGCGTTAACGTACGGGATAACAACATGTCGCAACACGTCGAGTTCTTATGTTATCTTGTGTCATAGCTCTACTTTACCTCTTCTTCGTCTGGGCAAATTGGTCACGTGACCTGAAGGGACGGAAAATTGGTCTAATGCATTTCCTGGTGGATGGGAGTGTAGGGACTAATAGTGCAGTATAATGCTTTGATCAGATAATCCGAATTGGATGACGGTGTATTCCTACCTGACGTGTTAAACCTTTGCCAAAGTCCGCTGACAGTAGATATTGCACAATGTAACAAAAGGCCTACAGCTGTGAATGTCAGTCCAGCTTCGGGCGTTCCAAGGCCGCGCGCTCTGATTTCAGTCCCAAATCTTGACCTATTGTGAAGAGGAACTTTGGAGAAATGGTTTTAACGTCATTCAGCTATCGTTTGAGAAAATCGCTGCATACATAAAGGTTGAAATCGGTGTTCGAGTTGCAAGTGCAACGCAAAATTTGGTATTTGTGAACAGCCGCACATGCGCAATGATGAATGACAGGACACTAAAGTTTTTAGTGAACAATCGTAGTGCATGCGCAGGGATAACAATTGCAATAAATATTTTTGTCAAAAATTTAGGTAGAAAAATTATGCATGCAGAAAAGCATCTTGCGTTAGAAGTTTCCTTCAGTATAGTTGCCATGTTTTGCATTCACACATACGGTATAGCATTAAAGGTAGAATTGTATAATCAAATTGTTTGTCTATTTAAAAGACGTTGCAGACGTCAAACTAACTGAAGTGAAAAATGTAAATGGTGTGTTATAGAATAGAATAGTATAGAAAATAGACCGCAAAGAAGAATGATAAATGCCAGGCTATCTGAACAATAACATTTAATTGACATACTCATCATTAATATACATTGTAGTCTAATATAATCATAAATATAATCATATTTGCTTTTCTTTGTTTTATTTTGACACGATAATAGCATACCTTATCTGTAAAAATCTAATTACATAATAAAGTGTAATTGTAGCGTATACTGATTGGTTCATTACTTCATGTATACGTCTTTGAAAGGTATAAATCTAAGATTTTTGTAATTAGAATTCAATATTGTTTAGAATTCTACAATGAAAAATTCGACAACAAGTGCTTTTGTGTCTTTGTACTATTCCACAAGCGAAATTTGAAAGTGACGAATGATTGTGTTTATCGTTTACAACCAATTAACCTGTTCATTTATCACGTGCACATTGTAAACGGTACAAATGAGAAGAGTTTATTGGTTTACAAACAGTAAACACAAAACTATAACTCATCGGCTATAAATGTACACTTGTATACAAACACTTTACTTCTTGTTGTTGATAAATGGCCCAACACAAACACTTTCTCTTTCAAGAATAAACGAGTAAGTGCATTAATTCGCTCGTTTAACTCACGATAAATGGTTTAGTAAAGGTTAAAACTATGTATTGGTTTAAATAGTGTTTGTATACAAGTCTACAGTTTTAGCCGATAGACTATACGTCACTGTCAATTTTTGCTTGTGGATTTATATTTTGTGCATTCTCTTAACGGTAATATAAAGGTTTGTTATTTATGCTTTTAACCCTTTCCTTAATAGGGATATTTTGACAGTTCTAACTATATGTATTTTAAAATAATTCATATTTCTAATTGAAAGTTTATGCAGACAACAAAATGTATGTTTATCAAGATGTAACTCTCTTACATTGTAGCTCAGAAAATATCGGACACAAAAAGAGATATGATATATTCCTAGCTGGTTTAGGGTATACAGCCCGTCATTAAAACACAACTTTCTAGCCATAAGAAATGCATCAAATTACATACACTTGTAAACACACTTCACCGTGCCGGATAATTTCAAGATTATGCTTCAAGAAGAAAATAATTACAACTATTATTTTACACTATATTCATATGGAAGGGAGGTAATTTGAACATTTTTGTCAAATTTTTCAATAAGTATATAGCGGACGAGAGTTGACCTGGCAGAGCATTCCATTCGATTAGCATGGGCCGCTCTGTCAGGTCACTTATCGTGAGGTATACATTAATTCAAAATTATAAACCGTTCAAAATGCTTATGTTTACATTTGGAATGGAAATGTAACACACAATTTATGAATTACTAGCACTTTTTAAATTTCGCCTTTGGCTCTTTGGTGCTAATGATGGGTTGCATACCTTAAATATCAGAAACGCATTGTACTTCAATGCATTCAAGAACGTCAAAATGATTACAGGTTAATAACATTGTCATTAGCATGCTAATGACAATGTTATTAACCTGTAATCATTTTGACGTTCTTGAATGCATTGAAGTACATTCGTTATTCATTCGTGTTTCGTCCGCCCATCCTTCCGCCCGTTCAGCAGTGGTGGATCCAGAGGGGGTTCGGGGGGGGGGGGTTCGAACAAAGTGTGACCTGACTATTTCACTCATGAAGAAATTCTGTCAAAATTGTGTAAAACGGTTTACTTGAAAAAACGGTCCCAGACCCGCCGACCCCCCTACCCCACTCTATTGGCACATTCGGATTTATGGCAGTTCATCGACAGACAAATCATCGACACAACTACAGTTGACGCCACGCCATAGGCCCTATGGCACATGTTTATATTTTGTTCAAATGTATACCTCGCGATAAATGACCTGGCAGAGCATCTCACTCGCTTAGCATGGGCTGCTCTGCAAGGTCATTTATCGTGAGGTATAACTGAACTTTGAACAAAATATAAACACGTGTCATACGATGTGGCGCCAACTGTAATTAATAGCAATGAATTTTGTGCTACAAATAGACTGGGTTTACCGTTATGTTTTGATAAACCATCGGTTTCGTTAAAAATCTCGTAGCTACAGCTTATAAGATTTTATAAGAACAATTATGAAATTCTATTGTTTGTCCGAAATTACGCCACTGTTTAATTGATAAAACCTTTCCTTTTCGAAGCCCCCTCACAGAAATCATGGATCCTCCACAGCGATCGTTCATTCCTAGTCTAAAAACACGACCCCCTCTTTTCATATACATCGTAACATGTATATATTTTGTCTTAACTATTTAATTGAACCAGGGCCGGAAAAAGAGAGTTCTTATATGCATTTTAAATAAACCAACATAGATCTAGAATGGTCAGCAAAAAATGCACTCTGATAAACCCCTCCCAAACTACAAAATTTAGGAAGGTCCATTCCAAAGCTGCTACAGACAACAATATTTTTCCCTTCCTTGGGTGGTTTACTTAAATTACGAAAATAATTTTGATTGGTCCATAAATATTGGGGTGGCAGGGCCGGGGCCTATCAGACCTAGAAAAATCACAATATAAATCTTTAAAAGTCAACCAGTGGGCCAATTTTGACCAAACTTGACAGAATTGTACCTTTGGTGGACCTTTATCTAAATTGACTGTGAAATTTTGATTGGACAATTAATGTGGCCGTAGCAGGGCGGGGCTTATCAGACCCAAGGGAAATAAAAAAAATAATCCTTAAAAAATCTTCTCCTCTCAAACCATATGGTCAATGTTGATACAACTTGGCAGAGATATTCTCTTGGTGATGTTATACTTAAATTGCGAACAAAATTTTGATTGGTCCATAAATATTGGCGTGGCAGGGCCGGGGCCTATCAGACCTAGAAAAATCACAATATAAGTCTTTAAAAGTCAACCAGTAGGCCAATTTTGACCAAACTTGACAGAATTGTACCTTTGGTGGACCTTTATTTAAATTGACTTTGAAATTTTGATTGGACAATTAATGTGGCCGTAGCAGGACGGGGCTTATCAGACTCAAGAGAAATAAAAAAATAATCCTTAAAAAACCTTCTCCTCTCAAACCATATGGTCAATGTTGATACAACTTGGCAGAGATATTCTTTTGGTGATGTTATACTTAAATTGAGAACAAAATTTTGATTGGTCCATAAATATGGGCGTGGAAGGGCGGGGCTTATCAGACTCAGAAAAATCACAAAATGATTCTTTAAAAATCAACCAGTCGGCCAACTTTGACCAAACTTGGCAGAAATGTAACTTGGGTAGACCTTTATCTAGATTGATTGTAAAATTCTGAATGTTAGATAAATGTTGGCGTGACAGGGTTAGGCTTATCAGACTAGGCTTATCAGACAGGAGAAATCACAAAATAATTCTTTAAAAATCTTCTCCTTTCAAATCATAGGACCGATTTTGATCAAACTTGGCAAAATATTGTTTCGGTGGTGCTCTACATAAATTGAGAACAAAATTTTAATTTGTCAATAAATGGTGGTTTAGCTGGGCGGGGCTTATCAGACTTGGAGAAATCACAAAATAATTCTGTAAAAAATCAGCCATTGGGCTAGTTAAGACCAAAATTGGCAGAAATATTCCTTAGACGGCCTTTTACTTAAATTGTTCATGGCATTTTGATTGCTCCATAAATGTTGGCTTGACAGGGTGGGGCTTATCAGACTTACAGAAAGCGCAAAATAATTCTTTAAAAGTCAACCATTGGGTCAATTCAGACCAAACTTTGTCAGAAAATAGGGATATGACAGTCGGGGGCTAACAAGAAATCAATAGATAATTCTTTTAATTGATAAGCAGGTGGAGCGTTTCATGCCCTCTTGGGCCTCTTGTTTGAATATATTTTCTGATTGTCTGATTTCGTTATCTTTATAGAACCAACGACACATATACAGATCAAAACATTGTGAAAGGTGGATATAGAATTACACCAGAACATAGAGAGGATATTCACTGACATTTTACTTTGAAATGGAGGACCAGATTCGGAATGGTATACGAAATAAACGCAACAGATGAGAGAAATAACAGATAAGTCTGTTGATTAATTAAGTCATTCTTCAATCTCGCTTACGTTCACTTAAAAAAGTACAATGTATAATTGTGATGACGACGAATATGCTAATAGACATAAAATGAATGAAACAAAAAACACTAACCAAGCTGAAAGGAGTTACCCAGGCAAAACGACAAGAAAAAATACAGACCAGAGACAACATCAATGTGAATTTTGTGGAAAAGAATTCAGATATCTATCCCAGATTCAAAAACACACAAGAATACATACTGGTGAGAAGCCCTATAAATGTGACATTTGTGGAAAATGTTTTACATCAAGCTCTACGTTGATTTATCACAAGAAAGTGCATTCCAGTGACAAGTCATATGAATGTGACATTTGTGGAAAGGGATTTACACATCCTTCTAACCTAAAGAAACACATAAGAATACATACTGGTTATAAGCCTTATAAATGTGACATTTGTGGAAAGGGTTTCATGCAGTCTCGCGACTTAAATATACACACAAGAATACATTCTGGCGAAAAACCGTATAAATGTGACATTTGTGGCAAGTGTTTTACAGAAAGCTCTAAATTGAATTCTCACAGGCGAGTGCATACTGGTGAAAAGCCATATAAATGTGACATTTGTGGAAAATGCTTTTCGTTAACTTCTACCTTATTGGAACACTCCAGAACACATACTGGTGAAAAGCCTTATAAATGTAATATTTGTGGAAAATGTTTCGCCAGGTCTGGTATCCTGGCGACACATGCGAGAATACATACTGGTGAGAAACCATATAAATGTGACATTTGTGGAGAGTGTTTTAGGCATAGTGTCACATTTGCGAAACATACAAGAACACATACTGGTGAGAAGCGACATAAATGTGAGATGTGTGGAAAATGTTTTACGCAATCTGTCCACTTAGCAGAACACACAAGAATACATAATGGTGATAAGCCACATAAATGTGATACTTGTGGAAAGGGTTTCACGCAGTTTGTCCACTTAACAGAACATAGAAGAATACATACTGGTGAGAAACCATACAAATGTGACATTTGTGGAAAGCGTTTTGCATCGCGTAAAGGATTTACAGGTCACAAAAGAATACATACGGGTGAAAAGCCTTATAAATGCGACATTTGTGGAAAGGATTTTAGGCATAAGGTCTCATTAGCGAAACACACAAGAACACATACTGATGAAAAGCCTTATAAATGTGACATTTGTGGAAAATGTTTCACACGGTATGTTACCCTGGCGGTACACGCGAGAATACATACGGGTGAGAAACCTTATAAATGTGATATTTGTGGAAAGGGCTTTGCGTATTCTAGTGCCTTAACGAGACACTCAAGTATACATACTGGCGAGAAGCCATATAACTGTGACATTTGTGGAAAGTGTTTCAAAACTACTCCTATCTTAACGCGTCACATGATGTTACATTTTTAAAAGAAACACGGATTGTAACAGTTCACATTAGTGTAAATAAGAATCCACTTGTAATGTTCTGGTGACATTTTTACGATAGTTCCGCCCAAAACGGCAAAATACGGACTGTTCAATTTCGAAAGCCGCTGCAGACAAATAATTGGATGTTGATCTGAACCCAAATATTTGATGTAACAATTTCCCAAACTGCAAAATTTTAGGTTGATCCACTTCAAAAGTTGACAAAAATTACAAAATGGAAGTTATTAACGATAGAATTTGTTTAAAATTATTATGGCATAGAAAATATTGAGACAAAATTAGAAACTGCTGGTTATCAGCAGTTTCTTCTTATGTGTCAATGTTTTCCCAAGCCTTATTTAGCTTGCCCGGGACGATAGCCTCGGAAGAGCTATTGTCATACCCCCCGGATGTCGGCGTCGGCGTCAGCGTCCGCAAAAACTTTAACCTGGCCCATATCTCATGCCCTGTTAGAGATACAGCCTTCATATTTCACCTGTGGGTACCTCTAACCAAGACCTTTCATTTGAGACCACGACCTTTGACCTTGTGACCTTGACCTTGGAGTTTGACCTACTTTTAAAAACTTTAACCTGGCCTAAAAAAACTTTAACCTGGCCTATATCTTATGCCCTATTGAACATACTGCCTTGATATTTCACATATGGACACCTCCTACCAACACCATTCACATTGGACCATGACCTTTGACCTCATGACCTTGACCTTGGAGTTTGACCTATTTTTAAAAAACTTTAACCTGGCCAATATCTCATGTCTTTTTACACCTACAGCCTTGATATTTCACATATGGACACCTCTTACCAACACCATTCTCATATGACCATGACCTTGGACCTTGTGACCTTGGAGTTTGACCTACTTTTAAAAAACTTTAACCTGGCCTATATTTCATGTCCTTTTACACCTACAGCCTTGATATTTCGCACATGGACACCTCCTACCAACATGATTCACATTTGACCATGACCATGGACCTTGTGACCTTGACCTTGGAGTTTGACCTACTTTTAAAAGACTTTAACCTTGCCTATAGATCATGTCCTTTTACACCTACAGCCTTCATATTTCACATGTGGACACCTCCCACCAAGACCTTTCATATTTGTCCATGACCTTGGACCTGGTGACCTTGACCTTGAAGTTTGACCTACTTTTAAAAACTTTAACCTGGCCTTTATCTTATGTCCTTTTACACCTACAGCCTTGATATTTCACACAATGACACCTCCTACCAACACTTTCACATTTGACCATAACCTTGGGCCTGGTGACCTTGACCTTGGAGTTTGACCTACTTTAAAAAAAACTTTCACCTGGCCTAAATCTCATGTCCTTTTACACCTACAACCTTGATATTTCACACACGGACACCTCATTCCAACACAGTTCACATTTGACCATGACCTGTGACCTTGTGACCTTAACCATGGAGCTTGACCTACTTTTACAAAATTTCGTTTTGGGCCATGACCTTTTTACCTTGACCTAGGAAATGACTTTTCTTTGTGACAAGCTCTCGTTTGGGCGAACTTTATTGTCCGCGGACAATTCTTGTTCTACTAGTGACGTCAAAACCAGGTCTTGTTTGGGAAAGGGCTAAAATAGCACAGAAATATTCATATAAAAGTAAAAAAGAAATGCCATAACACTGCTTTTCAATGAAAACCTCCTAACAGTTGCTTGTTTTGAGCTGCAGTTATGAGGTTGTCGTTGAATAGTAGCAATAAGTGGGTTCTGTTTGAGATATGGTTAAAGCTAAGTAGACTATACTAATGGTTAGAGAATATTTGTATGAAACATTGTGTAGATAATTTTACAGATTTTTTGTATTAGTCCAAATATTTTTTGTTTTAATTTATCACAGTATAGAGAGAATAGACAGATAATGGGGAACAGGCATAACAAGACCATATAAATTCCTAGCCCGGATAAAACGTTTAGGACTACATCTATGCCCAACTAGCTCCCCCTTATACCAACCTGTGGCATCCTCCCACGAGTCTTTTTTCTAAAGATTAAATTGCTTATGAAAGTCAAAAAAGCTTTCCCATCCAAGACTTTGTCAAATTCTATATTATTGGTAACCATTTAAATAGCCTCCTCGAAACAATTTAAACGATTACTCACAACCTAAGGATTCGTAATCCAAACTCAAGGGTTGGGCAACTGGTTAAACCCATTACATGACTCTGTTTGACTCCTCACCAGAAAGTGGCTTTGGAAAACTTTTAAAGACCAACAAATTTCAAATTTCATTCATTTGACATTGTCGTCTGCAACATCTTTGAATTTAGACTGGTCGAATATTTTGCTGTTTTGGTAATGGGTTAAAGCCTTAAGGTGGTGTCTCACGCAGAGACAACATTGTTGTGATGCAACAGAAATAGATACTCAAGATCCTAAATGATTTTTAAGGGCAATCGATGCATAAACTGCTCGTTTACCCCAGGGCATCATAAAAATGTGTATAAAGTGTATGTCAAAGTCTCACTTATGATGTTACATAAGTAAAATGTCCATATAGTGAAAGAAAATGAAAATATGCAGGCTATATGTAAATTATATTTTCCCTTCCACTGATGTAATTTTATAAATTAAAGTTTACCTAAAATGAATATTTTTTTCAATAAATGTTTTTAGCATGAATGTTTCTTAATGATTTTATTTTCTGTCAAGCTATTTGCGTGTCCATTATTTCTGCTTATTTAAGGTATCCCCTCACCGTCCTCTACAAAACATTTCCTGCAACTTCATATGTCATCCGTAGTAACGGATATTGACGAGGGTGTCTCTTGTTAATTACCATTTCCACGGATGACGTCAGAAGATCTAATGATGGATTGAAATCCTTAAGAACAGCTACATAGTAAAACATATTGGTAAAATTTGTTTTGGTCCGACATGGCTCTGTGAAAATATGCAAAACCCAACATACAGTCTCAATAATACCCAATTACCAGACAACACAATTCTTAAGTGATTTAAATTCAATATTGATGCAGAAAAAAAACTTTCGACTGAATAAAAGTATACATTTTTTTCTTGTATACTCCGTAAACATTGACCTGAACCTGTTGAATATGTAATGAGTAAATGTGATGTAAAATAATTAATATTCGCCAGCACTCCTCGCTGTCGAGCAGAGTCGATAGTTTCCATAAGCTTTGGGACTTTGTATTCTGCACGTGCTCCTCGTGTCAATTTACGTCGAAGAGTGACTATTTCGCATCACAGTTACTCATTACATATTCAACATGTTCAGGTCAATGTTTACGAAGTATATCATTTCGGGGAGGATGGGTAGAAAACATGGTGAAAAATGAAGATAATAATAATAATTATTGCTTGTCACAAGCAAAGTCAATGTCAGAGTGCTTTTTAGTACAGTTTGACCCATATGACTTGTTTATTGAAAGCTGATGTTCCATACCATGTAAAAAATAAAACGACACTATTTGGCGAAATATTTCAGACTAAGATCATTAAAAAGACGGATTGATTGAAATGGGTTAACCATCCTTATCAGGGACTTAACCCGTAATGAGATTTATGCGAAGTCGGAATTTTTCGGGCGACGTCGTACAGCCGAATGTTTACGACGTCACCGAATAGGTTCGAATACTTAGGCTACCGAAAGTTACATGTAGATATGTCGCATGAAAAATTTCGACGTCGCTTAAGTCTCTTCGCGGGTGGACCACCTTCAACAATATATACAGTATATCAGTCCTGTAGTTTGGAATCGAGCGCCTATCAATGGTTTCCAATACCACTGGTGGTGAACTCAGCCAAATCGTGGGACGTGTTTTCGCGATCATAGTATTCCGTCGGTGTTGTTATAAAATATCGTAACTACGGCTTCGATAAAGCCGTAGTTACGAGATTTTATAACAACACAGACGGTTTGTCAATACATGTCGGTATACCCGGTCTTTTTTTTTTTAGAACAAAATCATTTTTATTTGAAAAACTATCCAATCAGATCTTTAAACTGACATTTAAACGCAAAATACCCGTATCTTATGGTAGCGAAAAACGTCCCTCGCTTTGGCCAGGTTTACCACCAGTGAATACTCGCTCTCATCAATACCACTAAACAGTCATTCTGAGGCTCCATCGGTCCGTTTTCAATTGCTAAGGTCATAATTATATGGGGTACATAACCATGGATTCTTGTTGCTCCTCTATCAGTACTACCACACAATTTTTACCGAGCCTCCAGCTGCCCTCCCACAAAGATTAACGATAATCAAACCACTGACGAGGTAATTAATTAATGATTGCATGGCAATGCTATCAAATCGCTTGACTTTTTAAGAAAGAATCTTTTTGAGAAGGACTTGACTTTATACCCTTAATTATTAAAACACACACTTGTGTGGACGTCACTCGTGGGAAAACATGGGAAAACATTGACATAAAATAACATTTTCTGCTTTTGTCCCAATATCTTATTCGCTTTATCATATAAAAGTAACATCTTTTGGAAGATGAATAACAAACCGTTATTATAGAATATGATGGTGTAAAACCATCGTACTTTTTCGTAATTTATCCTCCCGTGTTTAGCCTGCACACAAAACAATCGCGAATTTTAAACAACGTTTATTCCTTTTTTTACAACAACATGTATTTTATATTCAGCATGTACCTGTATGTATCTCAACAAATCAAACAATGCATTACAAAACCTTGATGGGCTAATTAGATTTTCAGAAATAAAATAACAACTATTGTCGTGTCAATATTAGACCAAATAGGAGATATAAAAGATTTTAAAGATAATCAAAAAGTCAATAATAGCCTAATAAAGTCACGATGAAGATGAATGATTGATGATTCGCTTAAAAGTAGGATGATAGCGAGCGCAAGCTCGCGAATGGGCACGAAGTGCCCATTCGCGGCTCAGCGAGTGTGAATGGCAATGCGTGAAAAAGTTCTAAATGAAATATGTTGGGCTGATTTTTTTTGGTCAACTTCCGCTTGGTGGTTGCGGAGTGAATAACTTTGGACACCAGGTTCCGTGTTACGGTTGTAAAGAAGGATATCGAAAATACCTACCAAAAATAACCGTCTCAAAGCTGGAGAGTTAAAATAATTTAACAAATAAATGTTGTGGCCGGCTTGTGTCTCTACGATGTTCAAAATAATTTTGGAAATCGCAGCGTTTCAGATTTCCGGAAGTGACTGGTTTCCTGCTTGGAGGCAGAAAATATAGTAAGCCGGTAACTAATCCAAGGAAATTGGGTCAGTATATTTACTGGTAAACACTTGTTTTACCAAGATAAACCGGCTTACGCTAACTTCTGTTAATATACATCGTTGTATGCATGTAAGTCATTTCCATACACACCTAACGTATTCATTCAGTAAGGTTTCGGTGGATGTGTTTGTTTTGAATAAAAGTTGATAACGGTTACGTTTTGAATCGACGCCGGTATGTTTCGGTGGATTGACCTCTGTTTCGGTAATTCGCTAAGACTAGTCATTTACGCGAATCTGTGTAAACAAAGCAGACGCTGCGTTTATTTCTGTTGACATTTGTCAAACGAAGCTATCTAAACAATATTTCTCTTGTTTATCAGACAAGAACAGAAGCACTGATATTTTGAAGCTGTGTCATTCTACCTTTGAAGTGAGGGATGTCCCCGGGGACGGTGATTGTTTTTTGTTTTTTTCATTGTCTTACTTTAGCATTTCATGGCTTTTTCTGCAACACAAGAGCTAAAAAAAGGATATTTGTTCATTCATTTCTATGAACTGGAATCCTTTTAAGGATGCCGTTCATGTCTGTCACAATCACCATTTCACCAAAAAGGGCTATCAAATGGATGATTAATAAACGAAACTGGGCAACTGCCTCTGAAATCAGAGCTGCCTCACAAATATTTGAAACGAATATAAATGTATATTCGCAGGATCAGTCTAACTCTGGACAACTTTATGTATGAATCTTTCATGTTTGATCAAGGTCCTACAGCATACCCAGATATATAGTAGCCCGCTTCGGTACCGCGTCTTTTAGGGTACCGCGGTATTAAAAACAGTGTTCATTTGTGGACGAGGTACCAACTGCGTGCATTAGCAAAACTAAAAGCAAAATCATTTACTCCAATCTTCGGTGATTACATTTTGACTGCATTTGATTTACTTTAGAAAGGGAAATCATGGAATGTTTTCATGTCCCCATTCATTATTGATTTTTCCGGACGCCATTAAATACCGTGGTACCCAAGAGGACCATCCTAAACATTTGTAACAGGTGGTGAAAAATATCGTGGCTCAACCGGGATTCGAACCCAGGGCCTCAGGAATGCCGTTCCTACACTCTAACCACTACCGAACCACATGTCGACATTGCCATATGATATAATAATCACCAAATACCTGTACCTGGCTACACATTCTTCTATCAAATAACCATTTCAGGCTATTATATTTCAAATTAATTCCCCCTACAACATTTAAATCAGGGATTTTGTTACCTGCGAGTCCCGAGTCCCTGACTCACATTTTTTTCTGAGGACTCATTGAAAAATATTCAGTGAGTCCCAGAATGCTAACATTTTCAATGTGTAATCAACATTGTCTTTCAAAGACTCCTATGTTTCAATATTGGACTCATTATTTTGGGAACAAGTGAGTCCCAGGACTCTTCCGCATGAATTTGTAACAAAATCACTGTTACATTCAGCCTTTTTTACTGCGAGTCTTGTCTTGTTCTACCTCTGCTCTATTATGTATGGCGCGCAAAAAGGGTCTAAAGTCAATATAGCGCTAGATCTATAATTAGAATAGGGGTAGACCGCTAAAATTAGCGGTCAACCCTTAAATTTTTATCGGTCTACCGATAAAATATTGGTCTACCCATAAAATAAGGGTAGACCGATATTTTTATCGGTAGACCGATAAAAATATAAGGGTAGACCGCTATTTTTAGCGGTATACCCCTATTATAATTATAGGTCTAGCGCTATATTGACTTTAGACCCTATTCGCGCGCCATAATTATGTAAGAATGGTTTTATGGTGGGGGACATGTCAGTCTCTAACCAATTAAACCCTTTTGTCTGTCCTTTTTTAGCTCCACTTGCCGTAAAGCCAGCGGGCTATTGTCATGGCGGTGTGTCTGTTGTGCATCCGTGCATGCGTCTGTCTGTCGGTCCGTAAACTTTTTCTTTAAAAATCTTCTCAGAAACTACTGTGTGGATTTTAATCAAACTTCACATAAATGATCATTGGGTGACCCTCTCTCAGATTCCTTCAAAGAATTTAGATTGAATTAGAATAACCTGAGTTATCTGCCCTTGAATTCAAAAATAGCTGGTTTTGACTATTTTTACTGTAAAATCTACAAATATTAGACAATCAGGACAAAACTTTGACAGAATAATGGTGACTATAAGATCTTGCATGAGTATAATTTTCAGCTTGATCTGAATTTTGCATCATTGAGTTATGTGCCTTTGAAATTGACAAAATTGCCATTTGCGGCTCTATTTTGATTTTGTTTTCACTCATTCTCCAGCAACTACAAATATTGACCAATACAGACAAAACTTTGACAAAATGATGGTGACTTTAAGATCTTGCATTGGTATAATTTTCAGCTTGATCTTAATTTTACATCATGAGTTTCGTGTCCTTGAAATTGACAAAATTGCCATTTTCGGCTCTATTTTGACATTGTTTTCACTCTAGCAACTACAAATATTGACCTAACAAAACAAAACTAGGACAGGAATGTTGGTGACTATAAGATCTTGCCTTGGTATACTATTCAGCTTGATCTGAATTTCTTATCATGAGTTATGTGCCCTTGAAATTGACAAAATTGCCATTTTTCAGCTTTATTTTCTCTTACAAACATTAGTATTAACTAATCAATACAGAACTTTCACAGAATCATACTGACAATTCGATCTAACTTTGCTTGTAATTTTCAGCTTGGTCATGAATGCATTTGCTTGTTTGCACAGCCTGAACCTTTGAAATTGCATTCAACAAGACAAACAGTCAGGCCTGCGGAGCGCTTCCAGACCGCCAGGGCTGTCTAGTTTCATCTTCAAACAAATAAATTCCCCCTATAACATTTACATTCAGCCTTTTTACTGTGAGTCTTGTCTTGTTCTACCTCTGCTGCTCTATTATGTAAGAATGGTTTTATGGTGGGAGAGATGTCAGTCTCTTACCAATTAACTGTTCTCTCAAACACTTTTGTCTGCCCCTCTTTCATCTTAAAACAATTAAATTTCCCCTACAACATTTACATTCAGCCTTTTTTACTGTGAGTCTTGTCTTTTCATACCTCTGCTGCTCTATTGTGTATTAAGAATGGTTTTTTGGTGGGGGACATGTCAGTCTCTAACCAATTAACTGTTCTCTCAAACACTTGTCTGTACCTTTTTTTATCTTAAAACAAATAATTTCCCCCTACAACATTAACATTCAGACGTTTTACTGTGGGTCTTGTCTTGTTCTACCTCTGCTGCTCTGTTATGTAAGAATGGTTTTATGATGGGGGACATGTCAGTCTCTAACCAATTAACTGTTCTCTCAAACACTTTTGTCTGTCCTTCTTTTATCTTTAAATTAAACAATTAAATTTCCCCTACAACATTTACATTCAGTCTTTTTTACTGTGAGTCTTGTCTTTTCATACCTCTGCTGCTCTATTGTGTAAGAATGGTTTTTTGGTGGGGGACAGGTCAGTCTCTAACCAATTAACTGTTCTCTCAAACACTTTTGTCTGTACCTTTTTTTTTTATCTTAAAACAAATAATTTCCCCCTACAACATTAACATTCAGACGTTTTACTGTGGGTCTTGTCTTGTTCTACCTCTGCTTCTCTGTTATGTAAGAATGGTTTTATGATGGGGGACATGTCAGTCTCTAACCAATTAACTGTTCTCTCAAACGCTTTTGTCTGTCCTTCTTTTATCTTTAAATTAAACAAATAAATTCCCCATACAACATTTATATTCAGCCTTTTTTACCGTGAGTCTTGTCTTGTTCTAGCTCTGGTCTATTATGTAAGAATGGTTTTATGGTGGGGGACATGTTAGTCTCTATCCAATTAACTGTTCTGTCAAACATTTTTGTCTGTCCTACTTTATTATAGGAATGGTTTTAATGGTAAGTGACATGTTTATCACTTCCTTATTTACATTTGTATCACATTTTATATGTCATTTGTGTTACAGTTTATTAGCTTTAACTTGAGACATTGACTTTTCTATATGCTTAAATTAACACATTTACTGGTCACAAATTTGGCTATATATTTGGCTTGTTTACTTTTTTATTTTTTCGAAATTCAAAATTTGACTCTTCTGAAGGGGCCTCCTCGGGGCAGAGTTGGGCAATATTGCTTGTTATAAAGTTTATCTTAACATTCAATATTGGCAGACACCTTCTATGAAGTGACCCATACAATTACACAAAAAATCGTTCTATGGAATGTTATATCTTATGTATAATACAGTCATTCCAAAGAATACAATGTAGTTTTGTCGGTCCAAAGTGTGAACTGGTACGCTTAGTGGGTCTGCGCTCGCTTTAAGGCTTTGCCTTAATTACATATTAACATAAAAACCATTAAACACACAGCTGTACATCGTCGTGGTGTGAGATGACATTAACTGGAATATATTGAGGAAAATGTAGGAGTAGCCTAATTTAAAGCTATTGATGTTAACCGTCAATTTTTTATTCTTTCGTCAGTGTGTTTTTCAAAAGCCTTTGTAATAAGGGACATATAACCCAGGTCTTGTTTTGGGAAAGAGTGAAACGAATAGATTAGACTTTAGATTAAGAATTCTATTTCATGGGGCTTTTTAAGATTTCAAGATTTCAAGATTTTAATAAGATCATGACCTCTAACCGAGGTATAGATCAATAAACCAATAACTAACAAAACAATATGACAAACCAGAGACATATAATAACATGTTTATCTATGTCTCTGGACAAACAAGGCGGATATTCTAAATCAACAGTTCCAGTCAGTCTTTACCCCGATGACACCGATTTCTCTGGCTCAGTCCTGCCTTTCATCCATAAGACAAAATATGTTTTCTTCCTCTTTCAGCAAATACCCAGTCATGCCAAACATTACCATCTGCACTAGTGGAGTACAAAAACTAATTTCCAACTTAAAACCAGACAAAGCAGCAGGACCAGACAACATCAAACCTCTAGTACTAAAAAACTTATGTTATCAAATTTCCCCTATCTTACAAATTCTCTTTCAGAAATCTCTAGACACAGGCACCCTCCCCCAAGTATGGACAAAGGCAAACGTGACTCCACTCTTCAAGAAAGGAAACAAAGAAGATCCTGCAAATTACAGACCTATATCCTTAACATGTATACTATGTAAAGTTCTTGAACATATTGTAGCATCAAACCTAACTAAACATTTTGACAAAAATAATATTCTTTATGATTTACAGCATGGATTCAGAGAGAGGCGTTCATGTGAGACCCAGCTACTGCAACTGACCGACCATCTTGCCAGAAACCTTACTGAAGGAAAACAAACTGATTTAGTTTTGTTAGACTTCAGCAAGGCTTTTGACAAAGTTAGCCACTTAAAACTTTTGTATAAATTGCAGGAACATGGAGTAAACAATGCTACCCTTTTGTGGATTAAATCTTTTCTTATAGGCAGAACACAAAAAGTAGTCTTAGAAGGTGGATGCTCATCCGAAGTTCCAGTCACGTCAGGAGTACCTCAGGGATCGGTGCTTGGTCCTCTCCTATTTCTCTTATATATTAATGACCTTCCTAATACTATCACCTCCCAAGTTCGTTTGTTTGCAGATGACACTGCCGTTTACTTAGCTATAAACAACAAGCAAGACTGTATCACCCTGCAAGAAGATCTAGACAAGTTAATGCAGTGGGAGAAAAAGTGGGAAATGGAGTTTAACCCCAGCAAATGCATTGTCCTTAATATTACTAAAAAGAAGAAAAAGATTTCCTTTGATTACAGGCTACATGGACAAGTGCTAGAGACTGTGGACAATGCCAAATATCTTGGAGTTACTATATCTGGACAGCTGCGGATCCAGGATTTCTGTGAGGGGGGTTCGAATATGCAAAAAGGGGGGTTCGTTTTCCTAGTTTTACACAATATTGACTGAATTTCTGCATGAAATTGAAATAATCTGGCTTCAGAGGAGGGTTCGTTTGAACCCCCCGAACCCCCTCTGGATCCGCCACTGCTGGAGATCTTTCATGGAACAAGCACATTGACAATATAACATCAAATGCAAATAAAACTTTAGGTTTCCTCCGCAGAAACATCCAGACCAAAAATAAGAAGATCAGAGAGACAGCGTATAAAACCCTTGTCAGACCTCAGGTTGAATACGCATCAACTGTTTGGAGCCCTTACACAAAAACCTATATCAACAAAGTGGAAAAAGTACAACGTAGAGCAGCAAGATGGGTTCAAAATAATTTTTCTTTCTATGACAGTGTCACCTGCATGCAGAAGGAGCTTGGCTGGCAAACTCTTCAATATAGACGAGACGTTTCCAGAGTTACTATGTTTTATAAGATCGTTAATAGTTTTGTTGCAGTGCCCGTACCAGCTTATCTTGAAAGACAAATTAGGACAACCAGACACATGCACACAGCATCCTTCAGACAGATCCACACAAATGCTTCCTTCTTTAAATATTCTTTCTTTCCATACACAGTGATACTTTGGAACAGCCTACCAGAATCAATAGTACAGCAACCTGACATTGCAGCGTTTAAAAAGAGTCTCGATTCTTTTCAGATAGTGAGCCGTCCCTGAAGAACCATAATGTTTTATCAGATCTTTTAATCTAACATTCACAATATTTTTAATTGACACCATCACCTATGACTAACAGTTTTTATTCCAGCACAGACGCGCACCTGCCAGTAATACCCGAAAGGGGAGTTAGGCAGTATATATAGATAGATAGATAAGATTTTCAAGATTTTTCAAGATTTCAAGATTTTAATAAGATCATGACCTCTAACCGAGGTATAGATCAATAAACAAATAACTAACAAAAAATATGACAAACATTTTAGAGAAAGCTTCAAAGAAGACACAAAAAAAGACAGTCTGAGTAGCATGGAAAATACTAGATCTATGAGATAAATGAAATATGTTAACCAGACCTACTGGTATCCTCCATCTATCAAGGCCGATCAGCAGTAGATGTAGTCATAGGGCACATGAAAAAATCAGGAAAATATATTTACTGGTAAACATCATTTAGTTTTAAGCTTGAGTTTTTGTGTATCAAACAATACAGGCTCAGATGGGAAGCCACGCTGAGTAGCATCCCATCCGAACCAGCATTGTTCTCCAATGCCCGTTAACGCAATACTAGGCCAGGATAGATAAATAATTTAATGGTTTAATAAAGAACACCCATCTCCCCTCTGAAAAAGCAAAAAACAGCCAAGCATCTAGGCCGAAACCAGCCGACGTTAACTTCATCAACTAGTGTCCATCTAGTGCTACAATGCGAACAAAGAAGAGAGATAAGTGGTCTACCATTCTAATGACACCAGGAGCTCTGTTCTGGTTCACTGTTCAATAATATTATAATATTATAAATGACATGATATCAACCCTTTCCCAACAGCAAAATTTTAGGGTTGTTCAATTTCAGAGCTGTTGCTGACGACAAAATGAATGTTGAGTGAAATTTGTGTACAATAAAGCGCTAAAAACATTGTGGCAAAAGAAGAAAATGTTGATCATCAGCATTATCTTCCCCTGTCTCAATGTCTTCACAAGCATATTCAATTAGGGTCTAAAACCAGGTTTTTGAGGAAGGGCTAAACATTGCTGTGTATCACCTTAAATGTTGCAAGAATCTCCTTGCAAAACTTACTGAGCTTAAATAGAGCAGGTTTATCCTTGTTATTCATGACCTCATCAAAGATAATAGCATTTGGTTGACGTGGCAGGCTCCGTGGTAAAAACATTCTTCTCTGCTCCTCAAAATAAGAGCATTCAAACAAGTAATGGTATTCATCGCCAAGTTTGTTAAATCTGCATAGATCACATATCCTATCATCCCTCTCAATGCCCCAAAATCTACCAAGTTCAATTGGAAACTTGTGATTCAAACATCTAAAATGGCAAAAAGCCATGGCTAAATCATTAGGTAGCAAATGAAAATATTGTTCAAAAACTAATTCTGTCTTAAACAATCTGTAATTCAAGCACTTAGGTGAGGTAAATATTGATTCTTTCCAACTCAATTTATAATTTTCAATAAGTTTTGACTTTACCAAATGTCTTAAATTATGTGGCACTAGAACAGTGTTATAATTCCAAAGATCATGTGAATTCCAAAGATCATCATAACCACATGTTGTGAGACAATCTTCAATGCTTAAAATCCACTTAGAATGAAAAAGATTTCTCCTGTGCAATGCCATTAAAATACTATAAAGTCTAAATGCAATTTTGTCATGTTTTCCATTTACTATACGTTGCCAAAAGCCAACCATTCTAGATTTACATAATATATCAATGGGGTACCTCCCAAGTTCCCCGTATAACATAACATTAGGTGTAGATTTTTTGACACTCAAGATGATTTTGTAAAACTGTAAACACAATCTTTCAAGTAGCTCTGTATTTTCAAAGCCAGTGACTTCTGAACCATATAGCAAAATAGGTACCACCATACTGTCAAAAAGTTGCATTTGTGAATCAACTGGAAGTTGCAGCTTACGTGACTTTCTTAGTACAGAAAACATAGCTTTCCTGGCCTGATCTGCGAGTCTTTGATTATTTTTTATGAAACGACCATTAGATGAAAAAAGAGTACCTAGGTATACAAAACCATCCTCTATATCTAACTCTTGTCCATTATAAGTAAACATCATATTATGCTCAAATTTCCTATTACTAAATATTGTTACTTTAGTTTTAGCTGGGTTAACTTCCAAATCCCAAGATTTACAGTACAGATACATTCCATTCAGTGCTGCCTGCAATTCTACTTTTGATTCAGCAAAAATGACCGTATCGTCAGCATAGAGTAAAATGTAAAGCTTAAAATACACTTCAATTTCATCATTACTAAGTAATATTTTAGATAATTCAGAAACATCTTTCAAGCCATTATATGCATGAGATATGAACTCTGATAAATCATTAAGAAACAAAGAAAACAATATCGGTGATAAGTTCTCACCCTGCCGAACTCCGACATTACTCGTAAAGAACTCGGACTTAGCATGCCCTAACCTGACACATGATTTTGCATTTGCATATAGACTGTGAATAACCTTAAACATTTTACCGTCAACATGATGCATTAATAATTTCTGCCATAGAAGGCTTCTATTCACAGAGTCAAATGCTTTCTTATAATCAATAAAAGCGCAATATAATTTTTTGCCTCTAAGAAGATAAAGATCAATTATGCATTTCAAATTGAAGATATGATCTGTGGTTCCATACTTTTTACGGAATCCTGCTTGTTCTTCGCATAGCAGATTCATATTTTCTAGATAATTATTCAATCTATTATTCAAAACAGATGTAAAAAGTTTTCCAAAGCAACTTAATATGGTGATGCCTCTATAATTGTCAGGGTTAGCTTTATCTCCCTTATTTTTATAAATTGGTGAAATCATACCTTGTGACCATTCATCAGGGATAATACCAGTATTGAAAACAAGATTGAAAAACGCTGTAAAGACTTTAAGCATCTTAGTTTTTGAAGATTTAAGGAATTCATTAAGAATAAGATCAGATGAACAGGCCTTATTTAGCTTCAACTGGTTTAAACACTTCAACACTTCCTCCTCAGAAATAGCCGAGTTTAGCTCAAAGTTATGCTCAGATACCTCCGAAGGGTCAATTTGATAGGGTGGGTCTGCATCAGCAGTGTGTATCAAGTTTAACTTCTTAAAATGCTCTGCAAAAGTTTCAAGAGAAACCTTTTGCATAACTTTTGATCTTGAGCTATCAGCTTTGTTCAATAAACTCCAGTAAGATTTTGGATCAGAAAGTTTTAAAGAGCGTAGTTTATTGATAAAATCCTTTTTATACAATTTATATTGTTTATTTATACATTTCTTATATGCTTTGCTGGCATTCTTCAAAGAATTATAATTTTCAACATTGTTAACCCTATGCCTCAGATTCTTAGCCCGTTTATATTGACGTCTTAGCCTATGGCATTCATTATTGAACCAAGGACGCTGAACAGGTTTAGATCTTGAAGAATATTTAGTCGCACATGTTTTAAACTTTATGTCTTTTAAAAAACCAACTTCATTAGCCGCATCAATCAAAATGGAAGAACATTCTGCGTTTAGATCATTTATGTCAGATGCTGTGACCAAATTACTATCAAACGTCTCAATTTTGTTTGCAAGTGATGCTATTTTATCTATATCTAAATGCTCAACATATGTTTGAGATTCAGCACTATTCCATTTTGCAATGGTTACATTTTCAGCAACAATGTTTTGATTCTCGTGCAATGCAATTTCATTACATAAAAGTGAAAAATGTATCCCGCTGTGAGCATCACTGATCATAGGATCGAAGGGTAAAACTTCAAATTCTGAAACAAATGTGAACAAAGATGGCGAAAGAATCACATAATCAACAACTGTGGCACATTTACAAGTTTTGCAACCCAGGAGCCTGTCCCGTCCCAACCTGCCATTACCAATAAACAAGTCACATGTTTTACATAACTCCAATAATCGTTTACCATAATTGTTTATTCGAGATAAATCTGAGTTAAGACGTTCCCTGGAAAATCCAAGTATCTCTAAAGGGCAAGTGCCCAAGTTACTGTCAATAACATTTTCTATATCAAGAGTTTGTTGTATATTATCGTCAACACATATAAAGTCATGTGCACCACTAGTGTGTGCATTAAAATCGCCTAAAAGACAGATTTTGTAATTTAGTGATGAAAAATTAAGAATGTCTGCTTCTAAAGATTCAAAATTCTCAATACTACCGTATTTGCTGCCTTCTGGAGCAATGTATACACAGCAAAATGCCACATCATATGAAAAGTGATTAGTTAAAGTGAACCAGTAAAAATTATCGCCCTCATTTTTAAGTACTTTAATACTGTCATATAAATGTTCCTTCACCAATATGGCTATTCCCCCTGATTTTACCTTAGCATTGTTACGAATCATTAAAGGTAAACACTTAAAACCTAACACATCGAGAGAGTCAAATGTATCAAAATGTGTTTCTTGGACACATACTATGTCATAGAACATCACAGTTTCTTCCCATTCTGGAGAATCAAGTTTTTTCTTCAGTCCTCCGACGTTGATAGAGAGTATCTTAATTTCAGAGTAAATGTCAATATCTTGCAAAGAACTTGATACATGATCGTTTGAACTATCATCAAAAGTACTTAGGTTATCATTTAATGAAACTTTTTGACTAGAATTCTCATTTATTGAAACATTTTGACTAGAATTAACACATGGATTAGTAAATGAACTAATATCTTCAGTTGAAGAATAAACACTTGAATGAACACTTAAATTAACTGATAAAACATTGGAATGAAAACGAATGATTTGTTTTAATATGCATTTGGGGATGCCACTGGGAGGATTGTAAGAATGGCTTTCACATCCCTCCTAGATGTCTTTATACCCGAACTCGCCCATGTCTGAATCATTCAAGTCGACTCCGACCCTGAATAAATCATCTGGATTTTCCACGGTAACCTTCTTGCCGGACCCTTTATCTTGTTTGAGCAACACATGGAGTTTCCCATCCGACGTCCTGACCCTGTCTACGTTATTGAGCCCTTTGAGGTATCGCATCATCTTTGTACGCTGGGTAGTTAAATCTTCTTGGACGAAAACCCCCTTAAAGGGGCATTCGTCAGAGTTTAGCGTGGCTTTCTTGGCATACAAGATCTGGTTTCTGATGTGACGATTGTTAAATTTAACAATTACAGGTTTGTTGGCAGATCTGGATGGTAAGTGATGTATAATGTTAATGTCAGTTTCTTTCACAGGGATACCCAGAATCTGGGCAAACTCAACAAACTTTGCCCTCAAACCAGAATCCTCACATGCTGGGAAATTAAACAACCTCAGATTATCACGGCGTGTGTACTGTTCCAATTTTTCTTGCGAATAAGCAATCAGCCTGATGTTTGTTCTATTCTTGTCTATGTTCTCCTTTATCGAGCCCAGACTATCGGCAACCGCTCTGGCCGAAACCATAAATGGGGCGATCAACCCCACAACGCTCAATACAGTGCGATCCTCTGAACTCAACTTATGTTTCTTGGCATCATTAACCATTGTTTGCATCTGAGCAACATTTTCAGTGTCATTGCATAGGTCCCACAACTGAGATTGGAAATCGTCCATATCAAATCTAGCCGAGGACGGTGAAGCATGAGCACCGCCGCCACTGTTTGCCTTATTAGCTCTAGTAGGCCCCATGATTTCAGCAACTGTTCGTATTTATATGATGAAAAGTATCTAAATAGGATGTGTGATAAGGTATGAGTCCCCGATTGTCACCATAAATAACGATTTTTCGGAAATTTCGTCTTCTTAGAAACGACTCCAAACATTTGCCGCCATTTTATTTGATAGATAGACAAGGCTTCGAGTAAATTTCACGCTAAACGCCGACACTCACATAACACCGACAGCTAGAAAACGGAATCCAAAAGCAAAATATTTTTTGTCAAAAAACGCGATTAATACGCCAAGATTAACCACAAATTAGTAAGTAACTGTTTTATATTATATTATAGAATACTTAGAATACATACTTACTGACTTGTCTGGTAACTTTAATGTGTTGTAACAGAAAGTAATGTGTTTTCGCGTTAACAGTAATACACCGATTTCCGTTCGTAACTTTGAAAGGAGGAACCCACATGCAAGATTTCAAGTCTGTATCTCTAGCTATCTTTACCCTTTTTGAATGATCTGAATGATTTAAAGGAATGGCAGAAAACAAAATATTACAGTAAAACTTTATGTGCGGAAGTTCTACATTGTGACAACAGAAGTAGCAGTAGCAACCACCAGTGACTCATTTTCAGAAAAAAGTTTAATCTGTAAAAACTATACATTTTCTGGAAGATCTCATCAATACAATTAAGAAAATATATAGTTAAATTAGGTTAAAATTTTTCTTTCTGTCAAAAAAAACTATGACAAAATGCCCAAAATCGCGTTTCTGAAAACACAAATTTCATTTTTTTCAGGAAAACTTGACCTCACCCTGTAATTAGAATATGCTGTATAATATGCAGTTAATTTAGTGTTCATTTGGTGGTCATATCATCAAAGATTAATATGAATATAGGCAAAGCCTAAATACGGGCGAAGCAAGCATAAATCTATCTAGATGACATAATTATGCTACTTTTTTACACTGTCAAATGGCAAAATGTAACTTCTGAGCAGTCGCTTATCTGTCTTCAAGTAAGGGAGAAAAGGTTAAATAATGAGAGACTATGATTGTGAATGTTTGGGTTAAAAGAATAATGATAAGAGCAATGTCGCAGTGCTTTCATGTCTTTATGAGCGAGTGGTCTAAATTCTAAAAACTAGGGAAATGTTTTGAGAGAAAATGTTTTGCTGGTATATTCTAATTAGAATGTCTTCTTTCCCATCCATTCGCATTAATTATCATGAGTTCTGAGTCACCTTGAAAGGTGTTTTGTATTTTTTTACGCCAACTGGGAAAGGGTTAAAACGGCGTAGCCTATCCGTGACGATAACAACGGGACGCATAGATAGCAAAGTACCATTGCGGCGTACTAAAACCCCCGCGCAAGTGCGCGTGACGTTATGCGCAAATATATTGATGATGTCATTTGTGTCATAAAACGCCGTGGATACGAACCTTATATATTTCTTTGCCATATCTTATTTAGATGTTGTACGCGTTTCAAAGTTATTGAAACGGAATTTTACGAGAAATTTTGGTGGGTGATGTTTTTTTTATTAACTTTTGTTATTTATTTTCCCATAAGACAACGTAAAGTTGACTGGTCATCGAACAGTGAATTTAGGTACGAGGAAAACGGCAACCGGAAGTAGTTGTCGAGAGTTAGTCCACGAATGCCCCATGAAAATAAAAACAAAATGGCCGCCACAAAGTTGTATGGGTATGTCAATATTTGTCATCATAATTACCCGTGACCTATAGGCCGGCTTCGCCCGCAACAAGTTGCGGGCTTCGCCCGTAATAATAATTGTCAAATTCATCTGTTTGCTGACTTTATTGTGAAGATTTATGAGTCGGATTGACCATAAAATTTGGGCTAAATTTGAAATATAATTAAGAGAAAGACAAAATAAAAAGTTTTTTTGAACTTGAGTTTCATTTAGATGACTTCAAATACATTGTGCATGATAAGAATGACATTGTCTCCAATATCGTTCGCTCGTTCGTTCCTGAGTATTTTCCCCCGTTCTTCCGAGGCACTATCGTCCGACACGTCAGTATCTTCTGATATGGTATACTTGATTAGTTGGTATCTATTAAATAAATTAACTACATGCAACATACTAAGAATAAAATATATACAACAATAAAATCATTTACATAGGTTTTTGGTTTAAAAACAACACACAATTCTATATTGGTTGAAAAATACACTAGGTTACCATATGATCACACACAGTTTTATTACAATATATATATATATGGCAAGTGCAAATAAGAGTACATTTTCTTGTCTCCAACATAAAATCATAAAAATATGAAAGACAGAAAGATTGACAACCCTTTGATATTAATTACTGGAAAGGATACATTGTGATGGACTTGTGTTGAAAATTTCAAGTGAATCGGATGATTCGTTCAAAAGTTATGACAGATTGAAAATGCAAAATTGACCAAAAAAGGCTGTTTTTTGCGTGACATTCATAAAAAGGATATTTTAAATATCTGAATTACTCAAATTTGGTAGTTGAATGATATGATTTTTGCATGTGTCTATCATTGTTATACATATGAGTAGTCATAACATCAACTGATTTAACTTGAAAGTTTAATGTTTTGAAATTGTGACATTTTTTCCAAATATGTCCAGTTGTCTCCAAAATTCAAAATTTGGGGTCTACCATCTTAAAAGATCTCAAACATAAAGAAACAGCAATATTAAATAAGCTAAAATGGCTTTAAAGGATGTAAGAAAGATATGAGTTTATTTTATAATAACTTTCTTTGTTCCATATGCATGTAACTTGGCTTGCTGGTAACATATGCAATGAACAAAAAATTGTCCCAACCATAACGGTTGATACGGTACCCTTGTTTATTAGTTCCATATTCCTTACACAGAGGCTATGAATGTTTAAGTTGCTTTGCATTATTTCCCTGAAATCCTATAATAACTTTTGCATTTTAGTTCTACTTTCAACTCCCAAGTAGGAATGACCAATAGAGCCAAATCCATGATGTCCCAACCATAATGGTTTTTGTCTCAACCATAACGGCCATGTTTTCAACCAGTGTCACTCATTCCACATCTTTTAAAGTGAAATCTTTATAATTTTTAGGTAATTTACAGTGAAAAAAGTTACAAAAGGTTGTTGACATAGTAAAGATTTTTAGTATTTTTCAAATTTACATCACTTTTCTTATTTTTATTGGAGGAAATTGGTTTTTATTTCAAAACTAGTGTTTGATTATTTGAGAAAGACTCATTTTATGTTATTGTATTGTTTTCTAAATGAAAAGAAGTGAATTTGTGTTGCTGTGCATTATATAATCCTGAGTAACAGTAGGATCTATAAGTAAAGTAGCTACCGTTATGGTTGGGACATTTTAGTTATATCCTATCTTTACCAATTAATATGTAGTACATGCTTGTCTTTGGTTTAATATGGAGAAATTCATATTAAATTGAACTTTTGGAGGGACTTACTAACCAAAATTCCAAACAAGAGGGCCAAGGTGGCCTTTAATCTCTCACCTTAGTGATTAAGTCATATGCGACCAGCAAAATTTCAAAGCCTGATTTTTTTGCATATTTAAGTCCTATAAAATATATTCTTAATGTAAAATGTGGGATTTTATTATATAAGAGGCTTTATTTTACTGCATAGTAATAATTTTGAATAATTCTAGTAAAGATTCATGAGATAAGATTTTGCATTCAACAACACCCAAACTCTCAAAGCTCAAGATCTTGTGATTTGAATGGAAAAACAGTACAGCTCACATGTTTTTGACTATTTTCACGCATCACCCTGATTACATTTCGGGTGGATTAGGGTGGATGGCCCCAGTGAGTGTGTTTTCAACCCAAACCCATGGAAAGACTGTGATTAAGAATCATGATTTTCCACTTGACCATGGCAAATTGCGGTGATTTGCGTGGACAAGTTTAGAGTAAACCTAGCATTTCCTCTCTATTGCGGTGATCACCATGATTTTCCATCTGCCACTACGATTCACAGTGATCCGCAGAAATTGTGAGTGGAAAAAGGCGGTGGTTGCAGTAGCAATAGGCAATCATCGCAATTTTCCAGACCAATTATTTTGTCCACAGCGGACGAGTGTTTTAGGCAAAAAACATGCGAGCTGTACGATTACAAGATTTCCACAGATCTTTATCTCTGTAAAGTTGGGGAACCCACAGCACAAGTCTTATATTTATCTTATAGAGAATAAGTTATTAGTTTAGATTACTCTTGTAAAGATCAATGTAAATTCTACATCATAAATTTCTAAACTTTAGGACTAATAGCTTGGAACAAGATTTTCAACTTTTTCTCTATAGATGTAAAAATTCAAGAACCCAAAACATAGGACCAATCCAGTGCATGGCAATTGCTGTATCTAGAGCATTGTGTTATACAGAGTGTCCCAAAAAAACGGAACCCTAATTCAAAGTCAAATATTTCAAAGCGTAAGCAAAAAATCTAATTTTTGAATTTGCGGTACTGAAGATACATTATTTTTGCATTTGTGTTCCAAATTTCACTTAAAAATATGCATCGGTTCAAAAGTTATAAGCAAATTAATAATGACACTAAAAACCGATCTGACATGATATTGATTTTTGCGTCTTGTTTGTTCGTGAAAGCGCACTAACGGTCAGCTAATGAATTCTGTACCTTTGTACATGTGTATACCGATTTTCTCAAAATTTAATATGTACACGTTCTGTACGTTCAAATTGAGTCCATAGGGTGGTTGTTTGAATTAATTTCAAATTATTATGTGATTCATTTCACATGGCGCAGTTTTAACTTTTATATATATTTCATAAATTACAAGCTTGGTATGCTTCCTAAAATTAGTCCAGCCTTAATTTTCTTGCATAGAATACATTTCTGTGGACTATGATTTAATTCTTTTTGGTGAAATTTGTGTTATTTGTGTTTTGCATAAAGGTCAGTGTCAGGTTAAATGAAACCTGTAATACTTTAAATTGAGCGGTGACCGGCATGTTGGTCAGAAATAAAATAAGTGCCCATGATTATTATTCATGAATACGTGATGCACTTGGATATTTTGTTTGTATTCAGTTAAGTTACATCGCAGGTCGCAGCATTAACAGTTTATTTAATAGCAAAAAAGATGAAATGAAAATGCACTATTGTAAATACAATGTTACATAATGATTTTGTATTGTATTGAATGTATTAACCAATTGTATAGCGTCAATTTATTCTATGAGTGTAGGCGCGCGCTGCAAAACGAAAAGATCGATATCGTGTTAAAATGGTTTTCCAGGGAAAATTCATTTTAATGTCAATATTTTCAAAACTAATCATTATTTTTCGACCAAATTTTAACTGCTAATAGAAAACTGTCGTTGCTATTGCATATGTAAATTTGGTGGAGAAATATTGCCTGATACATGAGAAATATACTTTCAAAAATGGGTTCCGTTTTTTTTTGGGACACTCTGTAGACTCATAATACAATTCAAAGCTGTATGACTTATGGTATGGGAGAAGATTGTACAAGTTACCCTTGTCTAAAAGTAAAACCCGGGAAGCCAAAGAATCAGGCTATCATTTGATATATACTGTCCCAACTAAAATGATAAATGGTATGGATTGAAAGACAACTAGTCTAATACTGTGTCATATCCATATTGTACTTTTTAAATTTAATGCATTAATTTTAATATCATTAAAATTAATCTAGTAATTGTACTAATTGATAAAAAACAGAATAAAAAGATATTTGATATTTGGAGACACAGAAGGATTAATTGTGATTTTGAATGGCACCAGGTTAGGAATAATATGGGAAAATGATTTTAGGGAAATTTATGTCATTCCTCTTGTTTTTCTTTTATCTTCTAACAGTTAAAAATAGTTTTTGTGAATGTTGATACTTGTTATACTATTTTGTAGAAGAAATCCATCAGAAGGTTGCATTTTATCAGACGATTATCATTCTAAAGCATGGGCATGACAGGATGTCCCAACCATAACGGTTCAGTCAATTAACATTTATGAATTAATTTTGAGTAGTATCTCCGTTTTTACCATTGATTTTACATTGATATAGTCATAATTGATATGGCAATGAAGCAAGATAGTATTAACAAATGGAACTATGTAATTTGTTAGCTATATAAGCGATTTTGTAAGTAATATTACACAAAACATACACAAGAAGACTTGCACAACAAAATATAGAAGTTTTAAATCACTTAAAGTGATTTTTAACATCTTTTAATAGTTTAAAGAATACAATGAACACAAACTGGTTGTGAAAATCTACAATTTAACCTCAATACATAAGAATAATTCAATGTGTCCCAACCATAACGGTAAAGAGTAACTGTTTTGTACTCAACAGAACTTAGTTATATTTTTGAATATCAGAGCCAGATTTGTTTTATTCTAAAGTAAATTGATTAAATTTTGATTAAATATTGCTATTACCATTGAAGGGTTGACATTCTTTTCATAATAAAGTTGATAACAGGTATGTTTCTTTATTTTATTGCTTTTCTTACCATTTATTTGCCTATTTTTTTCAAAAAGTCATTGAATTTGACAAACAAGTAGCTCAAAAGTTTGCCACATTCCTTAGCTTAAAGTATAAAGAACAAATAATGATCAAACAAATGACTAAAATGTCCATTTGGCACATTAAAAAAAGCTATGTAAAGTCCTAAAATTAGCTCTTGCACTCATATAAAAGTCAAAATTTTCTGAAATCAGATAAATGCGCTTTAAAGATTATACATTTTTTTCAAAATTTGATATATATACTTTCAAACCACAATGCCAGAACAAATCTTATCGAAAGTTTATTTTTTATCCAAATGTCACACTTTATTTGCACTTGGCCTTATACATATAAATGGGATCATATGTTTCCGATTTTTTTTTTTGGTTCTTCAACTTTAGTTTAAGAACCTGTTCCTGTACACGTCTGATAGTATTGAGAATACAAAACTATGTCATATATACGACACACTGAGTATTACTAAAAAAAATGTACCTAAATTGACACTATGTGTTTTGAAGCACCTAAATCATTAAGAGCAGACTGATACAAAGGATGTAGATAAAATATATCAATTATAGATTAAGACCATATCCCTGGATTGGACATGATTTAATATATAATGTTAAAACTGGCTTATTTCATTATTTATGTACAACAACCTCATATATCTAAAGGTTTGAGAGCCCAAAAAGGATGTATATGTTCAATCAACAAAATATTATTACCCCACCCACCCATTTTACAATGTGTAAAATGAATGTTAATGCTAGTGCAAATAGGGGCTCTTTTGAAAATGTATGAACTGTGTAGATATGAAAATGATCTTTTATTTATCTCCTAAAGTTTTCTCTCCTATTTCTTTCTATTTCAGGAAAGCAGTAGGCCTACCAGTCTTCAGACGGAATTTAAAAGAGCATGCCTTGGGGATTCTGTTGATTTTGGAGGGAACAAGCAACTTCAAATTTGAATGAATGGAAAGTTAGAGAGAGAAAATTTGTTGTTTTAATCATGAAGATGGAAACAAGTGTGAATGATCAATCTGGAAATCTTCTTTTGGCAATTTGCAAACACTATTTGCTTTCTCTAATCTGGGAGGAAAGTTTGTAATCACAGATACCAAAAGAGTGTCTGCAGTTGACCAAGCTTTCAACAAAAGGAATAGATCCAATATTCTAAATTATGATGCTGTGTCTTGAAGAAAACACTTCTTCTTCTTCTTCGGACGTTCCTTTGAACGCATTTATTTTACATCGATTGGGAAGCAAGTTTCTTCAACTTATTTTAATCCCTCTCGATTGAGCTTCCTGGAATTCCACCAGTACTCGCGCCGAATGTGTGGGCCAATGAGAAGTCTTGAACAACCCCCGCTACCGGGGATTGAACTCGGAACCTCTTAGTCGCAAGGCAGACGCTCTACCCCTCGACTACGGACACCACACTTTCAATTACTGTTTCTGTCTTGTGTTGAATATTTCAAACTAAGTTGTCTGTATTTTAAGCGTGAATTTTTTTTTATTGTATGTCATGTATGCATATTTGTATAATATTATTGTCTTGGCCATAATTTATGTTTTGTACATTGTTATTATTGGTCAAAGGCATCTTGACTTAACAACTAATTTCAAGTTGTATGAGCTTTTTAGCTCACCTTAGCACGAAGTGCTGAGGGTGAGCTATTGTGATCGCTCACCGTCCGTCGTCCGTCTGTCCGTCCGTCCGTCCGTCCGTCCGTCTGTCCGTCTGTCTGTCCACAATTACTAAAAAATCTTCTCCTCACAATCTATAAGGCCTAGAGTCTTGAAATTTTGTGTGTAGAATCATCTCAAGGCCCTCTACCAAAATACTTCAAATTATTGTGATACAATGAAAATTGGCCCTATGTTGTGGGTATCAAATTTCATCCAGGTAATATATGGTTAGTGGGAGTCAAAACCTCGTAACTACAGCTTGACAATGCTCGAGTTACAAGGTTTTGATCCCCCACTGGGGAAATATCTTATCCTATTAAATAAACAAAGCCGAGAATTGTTTACATTTATGCCAGTACCAGAATTGGGAGGTGCATGTAAAAAGGGGTAAATATATTCTATTTGTTATTTAAGCAATCCTTTGGTGTTGGTAATCATTTTAAATAGCTTTGATTAGATCATTCAAATGAATACCCACATCACAGGGTTTGATAAACATTGAAAGGTGTATTACAATTTGGAAATCCCTTAACCTCACCTATTTGAATCTCTAGTCTTCGGTTATATAATCAGAGACTCTGTCAGACTTGCTTCTATTTTGCAACTAATATATTCTCTTTAGCACTTTACCAAATCATTATAAAATTAATTATTTTGCAATGAAAAGAAGGCCCTATGTTGTTGATTCTTGGGGTCTATAAAGGGGATAAGAGTTCTATCTCTAACATTTTGATATTTGACTCGGAAAGCCTTTTCATCTCAAATCAGAATTTTTTCATAGGGCCATATGTTGTTGATTCTTGGGGGTTATATGGGGTGAACCCTGTTGATGATTGGAACCTTCTCATTGATATCATGGGAAAAGGGGCCTAAAAGACAAAATCCTTGTTAGCATTGTACAGGCTACAATTTCGGCCCGATGTTCATAGAAATTGATCAGAATGTTTGCATAGTCACAGAGAATTGGAATATTGAATATTCCGTTGGATACCACAGGAAAAGGGGCCATAATGACAAAATCCGTGTTAGCACTTTAGAGGCCATAATTTTGGCCTGATCTTTGTGAAACTTGATCAGAATATTTTTCTAATTTCAAGGATAAAGCTATCAACAATCCGAATGTTCCATTTTGATATCATGGGAAAAGGGGCCTTTATGACAAAATCTTGTTAACACTATAGAAGCAACAGTTTTGGCATAATCTTCATGAAACTAAAAGAATGTTTGTTTTAGTCACAAGGATAAACCCTTTAAAAAATGGTAATATTCCAGTCGATATCATGGAAAAGGGGCCTTGATGACAAAATCTTTGTTAGCACTCTCGAGGCAAAAAATTTGGTCTAATCTTCATGAAACTTGTGTTTGTCTAGTTTTCCTAAACTGTTTGGTGTAAGGATTTTGAAATTTTGTATGTAGAACTGTCTCATAATGATACAATCTTCTCCAATTCTGTTTATCAGAGATCCAAAAGGTAAATTTTGCACTTCCCATGGTAGTATAACTCTCTAATACCAGCATTGTTTAAATTGTTTCCTCTAATGAATGTTGTCCAGAAGTTGTGTATGTAACATGAGACAAGAATTATCATCTTGATGATCTCTAAGGTGAGCGATATAGGGCCATCTTGGCCCTCTTGTTTATAAAACCTTGTCAGACAATTAAGATTTTCAACAGCCATAAAAAATAACATTTATCAATATTGTCTACTTTTCCTACATTGTTTATATCCTATTAAATTCCATCATTCAAACCAGATTTCATTTTGTAAAGTGCTGATAACAAATTGCTATAATTGTTTATCAGTTTGTATTTGAAATTATGTTATGCCATGAAAAAGGATCTGACAAAAAATGTGTAGCCTAAGATCAGACTTCAAATAGAATTAAGTATTTACAAGAATCAAATATATGTAAATTAATTTATCTAATTTGATTTATGAAGAAAAGAAAAAAAACTCTATATATAAGAATGTTACTTCATTAACTCCCAAAATTTCTCCTTTTCCCCCAATGTTTTATATGGCATCTCTGTATCCTTAATAGTAGGGATTGTGTGGTAAAGGGTTTGGAAATCTCAATGTTCCATTGTATCAAATCATAAAATACCTATGTTTCAACTTCACTGAAGTCTTCAGTTGAAATCAAGATGAGAATGTGGTAAAATAATCATTGGACAAGCAGAAAATCAATAAAAGTGTTTTGTTACAACCAAAAATTATGGTAAAGTAAAGAAGCTATGATGCACAGCATCGATGTGTAGCACGGATACGAGATGTGAAGATCATTCCATTCCTGGTTACAAAAGATACGTTGAGTTTTGGGGGCGAGTCCATAAAACCTATTTTTTAAATTTTATTTGTATATCTAGCAATAAGATATCCTAAACATATTCCAAAACTTATAATTCATCAAATTGGCCTTTCATAGGCACATCTGAGGTGAAATATCGGCTTAATTCAGCCTCAGAACCAACTGTCAAAAGTTTTCTAGGTCATTTTGGACCACTTCCGGTTTCGCTTTACGGACGATACCAAGTCAGAAAAACAGTGAAAAACTTTTAGTTCCGCGCAATTTTTTTGTTTCAAATAACATTTTTCGCTTAAAGTGACATTTCAGGATTATTTTTACATAAACTTTACTTTTATTCTATCGGAAAGAGCATGTTTTCTTACGAAAATTCTGAAAATTTCAAGCCAAAATATTGAACCGTTTACGAGAAATATATATATTCTTGTGCTAAAATTAAACAAATTGTTGTGGACAACAGTTCAGATTTATATAGTATTTGTCATTTCTATCTCAACTTTGAAGGCATATTTTTCGCTTATAATTAACAACTTTAAAAAACTGATAGCATTTCTAGGCATTAGAATAACCAATTTTTGCATCAAGACATACTTTTAAAAAATGAAATAAATTTGAAATGTCACTTTAAATAAATGATTAAACTACACTATCATGGCCATCTGAATCGTGAACTCGTATTTTTTCTGAAAAAATATTGTCAATCAATTTTTCTTCCAGTTCGCATTTATTGTTCTAAAATCAGTTCACGCTAAAGGCAGCCAAGTTCATCAAGTTCTATCTTTAGACTTTAGTTTCCCATAACATATGACGTCAGGAAAACCCCTATTTTTGCATAATTCGCGCGATTCCATATGACCCTAAGTGAGGTAAACTTTTCCGGAAATTTGTTAAATTATCGCCCTTGATTTTCTCGTCGATGGAGGTTGCTACTAGCAGTGTTCTGGCGAGGTAGAAAAAAGTATGGGACAAATGTCTCATGGCTACTCAAAAGTTTTGGACATTTTGGAAAAACTATGGGACACATTTTAAAACCAAAAAGAATAACTTTTATTGAACGCTGTGCGCCAAAATTAACCCAAGACATCTGCATATGTACATTGTAATTATGACCCACTTCGTCGATATTTTCTTGAGACACTCAGCTTACAGACTTTGTCCACGAAAAATAAGTTGTCACTAGATCTAGTTAATTTTGGTGGTCATCATCAGGCATTTATGAAGCTGTGACGAAGCAGACGCTAGATCTCGAGTTTCGTCGACTGGGTTTTCTTCAGACGATGGCCATGCATGGGTTCATTTGCCTGATTGGAATTTTCAAGGATCGGATTTCACTATGCATCTATAGATTTACTGAAATAACTCAGGAAATTCTTGGTTTTCTTCTTTTTATTTGGTGGCAAAGAATCTGGTGACAACATTTTTAGACTTTGCAAACACGGATGTGTTCGTTTTTAAGTAACTATTGATTCATATTGATTTCCGCACATTCAGTAATTTTATCGCTTTGATAATGATAAACGAATATTGATATCAAATTAACTTTTAAAATTCTAAATGTGTATAACTATTTTATGTTATCAATCAAAAAATCAGTTTCGGTTAATTGAAATTATTTGAATTTGATAAATGTTGTTCGATTAACTAGCATTCTGCGCATGAAATAACAAACCAAACCCGACCTATAAACAAAGGGGCCCCGGAACTGCAGCCTCGTATAACAGTAAATTGATATGAAGTTCAAGGCTCACCAAAGCGGGCGACTTGAGCGACTTTTGCGCTCAAAGTAATGAAACTTCGCCTGAACCGCCAATAAAAGCGAAATCGGAGTCGCCCGAAAATATCGGGATGTCACCTGGTCAATGGTTAATAAAATGATAGTGAATGCTATCTTACTGTTTAGTATTTACAATTAACCGCTAATTGGCAGTTGCAATTGTCTCGAGTCATCTATTGAAACTCCGGTAAACAATCACATGTTATAAATACTGTTTAATATTCATTTGTTATCTTGCTGGCCATTGCACAAAGTCGGTGGTAAAACCCTCTATAATAAGTGTATAAACAAGGCAGATAGTACACATTCAGTTTTTTCAAGGCACATGCGCAACCTGTCTATTACATGTACACTGTTAATTAACATCGAAGTCGGGTAGACAAAAGCGGCAGGCGTGGCATTAAAGAACTCTTACAGCCAATCGGAAGCAGTTATTCGTAACGTAGGCAGAGTCCCACAGAATGATGAAACATAAAGTTCTGACAAAGCGAGAGTCTTGGTGCCGTGCGCATTAAGCATAACCGGGCGGGTCAATATGTCGATTGTCTTATGCTGCTTTTCAACAAATACTTTTCATGAGAAATGGGGTTGCAGCTCACGTTAAAAATTAATTACATTGTATTTGGAAAGGAATGGTTACGGCTGTTCCTAAGCTATGATGCTTGACATAAGTTTATATAGATCTATATAACAACATAGAAATGTAGACTTTCATTTTTTTTATCATGAGAAAAATATTCCGATCTAAAATTCAATTTCTGAAAGTAATTCTCGCATAAATTTTCTGACTACATATTCAAACATTTCTCAATAATTATAAAATATTGACTCATGAAATTTTTTGGACATCAAAAACTAGTCTTGCCTCATAATATGAGCTTTTTGTAAATATATTTTAGGCTATATATTTTCAGAAAATCATATATAACATTAAAAAACCTATTTTTCCCGAATACCGTGTTTTAGCTGTTTACATGTATATAAGCCTTTTGTAAGGAAAACTAGTATAAATTGTTAGAAAATTGAGACAAATTTTTTAGGTTTAAACAAATCCACAATTCAGACCAATTTCTATCCAACAAGTTTAATCATTGAACTAATAAGATGTTATTGAAATATATTGTTTGGTACATCATTATGAAATTCAAAATACATTTGAGCCAGGATCTGGAAAAACGTCCCTTAAGGCTTTTGAGCCCAACATAGATCCAGATCAGCCTGTGCATACGCACAGTCTGATCAGGATCTATGTTGTTCTCTAATAGGGTTTTCTTGACCTGTATTAACTTTAAGAGAGCAGCGTGGATGCATATTGAACTGCATTTGACAACAGGTTGTTCTTAAACACAATGTTAAAAAATGCTATAAGGGACAGTTTTTCTAGATCCCCATTCATTTGTATTTGCATTTCATTGGTGTTATGGCAAAACCTTGTAACTACCGTGTGATTAAAGTTAGGAATTTTGCAATAACATTGATGATATGCAAGTTATATAGGACCAAAGAACTTTTTCACTGTCGGTATACTTAAAAAGTCTTACTTAAATCATATGGAGTTAGATTCTTCTTTGATATTTCAGAACGATTAGAGATTGTTGATGAAACAAAACCCAAGCCAAAAAAGAAATAGAAGCCAAAAGCAGACAGTGAGAAGATTGAAGATGCCATGTAAGAGATCTTTTATGTCATTTTTAGAAGCACCATGTAGTTTTTGTCTACAGTTTTCTAAAGCTTAAAAGTGGCGTAAATGTTCCAATAAGAAAATTACTCCACATAATTCTTATAATAATTGTACGTAGGTCAGATGTCAAGGTTAATGTCTTACTCAGACTATGTTAAAGTTTGCTTTCTTTGGTAATACCTCCTCTTCCAAATAAAAATACAAGTAACGGTGCATTTTGTACTTCTATAGTACTCCCCTAAAGAGATTTACACTATCTGAACTTTGGGTGACATTACAAACATTGGTAATCTGTCTGTATAGAATGGATACATTAGGACACTATTATATTAAAGTATTTTACAATATTGTTTTATTGTATTCCCCGAGGAAAAATATTGTGATATTGTGATACATTAGGAGTTTTACGACGTCATATGAAGATTTCCATTTGAATATCGTTAGGGTTAGCCTACTTTACAAATTGTGTTGTATATACAGTGAGATGTCCCAGATGTCGCCCAAAGACAAAACAATGACCATGGATGAACTGGACACTTCAGTAAACAAACCCCAAAAGAAGAAGAAAAAACAGACATACCAGGCTGAATCTCCAAGGTATGAGAAGCTTGTGATCATAAAATGAGTCAGAAAAGACAAAATCACAACCTAAGATCAATGGAAATAAAATAAATAATTGCATTGCCTTTATGATTTTAAGCTCAAGCTTTTTTTCCTTTCTTTGAATGGGTCTGTGAAATGTAATAATCAGTAATTTCCCCTCTCATCTAAATATTTACTCTGCTATAACATTGACACTTTCTGTTTTTGATATCAATAATTTTGTTGTCTTCAACCTCTTTCAAATTCAACTGGTCTAAAATTTTTCAATTTGGGTTAGTGTTAAAGTGACTTTTCCTTTACAGACTTATTGAAGATCAGGCTGAGATTACATGTACCACTCCAAAAAAGAAGAAAATAAAGAAACAGGAAGAAGAAGCTGAGACTGCTCTGGTAGAAGACAGAGTTCTCAATCCCACAAAGAAGAAAAAGAAAACAGTGGTCGAAGAGGAAAAAGTTGTAGAAGAAGCAACTACTACATGTACAAAGAAAACAAAGAAAAAGAAGAAAGTAGAAGGTAAACACAAAGTACAAGTGTAATGAAAGAAAGTGAAATTGGGTCTTAAATTTTCCTAAAGTGATCAAACTAGCTTTTTATAAGTGGTTGAATGTGGATGTATGACCGGTCATGCCATAAGAGACCTTAAAGGAAGTGTGAAAAAATATTGACTATAGTAAATCTGTGCAGTCCATGTAGACAGACTACTTTTCACTTTCATGTAATTTTTTGAATCTGGAATGTTTTCCCTATCTTACTATATGAGAGTTCATTTTTCACATACAGGATCTGGTTGATCTGTGCTGTGCTGAGTCTTACCAATTTGTCAAATTTTGGATTTTTTTTTGACAACGTCCCTTTAAGCATGACAGGTCTTCAGAATATGATCAGTCTGGAATGTTGTAGCTTGATCTATGGATTGTTTTGGAAAACCCAAATCTCCATTACCATACAATGAACTGAAAAGCTAGTTTAAATATGAAAAATACCCTTTTGATATACATTTACATTATGTTGTTTTCCTTTGAAAACGTCATAACTGCAACTTAAGGTAGTCCACCCCTTAATAGGATTCATTCGGCGTCACAATTTTTTGTGCCATTCGGGCGATATTGTAAACATTTGGTGGTGGATCAAGAATAATTCTGACATGATGTGAATATCATTAGGGGTAGAATAGCTTAAAACAAGTCATTATTAGCCACAATCAGTTTTGCTGTATACTATTAATGTTCGCACAAATTGTGTAGGTGGAGAAACTGAAGACGAGGCCCTACTGTCCCCAGCGGAGGATGCGACTTCTCCAAAAGGCAAGAAGAAAATGAAGAAAGTTGTAGAAATGGACGAAGAAGCTGTTCTCTCATCTAGCGAAGAGTTATTAACTCAGAAAGGAAAGAAAAAAGGAAAGAAAAAGGGAGGAGATACAGAGGCTGTGTTATCTGAAGAAAAGCCGTCAACTTCTACAGGGAAAGGTTGGTTTTGAAACATTGTGTGTAAATGAAGAAAACTTTGTGTGTAAATGAAGAAAACTTTGTGTGTAAATGAAGAAAACATTGTGTGAAAATATAGTAAACATTGTGTGAAAGTGTAGAAAAGATTGTGTGTAAATGAAGAAAGGAGTTTGAGCTTATTGGGGTTTTACACCATTTCAACTACCAGGGTCATATCGCGGCGGCTGGAGCACCTACCCATGGATTCCTGTTGTTTCTCAAACCAGTACTTCCACAACACACTTACCGAGCCTCCAGCTGCTCGCCCACTTAGGTTAACGATTTCAAACCCATTGGTGGGTGACTATTTTGTCAGAAAGGGTATTAGGCGCGGACGGGTATCGAACCCGGGACCTCTCGAACGAGGGTCAGATGCGCTACCAACTGCGCTCAGGCCGCGGCCTCAATGAAGAAAGGATAGAAAAAGGAAGAGAGACAGAGGGTGTGTTAACTGAAGAAAAGCGTCAACTTCCACAGGGAAAGGTAGGTTTTGAAACATTGTGTGAAAATGAAGAAAAAGATTGTGTGAAAATATAGAAAAGATCGTGTGTAAATGAAGAAAGGGAAGAAGAAAGAAAAGAAAAATGAGGTGAGACAGAGGGTGTGTTCTCTGAAGACGAGCCATTGACTTCTACAGGGAAAAGTAGGTTTCGAAAACATTGTGTGTAACTGAAGAAAGTGCTTGTCAAAATATTTTTCAGTATTACCATGATGATTTTGATAATTATACCCCCCCCCACCCCCAAATTCAATTTGGGGGTATATAGGAGTCAGCTTGTCCATTGGTCTGTCGGTCTGTTGGTCCGTTGGTCTGTCGGTCTGTAGCTTTTTTGTCCACTCTATTTCTCATAAACTACTGGTCCAATTTTATTCAAACTTCACATGTGAGCTTATTACCAAGTGGAGATGTGCATGTAATATTTTAGTTACGGTCCAATGATTTTTTACAGAGTTATGGCCCTTGAGTGAATTTTCTTGTCCGCTCAATTTCTCGGTAACTAATGGATGGATTTCAGAAAAACTATACAGTTATGCTCAGTAGCTCTCAAATATGTGCATATCAAATTTTGGTTATGGTTCAGTGATTTTTTACTGAGTAATGGCCCTTTGTTGAAAAATGGCATTTTTCGCAATGTTAACTTGTGTTGATTGGTTTGTTGATATTTTGTCCACTCTATTTCTCATAAAGTACTGGTTTAATTTTATTCAAACTTCACATTTGAGCTTAATACTAAGTGGAGATGTGCATGTAATATTTTGGTTACGGTCCAATTATTTTTTACAGAGTTATGGCCCTTGAGTGAATTATCTTGTCCGCTCAATTTCTCGGTAACGAATGGATGGATTAAAAAAAAAAACATTACAATTATGTTTAGTAGCTCTCAAATATGTGCATATCAAATTTTGGTCATGGTTCATTGATTTTTGACTGAGTAAGGGCCCTTTGTTAAAAAATGGCATTTTTCGCAATGTTAACTTGTGTTGATTGGTTTGTTGATATTTTGTCCACTCTATTTCTCATAAACTACTGGTCCAATTTTATTCAAACTTCACATGTGAGCTTATTACCAAGTGGAGATGTGCATGTAATATTTTTGTCACAGTCCAATGATTTTTTACAGAGTTATGGCCCTTGAGTGAATTATCTTGTCCGCTCAATTTCTCGGGAACTAATGGATAGATTTTATAAAAACTTTACAATTATGTTTAGTAGCTCTCAAAAATGTGCATATTAAATTTTGGTTATGGGTCATTGATTTTTGACTGAGTAATGGCCCTTTGTTGAAAATTGCCATTTTTTGTAACATCAACGTGTGTTAATCAGTTTTTGAATTTTTGTCCACTCTATTTCTCATAAACTACCTGACCAATTTTATTCAAACTTCACATGATAACTTATTACAACTTATTACCAAATGGAGATGTGCTAATTTTTTTTGTCACGGTCCATTGATTTTTCACAGAGTTATGGCCCTTGAGTGAATTTTCTTGTCCACTCAATTTTCTGTGATTATTGGATGGATTTAAAAAAAACCTTTACAGTTATGCTTAGTAGCTCTTTGATATGTGCATATAAAATTTAAGAGTCACACATACATTACAACTCATGGTGTAGCTAAAGCGACCAAAGAGGAAATCAAATGTAAGGTGAAAGATAAATTTGTTTCACTAAATTTGGATGAGGCTACAAATAAAAACAATGACAAAGTGCTTAACGTGTTAATCCAATACTTTGATCCGGAAGCAGACAAAATAGTCATTGACCACCTTGGATCACGAATTCAAAATGTTGCTACTGCTGCAGAGATAGTGGTATCTGTGGGTAGCATTCTGGCAGAATACGAGATTTCTTGGGACCAGATAGTTAGTGTTCTCATGGATAATTGTAGTACTATGAGGGGATTAAGAGGTGGTGTTGAGACACTAATAGGTGACAAAAATGGGTTCTTGCTTGATATTAGTGGTGACACAATTCACATGCTCAGCAATGTAGCAAAAACCTTAATGAAAAGTACAGACCATGGTATACAGGACTTGTGTATGAACATCTATTATGATATTGAGAAATCCCCGAAACAGAGAGAGATATTTTGCCAGATCATGACACTCATGAATGCTGATAAAACCAAGCATCTCATCCGCCCAATAGACAATAGATTTCTTCAAATGCAGGATGTGACAACACGAGTCATTGAATTACTGGATTACATTACCGTATACTATGCATCATACCTTTCAGAGGAAGAGAAAGCAAAATACAGGTTTGTTTTTCTTTTCTTTTTTATTAGCTCACCTGAGCACGAAGTGCTCAAGGTGAGCTATTGTGGTCACTTTTTGTCCGTCGTCCGTCTGTCCGTCTGTCCGTCTGTCCGTCTGTCCGTCTGTCCGTCCACAATTTCGTGTTAACACTCTAGCATCTACAAATATAAGCCAATCTTGACCAAACCTGGTCAAAACATGTATGACCATAAGATCTCGGATGAGTTCGATTTTGGGTCAGATCGAACCAGAAAGTCCGGAGTTATCTGCCCTTGAATGCGAAAAATAGCTAGTTTTGACATTGTTAACACTCTAGTATCTACAATTATTTATCAATCAAAACAAAACTTTGACACAATGTTGGTGACCATAAGATCTCGGATGAGTTTGATTTTCAGTCTGATCAGACCAGAAGGTCTTGAGTTATGTGCCCTTGAAATTGACAAAATTGACATTTTCGACTGTTTTCGACTTTGTTTACACTCTAACTTCTACAAATACTGACCAATCAAGACAAAACTTTGAGACAATGTTAGGAACCATAAGATCTTGTATGAGTATGATTTTCAGATTGATCGGATCAATAAGTCATGAGTTAAACGCCCTTGAATTTGACAAAATTGCCGTTTTCGACTGTTTTTGACTTTGTTTACACTCTAGCATCTACAATTATTGACCAATCAAGACAAAACTTGATCACAATCTTAGGGACTATAAGATCATGTATGAGTTTGATTTTCAGATTGATCAGATCAAAAGGTCATGAGTTAAACGCCCTTGAATTTGACAAAATTCCCGTTTTTGAATGTTTACGACTTTGTTTACACTTTAGAATCTACAATTATTGACCTATTAAGATGAAACTTTGACACAATGTTGGTGACCATAATTTCTTGGATGAGCTTGAACTTCAGTCTCGTCAGACTAGAAAGTCATGAGTTATATGCCCTTGAATTTGACAAAATTGATGTTTTCGATTGTTTCGGACTTTGTTTACACTTTAGCATCTACAATAATTGTTGACCAATCAAGAAGAAATTTGGACACAATGTTGCTGAACATAAGATCTTGCACCAGTTTGAATTAGCTTAATTAGAGTAGAATTTGCTGAGTTTGCTGAGCCCTTCAAATTGACAAATTTGCCGTTTTCGACTGTTTTTACTCTAACAACCACAAATAGCGACAAACCGAGACAAAATTTGGACGCAATGTTGTTAACCATAAGTTTGTTTTCAGTCTTAAAGTCACAAGTAATTGATTTGAACAAATCTGTGGCTCATATCATCTTGGTTCAGGTGAGCGATATAGGACCATCATGGTCCTCTTGTTTTACATAAAATTGATTGTGTTGCAAATTACAAATTCACCAGTCAAAATAGAAAATCTTGTAAGGCAAGTTGATTTACCAGGATTGATGATTAAATACTTTCTTAATATCATTTTAAACCCATTTGACCAGATAATATTTTACTATGTAAAGTTGGATTCTAAACTTGTGCTGATTGGGAAAGGATCAACCTTCAATAAACAACTTTCTTATCTACTTGCAAATTTGTCATTTTTCAAATATCATGTTAAATTGTCATAATTACTAAACATTTCAATTAGTTATGTAACATTTTTTCATGCATAATTTTCAAATTGTTTATATTAATCAACAGTGTTTGTAAGTATGAAATATTAGATGTAGCCCTCTGTATATTGTGTTTATAATATCCTTTGTAGATTTTTAGAAAATGTTTTCATTTGTTTTAACCCTTTCCCAAACCAGACATTGCTTTCAGAAAGCTTGGAAATTCATTGCCTTTTATGCTGTGATGTTCAAATGTCATGCTTAAGTGAAATGAATTTTGTCTTTTTTAATTATAACATTTTTGATTAACACCAGTCTGAAAAATGGAGAAAGGGTTAAGCAAAGTATATCTTGAATGGCTATCTGGTTTTGATTCAAGTGTTATATTGGTTGGGTTTCAAGAGGTGTATGGTCAATCATGTCACTAACCCTTTTTGTCGAGCCCGCTTGCGGTGAGCTCGACATAGTTGTCACAATGGCGGTTCGGTGTATGTGCGTTAGTGCGTGCGTTAGTGCGTGCGTGCGTTAGTGCGTGCGTCCGTCCGGATGGAGCTTGTCCGGGCCATAACTTCACCATGGATGGAGGGATTCAGAAATAACTTGGCACAAATGTCAAGCTCAGTAAGGCGGAGTGTCGCGTGCAAGAACCAGATTCCAAGCTCAAAGGTCAAGGTCAAACTTGGAGGTCAAATGTCAAAAATGAGAAGATTTTTGCTTGTCCGGGCCATAACTTCACCATGGATGGAGGGATTCAGAAATAACTTGGCACAAATGTCAAGCTCAGTAAGGCAGAGTGTCGCGTGCAAGAACCAGATTCCAAGCTCAAAGGTCAAGGTCAAACTTGGAGGTCAAATGTCAAAAATGAGATGATTTTTGCTTGTCCGGGCCATAACTTCACCATGGATGGAGGGATTCATTAATAACTTGGCACAAATGTCAAGCTCAGTAAGGCAGAGTGTCGCGTGCAAGAACCAGATTCCAAGCTCAAAGGTCAAGGTCAAACTTGGAGGTCAAATGTCAAAAATGAGATGATTTTTGCTTGTCCGGGCCATAACTTCACCATGGATGGAGGGATTCAGAAATAACTTGGCACAAATGTCAAGCTCAGTAAGGCGGAGTGTCGCGTGCAAAAACCAGATTCCAAGCTCAAAGGTCAAGGTCAAACTTGGAGGTCAAATGTCAAAAATGAGATGATTTTTGCTTGTCCGGGCCATAACTTCACCATGGATGGAGGGATTCAGAAATAACTTGGCACAAATGTCAAGCTCAGTAAGATGGAGTGTCGCGTGCAAGAACCAGATTCCAAGATGAAAGGTCAAGGTCAAACTTTGAGGTCAAATGTAAAAAATGAGTTGATTTTTGCTTGTCCGGGCCATTCCTTAACTTGGCACAAATGTCAAGCTCAGTAAGGCGGAGTGTCGCGTGCAAGAACCAGATTCCAAGCTCAAAGGTCAAGGTCAAACTTTGAGGTCAAATGTAATTTGGTTTTATGGACTTAGCATAAGGTCCCTTTTAGCGTGACGGGTCTATGGACTTAGCATAAGGTCCCTTTTAGCGTGACGGGTCACATATGTATACTCAAATTAATCCATTCTGGTATCTCGTTATAAATACATAGACATGTAATATTTTGTGAACAATAAACTGTCTCACCATGATCCCCATCATTCCAACTTATTTTGTCCCCACTTTTACAACGCCATTGTAATGACAGCTGTAGACATAGGTATGGTCTTCTTTCTTCAAAATGAGCGGGCTCGACATGTTGCCCTTCGGCATCTAGTTAGATCTAGATGGCAATTATGTCATAAACTATGTGTCTGTTTATAAGTCTAACCCATTACCAAACAACAAAATTTTAAACTGGTCCAAATTCAAAGACTTTGCAGACGACAAAATTTCAAGTCAATGAATTTTAAACTTTTTTGGTCATTTTGTGTAGAAAACATTGTGGGAAATGAAGAAATTGCTTGTCACAAGCAATTTCTTCATTTTCCACAATGTTTTTAAAGCCATTATCTTATAGGGAGTCAAAAAGAGTTATTGTGCGGTAATGTGTTAACTGTTACTGCAGCTTTCAAAAAATTTAGCTTCAGCTTTCTTTCACTGTATATTTAAATATCCAAAATAAAATTGTTGCATTATATATTAAAATTCATTAAATTTCTTAAATAACATCCCCAATGAAATTGTTTCATTTTATTTGAAATTCACAACAGTTTCTAAAATAGTACAAAAGTGTATTTTATTTAAACAAATTTGAAATATTTCTCTTTTAATCAATAGTTTGATAGCTGAAATATGACTTTTACGCAATGAATTATTTATGCTTTTCCCACATGACATTTTTTTTTTAGAAATATTAATTTTGCTATGAAATTATAGTGTACTAGTTATTTAACACTTTCCCAAACAAGACCATGTTTGGATGGCCCTAATTGAAAAAAAAACAACAACAACACAACAACATCGAGATAAAAGAAGAAAATACTGATAACAAACATTTTCTCCTTTTGCCTCAATGTTTACTTTGCAATACCATACACAGATCATGTCTTTATCAATATATATTTTGTTAGCTGTAGAAGCTTTTGAATTGGAGCACTTAAAAATTTGTTGTTCAGGAAAGGGTTAAATAGAAAAAATGTAAATGAAGAAATAATGATTATGAAATATTACAGGCCATTGCTGGAGAAGATATACACATCACACAGCATGTCTGAAGAGGCCCAGGCAGCTGTTCAGGTCATTCAGATGGCGCAAGATGAACAGCAGAAATCTAGTACCAGTCAGGATAGGAAAGACCTGATACTGAATGCTTTCTTCACACATAGAACGGAAGTGGTTGTGAAGCTGAATCTATGCCGTGGGCTGCTTAGTGTCTTCCAGGTACAGTATTCATTGTATTAATCGGTAATTTCTGTATGCTACCCTGTGTCAAACAATTACGATACAGGATATGATATTAAATCATTCTTCTTGACTAGATCTAATTTTCTACTTTTTGTTTGTCAACAACTTGTATATTTATGTTAATCCTGATTGATGGAAAGATGAATTATCAAATATCTATAAACTTTTTTTTGAAAAAAGAAAGTTGGAATTACAATTATTTTTACTTGCAGGAGTATGTGAAGAAATTCCAGTCTGAGGTTCCACAGATCCATCTGTTACATGAAAACATGCTGGCGGTAACCAAGAAGTTCTTGAGTCTCTTCATCAAGCAGGAGAATATTCCAGACTGTGCCTCAAAACTAGTGACGTTAGATGTGGAAAATGCTGCAATTCAGAAGGACGACAAAGATTTGTCAGTTGGTCAATATGCCCTACCTATGCTGACAAAGGCTCGTATGGATAAATCTCAAAGATACTGGGTTGATGACGTTACAAAGAAACTGAGAAATGGGTATGTTGAAGCTGCCAAGAAGATATTAAAACTACCACTAGATAATCGGACAATTAGACGAATGTCTGTTCTTGACCCAGCCTTCCATAGTCACAGCCAGTCTGCCAAGGCTTTTAAGAATCTGGCAAGACAACTGCCAAATGCATTGACGAAGTAGCCAGTCTACAATTTCCAGTCTATTTTTTTTTTTATTTTCGGACTGACTAATTTGACGCATCACTTTATACATTTTTGGATAAATCACTACGCGGTGCGCATAACTCTGAAATCCTGTCGCCAAAAAATAGCAAGCAGAAAATTGCAAGAAAAACTACAATAACTAAAAAATAAAGTTTACTTTTCGTCTTAATTTTATCGAATAAAAGAATTTATTCAAATCAAATTATTCATTTTACTTGAAGCGAGCTTAAGAAGCAAATTTCCTGCGTGACCAGATGTACCACGTGTATCCATTTTATAGGCGCTGACATATTGAAAGTAGTTAGACCAGAATGCCCACCAGAGATAGATGATAATCGACGGGTGGCGACATCTATTGGTAGATATTGCTGCCAAATGTTGTTCCACAGGCGCAATTGGGCATACTTGATATGGAACTTAATAACTATTTAGTGGATGAGCAAGTGAAAATGGTTGCTAACAACTACGACATATCTAAGAGAGTGGACTTGGATTTCTGGGCACATGTGAACAAGCTGAAAACTTTCGAGAATCAGAGGTATCCTGTCCTCTCAAAATTATCATTGTCACTTCTTACAGCATTTAGTGGACCTTTGGTTGAAGGGACATTTAACATAATGGGAGATATAATAGAAGAAGACCGTGCCAGTATGGCAGTAGAAAACTATGAAGCTGTGGCCGTCATCAAAATGGGAAAAGGAAAGGTGTAAAAACACATCAATTGAACATTACCACAGGGATGAAGAAATGTGTGCTCAGTGCATACTCAACATACCAAAAACACCTGAAAGACAAGAAGGATGCACTGGCCAAAAGAAAACAAGAAAAACTAAACGAGTCAATTCAAAAGTTGAAAAAACTCAAAGTTAAACATTTATTAAAACTTCAGAAGCAAGTTAGAAAGCAAGCTGAGAAAGCTGAGAAAAGAAAAAAACACAGAGAGTGGGAGTTCTAGTGGGAGAAAATTCAAAAGAATTAAGACTGTTGTGTGAGCTATGTACATATTGAATTTTTCAAGTAGTGTTTATTTCATATCCTTCCACAAACAACCTTTAGACTGCTCCAATTTACAAGCTGTTGGACAGTACAAAATGATCATGTCTAAAGTAGAAAATGTATATGAGCTACAAAATATCATGAGAAAAGGAAAAATAGATGATTATCCACAATTTGTTTCTGTTCTATCTTTTTTGATATGTTTACAAAGTGTCTGTTTTTTATGATCAACACTCAGAGGGTAAATGTTTAAATAGAATTAAGAAAGGTTTGTCATTAGTAGTCATTTTATGTACAAGAAATAGAGTGATTTTATGTAACAGAAAAGCTTGTTTTGGCCATCTAAAACAGCTAAAATGCAGGAGCTTCCGGGGGCCTTCGGTCCCCTAGACCCCCAACCAGGGCTTTGCCCTGGACCCACCGGGGGCCCTTGCGGCCCCCAGGCCCCCAGCCATCATTTTGGGTTTTCAGTATTTTCAAAATTTCCAACTTTGACCCCTGAATATTTGGTTATGCTTCATGGATTTTTGACTGAGTTATGGCCCTTTGTTGAAAATTGTCATTTTTGGCAACATCAGCGTGTGTTGATAAATTTGTCTGTTTTTTGTCCACTCTTTATCTCATAAACTACCAAATCAATTTTATTCAAACTTCGCATGTTAACGCATTACCAAGTGGAAATGTGCATATTATACTTTTGGTCATGGTCCATTGATTTTCAATAGAGTTATGGCCCTTGAGTGAACTGTTCTCATTCAATTTATCAGTTTTCAGTTTATATGAAATGTCAAAATGCACAAACACAGCGCTTTTGGGGGGTATGATTACTTTCAGTGATATTCTAGTTTGTAACATCTTGAAAGTGTGCTAATAATCTTTTCAAGTGGCAGAAATCTGGATTTTTTCCAATTTTAAAGTTTATGCAGTTAGCTTTCGAAAAATTCCAACCATTGTTTTAAGTGCTTACAAGAAGTTTCTCTGCCAAAATCAATGTTATGTTACAAAATTAACCCTTTCGAAAATGGCAGCAGCTTTCAAATTGGACCAGTCTAAAGTATTGTTGTTAAGGAATGGTTAAATATACTTGCCTATAATATAGAATTGTAATTTATCATGAAAACAGGTAAAAAGAAAAAGAAGATAGGTACAGTGACAGATGAAGAACCTTTATCCCCCGCAGAGGAAGAGGGAACTCTGAAAAAGAAAGGAAAAAAGAAGAAAGAGAAGGATGGAGAGACAGACGAAGAAGCTTTATCTCCCACTGAGGGAAAAGATGCTAAAGCAGAAACAAAAACAAAGAAGAAGAAAAAGAAGAAGGGAGAGGAGGTGGGTCAAATTTCATCTTTTTAGCTCACCTGAGCACAAAGTGCTCAAGGTGAGCTATTGTGATCACTTTTTGTCCGTCTATCCGTCCGTCTGTCTGTCCGTCCACAATTTGGTGTTTACGCTCTAGCATCCACAAATATTAATCAATCTTGATCAAACTTTGTCAAAACAAGTATGGTCATAAGTTCTCGGATGAGTTCGATTATGGGTCAGATCGAATCAGAATGTGCTGAGTTATCTGCCCTTGAATGTCAAAAAATGTCGTTTTTATACCCCCCAAATTCAATTTGGGGGGTATATAGGAGTCAGGTTGTCCGTCTGTCTGTTGGTCTGTCTGTTGGTCCGTCTGTTGGTTTTTTCTTTAAAAATCTTCTCCTCCTCAACCACTCAGCCGATTCTCACCAAACTTGGCAGGAATGTTCCTTGGATGACCCTTTCCAAAACTTGTTCGTGAAATTTTGATTCGTCAAAAATTGTGGGCGTGGCAGGGCGGGGCTTATCGGACTTAGAGAAATCATATGAAAAATCTTGAAAAAATCAATTATCAGGCCAATTTGAACAAAACTTGACAGGAATGACTCTTGAGTGATTATATTCAATGTATGCTCATGATTTTTTCATTCGCCAAAAAATGTGGGCGTGGCAGGGCGGGGCTTATCCGACTTCGAGAAATCGTTAGATAATTCTTCAAAAAACTTCTCCTCCTCAACCACTGGGCCAATTCTTACCAAACTTGGCAGGAATGGTCCTTGGGTGACCCTTTTCAAAATTTGTTCGTGAAATTTTGATTCGTCAAAAATTGTGGGCGTGGCAGGGCGGGGCTTATCGGACTTTGAGAAATCATGTGAAAAATCTTTAAAAATCAATTATCAGGCCAATTTGAACCAAACTTGGCAGGAATGACCCTTGAGTGATTATATTCAATGTATGCTCATGATTTTTTCATTTGCCAAAAAATGTGGGCGTGGCAGGGCGGGACTTATCCGACTTCGAGAAATCGTTAGATAATTCTTAAAAAAACTTCTCCTCCTCAACCACTGGGCCAATTCTTACCAAACTTGGCAGGAATGTTCCTTGGGTGACCCTTTTCAAAACTTGTTCGTGAAATTTTGATTCGTCAAAAATTGTGGGCGTGGCAGGGCGGGGCTTATCGGACTTTGAGAAATCATGTGAAAAATCTTTAAAAATCAATTATCAGGCCAATTTGAACCAAACTTGACAGGAATGACCCTTGAGTGATTATATTCAATGTATGCTCATGATTTTTTCATTCGCCAAAAAATGTGGGCGTGGCAGGGCGGGGCTTATCTGACTTCGAGAAATCGTTAGATAATTCTTCAAAAAACTTCTCCTCCTCAACCACTGAGCCAATTCTTACCAAACTTGGCAGGAATGTTCCTTGGGTGACCCTTTTCAAAACTTGTTCGTGAAATTTTGATTCGTCAAAAATTGTGGGCGTGGCAGGGCGGGGCTTATCGGACTTTGAGAAATCAAGTGAAAAATCTTTAAAAATCAATTATCAGGCCAATTTGAACCAAACTTGGCAGGAATGATCCTTGAGTGATTATATTCAATGTATGCTCATTATTTTTTCATTCGCCAAAAAATGTGGGCGTGGCAGGGCGGGGCTTATCCGACTTCGAGAAATCGTTAGATAATTCTTCAAAAATCTTTTCCTCCTCAACCACTGGGCCAATTCTTACCAAACTTGGCAGGAATGTTCCTTGGGTGACCCTTTTCAAAAATTGTTCGTGAATTTTTGATTTGTCAAAAATTGTATGTGTAGCAGGACGGGGCTTATCGGACTTAGAGAAATCATGTGAAAATTCTTTAAAAATCAATTATTAGACCATTTTGAACTAAAGTTTGCACTAATGTCCCTTGATCGTTTGTATGCAATGTATGTTCATGAATTTTTGATTCATCAAAAAATGTGGGTGTGGCAGGGCGGGGCTTATCTGACTTCGAGAAATTGTCAGATAATTCTTCAAAAATCTTCTCCTCCTTAACCACTGAGCAAATTCTTACCAAATTGGCAGGAATGTTCCTTGGGTGACCCTTTTCAAAACTTGTTCGTGAAATTTTGTTTCGGTGTTTTGTTACCATAATTGGCAGGGATGTTCATTTGGTGACTTAATTCAAAATTTGTTTTTGGATTTTTGATTTGCAAAAAATGTGGTAATGGCAGGGCAGGGCTTATCAGACTTAACAAAATCATGAGAGAAAATTCTTTTAAAATCAATTATACAGTAAATTTGAACCTAATCTTACAGGAATTTAGGCCTACCTTTATTGACTGTCTTCAATACATGGTTGTAAATTTTTGGTTTATTGAACAATATCAGTATGGCAGGGCTGGGCTTGGGGATTGTTAAATGAGCTATGTCCTTTTGTTGAAAATTGGTATTTTTTGCAACATTTACACATGTTTTTTGGTCTGTTGATTTTTGTTAGCTCTATTTTTCCAATTGAACAGCTCCCAGTTCAAATGAAATCAACTTCTCAAAATGCACAAAAACTGCGCTTTTGGGGGGTATGATCACTTTCAGTGATATTCTAGTTGACTTTGTTTACACTCTAGCATCTACAATTATCGATTAATCAAAACAAAACTTGGAGACAATGTTGGAGATCATACGATCTCAGATGAGTTCGATTTTCAGTATGATCTTATCAGAAAGATGAGAGTTATGTGCCCTTGAATTTGACAAAATTGCTATTTTCGGCTGTTTTTGACCTTGTTTACACTATAGAATCTACAATGATCAATCAATGAAGACAAAAGTTGGAGACAATGTTGGGGACCATAAGATCTCTAATGATTTTGATTTTCAGTCTGATCTGATCAGAAAGTCCAGAGTTAAGTGCCCTTGAATTTTACAAAATTGCCATTTTCGGCTGTTTTCGACCTTGTTTACACTCTAGAATCTACAATTATCAATCAATCAAGACAAAACTTGGACACAATGTTGGGGACCATAAGATCTTAGATGAGTTTGATTTCCTGTTTGATCTGATGAGAAAGTCAAGAGTTATGTGCCCTTGAATTTGACAAAATTGCCATTTTCGGCTGTTTTCGACCTTGTTTACACTCTAGAATCTACAATTATCAATCAATCGAGACAAAACTTGGACACAATGTTGGGGACCATAGGACCTCGGATGAGTTTGATTTTCAGTTTGATCTGATCAGATACTCCAGAGTTACGTGCCCCTCAATTTGACCAAATTGCCGGTTTTGGCTGTTTTCGACCTTGTTTACACTCTAGAATCTACTATTATTGACCAATCAAGACAAATCTGGGACACATTGTTGGGGACCATAAGATCTTGGATGAGTTTGATTTTCAATTGGATCTGATCAGAAAGTCGAGAGTTATGTGCCCTTGAATTTGATAAAATGCTGTTTCCGGCTGTTTTCGACCTTGTTTATACTCTAGAATCTACAATTATTTATCATTCAAGACAAAACTTGGATGCAATGTTGGGCACCGTTACATCTCAGATGAGTTTGATTTTCACAACGTTATTGATCATAAGTTTGTTTTCAGTTTGAAAGTCATAAATATCAATTGAATTGAACAAAAATGTTGCTCATATCATTTTGGTTCAGGTGAGCGATATAGGACCATCATGGTCCTCTTGTTACATTGTTTTCATTCTAGCAACTACAAACATTGACCAATCAAGACAAAACTTGTACCGAATGTTGGTGACCATAAAATCTTGCTTTGGTATATTTTTCAGCTTGATTTGAATTTTACATCATGAGTTATGTGCCCTTGAAATTGACAAAATTGCCATTTTCAGCTCTATTTTGACATTGTTTTCACTCTAGCAATTACAAATATTGACCAATCAAGACAAAACTAAGACAGAATGTTGGTTATTATTAGATCTTGCCTTGGTATAATTTTCAGCTTGATCTGAATTTTATGTCATGAGTAAATTGCTATTTTCGGCTTTATTTATACTTTTACAACCATTAGTATGAATTTAATCAATACAGAACTTTCACAGAATCTTACTGACCATACGATCATACTTGCTTGTAATTTTCAGCTTGGTCATGCATTTGCTTGTTTGCGCAGCCTGAACCTTTGAAATTGCATTCATCAAGACAAACAATCTGTGGAGCGCGTCCAGACCGCCAGGGCTGTCTAGTTGTTTACTTTTAATATCATTAAAAGTTAATTAACAGTATGGAAAAGCTAAAACAATAAAAAATCTTGATTAAAACTCTAAGTTTGAAAAATGAAACAACACTTAAGTTACTTTTTCTGTCTTGAACACATACAAAATTTCAAGCAACTGTAAATGAATTAATTTGATGAAGTTAGTCTTTTTTCTTATTATACCCCCAAAATTCAATTTGGGGGGTATATAGGAGTCAGCTTGTCGGTCTGTCTGTCTGTCTGTTGGTCTGTTGGTCCGTCTGTTGGTTTTTTCTTTAAACATCTTCTCCTCCTCAACCACCGGGCCAATTCTACCAAACTTGGCAGGAATGTTCCTTGGGTGACCCTTTTCAAAACTTGTTCGTGAATTTTTGATTCGTCAAAAATTGTTGGCGTGGCAGGGCGGGGCTTATCAGACTTAGAGAAATCATATGAAAAATCTTTAAAAATCAAATTCTGGCCAATTTGAACCAAACTTGACAGGAATGTTCTTTGAGTGACTGTATTCAACACATGTTCATGAATTTTTGATTGGTTGAAAAATGTGGGCGTGGCAGGGCGGGGCTTATCAGACTTCGCGAAATCATTAGATAATTCTTCAAAAATCTTCTTCTCCTGAACCATTGGGCAAATTCTTACCAAACTTGACCGGAATGTTCCTTGGGTGACCATTTTCAAAACTTGTTCGTGAATTTTTGATTCGCCAAAAATTGTGGGCGTGGCAGGGTGGGGCTTATCGGACTTAGAGAAATCATTTGAAAAATCTTTAAAAATCAATTTTCTGGCCAATTTGAACCAAACTTAGCAGGATTGTCCCTTGAGTGACTGTTTTCAACACATGTTCATGAATTTTTGATTGGGTGAAAAATGTGGGCGTGGCAGGGCGGGGCTTATCAGACTTCGCGAAATCCTTAGATAATTCTTCAAAAATCTTCTCCTCCTGAACAATTGGGCAAATTCTTACCACACTTGTCCGGAATGTTTCTTGGGTGACCTTTTTCAAAACTTGTTCGTGAATTTTTGATTTGTCAAAAATTGTTGGCGTGGCAGGGCGAGGCTTATCAGACTTAGAAAAATAATTTTAAAAATCTTTGAAAATCAATTTTATGGCCAATTTGAATAAAACTTGGCAGGAATGTCCCTTGAGTGACTGTATTCAACGCATGTTCATGAATTTTTGATTGGGTGAAAAATGTGGGCGTGGCAGGGCGGGGCTTATCAGACTTCGCAAAATTATTAGATAATTCTTCAAAAAATTTCTCCTCCTGAACCATAGGGCAAATTCTTACCAAACTTGACCGGAATGTTCCTTGGGTGACCCTTTTCAAAACTTGTTCGTGAATTTTTGATTCGTCGAAAATTCTGGGCGTGGCAGGGTGGGGCTTATTGGACTTAGAGAAATCATTTGAAAAATCTTTAAAAATCAATTATTAGGCCAATTTGAACCAAACTTGGCAGGAATGTCCCTTAAGTGATTGTACTCAATGCATGTTAATGTCTGTTGATTTTTTGTTAGCTGTATTTCTCAATTGATCATCTCACAGTTCAAATGAAATGCATTTTTCAAAATGCACAAAAACAGCACTGTTGGGTGGTATGATCACTTTCAGTGATTTTCTAGTTTTCTCTTGGAAGAGTTTTGTTTTCAATGTGCATTTTGTAACTATTTTCTATATTTTGTCATTATTGGGGGTTTCAATTGCTATGCCATAATGGTCATATCGCAGCAGCTGAAGCACCTAACCATGTACTCTTGTTGTTTCTCATACCAGCACTACAACAACACCTTAACTGAGCCTCCAGCTGCTCGCACACATAGGTTAATGATATCAAACCATTGGTGGGTGACAGTTTTGTCAGGAAGGATATTTGCCGTGGCCGTGACCCTTTTCAAAACTTGTTCGTGAAATTTTGATGCATCAAAAAATGTGGCCGTGGCAGGGTGGGGCTTATCAGACTTTGAGAAACCATAAGAAAATTCTTTAAAAATCAACTATTTGGCCAATTTGTTTCAAAATTGGCAAGAATGTTCCTTGAGTAACCGTTTTTAACATTTGTTCATAAATTTTCAGATTCGTACAAAAATATGGGCGTGGCGTGGCGAGGCTTATCCAATTTAAAGAAATCGATAGATAATTCTTAAGAAATCTTCTTCTCTTGAACGAATAGGCTGATTTGAACCACACTTTGCAGGAATGTTCCTTGGGTGACCCCTTTCAAAACCTGTTCATGAATTCTTGATTCGTCAAACAATGTGGGCGTGGCAGAGTGGGGCTTATATGACTTATAGAAATTCTGTGAAATAGCTTTAAGTCAAATACACAAAGAACTCAGGTGAGCGATATCAGTGCCTTTCATGCACTCTTGTTAGCTCACCTGAGCAACATGCTCAAGGTGAGCTTTTGTGATCATCCTGTGTCCGGCGTGCGTCGTGCGTCGGTCGTCGTCAACAATTGCTTTAAACATCTTCTCCTCCTCAACCACTGGGCCAATTCTTTCCAAACTTGGCAGAAATGTTCCTTGGGTGACCCTTTTCAAAACTTGTTCGTGAATTTTTGATTCGTCAAAAATTGTGGGCGTGGCAGGGCGGGGCTTATCAGACTTAAAGAAATCATTTGGAAATTCTTCAAAAATCTTCTCCGCCTCAACCACTGGGCCAATTCTTTCCAAACTTGACAGAAATGTTACTTGAATGACCCTTTTCAAAATTTGTTCATGGATTTTTGATTCGTCAAAAATTGTGGGCGTGGCAGGGCGGGGCTTATCAGACATCGAGAAATCGAAAGATAATTATTAAAAAATCTTCTCCTCCTTAACCACTGGGCTAATTATTACCAAACTTGAAAGCAATGTTCCTTGGGTGACCCTTTTCAAAACTTGTTCGTGAATTTTTGATTTGTCAAAAATTGTGGGCGTGGCAGGGCGGGGCTTAACAGACTTAGAGAAATCGTGTGAAAAATCTTTAAAAATCAATTATCAGGCCAATTTGAACCAAGCTTGGCAGAAATGTCCCTTGAGTGACTGTTTTCAACACATGCTCATGAATTTTTGATTCGTCAAAAATTGTGGGCGTGGCAGGGCGGGGCTTATCAGACTTCGAGAAATCGAAAGAAAATTATTCAAAAATCTTCTCCTCCTTAACCACTGTGCTAATTATTACCAAACTTGAAAGGAATGTTTCTTGGGTGGCCCTTTTCAAAACTTGTTCGTGAATTTTTGGTTTGTCAAAAATTGTGGGCGTGGCAGGGCGGGGGTTATCGGACTAGAAGAAATCATGTGAAAAATCTTTAAAAATCAATTATTCGGCCAATTTGAACCAAACGTAGCAGGAATGTCGCTTGAGAGACTGTATTCAACACATGTTCATGAATTTTTGATTGGGTGAAAAACATCGGCTTACAGGGTGGGGCTTACCAGACTATAAGAAATCGTTAGATAATTCTTCCAAAATATTCTTCTCCTTAACCATCAGGCAATTCGTTATAGTCTACCTAAATTATAGAAAAAAGGCTCTAGAAAACACTTTTGTAGGAACTTTTTGTTAATGCTCGACATCCATGCCTAAATGAAACTTTGATATGTAAGGAAGATAACTAGGGGGGATGTCACCCTATAGAGGTCATTTTAAGGTCACCACGAGGTCAAAGGTCAACTAGGTGCAAAAATCCATGGTAAAGCATGAAAATCCGCTATAACTCACTTAGTTCTGGGTGTAGACTAACAATATTGGTATCAAAATGAAGCTGAGACATTTATCTTCATTTTGCAGTATAGATATGCAAATCAGCTAATTTGCATATGCATAATTTTGAAGAATTAATTGGAAATTTTGATGATTTTTTTGGTCATTTTTTCAGAATATAGTTAGAAAATGAGCTGTAGCTCGCATAGTTGGTGCTGTACATTTACGTATTGGTACCAAAATAAAGCCTAGACACGTATCCTCAAGTTGCGGTATGAAAATTAGCTGAATTGCATATGTACAATTTTTAATTAATTTCTAATTAATTAATATAGCCCGCCTAAATCTGACCCAAAATATGACTTGTGTAGGAACCTTTTATTAATGCTCCACTTATATGTTTGATATGCTATTAAGGGTATAAGCAATCAACCTAGGGTGGATGTATCAATTTGAAAGGCCTTTTAAGGTCGTAACGAGGTCAAAAGTCATAACGAGCAGGGTGCCCACTGGTCAGGGAAAAGTCAGTGAAGTTTGTAATTTCTTCAAGGTCAGGGAAAAGTCAGGGAATTTTAAGAAATGGTCAGGGAAATCTGAAAAGCTTAAAAAGTCAGGGAAAAGTCAGGGAATTTTTAAATTTTTCTCTTGCTCGAACAAAAGAAATAGAAGAAAATGAAATAAAGTAAAACATATAATCATAGCTATGGCATTTTCAGGTTTTACTTAACAAACCAGTTGATCTTTTAAACATGACTCTGCACTAATCATTTTATCACTTTAATGTTGAATAAAGGCTTAACATTTGAAATGGATCTTCTATTGAAAGCTAATGCTCTTAGGGCTAAATCTGTAAGCAAGAGGAAAGAAGCTGACAGTGAAAAGAAGAATATTGAACATCTTCAGAGGAGGTTGATGAAATATTTAATACTAAGAGGGTATTTACATTATGTGGTGTGATATGTGTATTAATACTTGCATTGCTGCAAGGACTGTGCACCATTTGGTTTTAATTGCTTTTGAGTTTGATTATGAGTGTAACATGATTTAAGTCATATATGCCATCTCCTTCCAAATCATTTAGATATTACCATTGTCTTCTTACAAGTGACATTTTGATGTCAAGTTAAAAAGACCTCAAATATATCCATTATCACCTGTTTCCTACAAATATTCATTGGTTGCACTTGTACCTGATTGATAGAAAAAGAATTTTAATAGCACAAAGCTGGTTTTAAAATGCTCTAAAACAGGATAATATTTTAAGTGAAGATAAATGTTAAAGGCTATCAGTGCAGGAAATTTTGATTGGAAAGTATCTAGATAAGTAAGGGCCTTATTAATTGGTGAGTTAATATTTAAAATGGAAAAAGGTAGGAGTGGAAGCAAATCTGTCCTTTAAACACCCATCAAGAGAATGATGCTCACAGAAAGTTGTTTGAAACAGTTTAAGTAAGGCAAAGACTGAAGTAGTATTTCTCATTTTCTCTTATGTATTGAGGTGTGCACTTTAAAGTTTAAGTCATAACTTCAACCATAAGTATTAACATTTCAATTGTTGTCAAAGAAATTGTATTTAACTATTTCAAGCACGACAAATTATCTTTTCTCTTCTTCATGTATAAAAAGTTGAGCATTTTAAGGATTCTACTAATACATGGAAGTTCAACAATCATTTTTGAATTGTTATTGTAAGAAATCTTGATAAATAGCAGATGGATTGGACAGCGTTAGGGGAGAATGAGACCGTTTAGCGCGAAAAAAAGTCAGGGAAAATGAATTTTGGTCAGGGAAAAGTCAGTGAAAAGTCAGGGAATTTTATTCCAGATGAAGGGTGGGCACCCTGACGAGGTCAAAGGTCAAATGAGTGCAATTTCAGGTATATGCTTTTTACAAAGCTACTTTTATTGCATTTCGAATATAATGTTTAAGCTCAAACCACTTGTAGTTGTATAATATATGTCTGAGTTTGAAATAATGCTGATTAAGACTAATTTCTGTACTTTTATGGTGTTTGTGTTAATAATAAACACAAAATTCGCACTGTTTTAGTGCATTTTTTGTAAAACTATATTTTTGAAATGTAAAGAAAAGTAATTGAACCGCTCAAAATGTTGTTTTATGTTGAAACAATCAACCAAAACTACTTGCAAATATAAAATGCAGATTTAGCACATCACATATAATTTGGTAATTTTATAGTGTCTTAAGAAATTTATATAAACATTTGTGCTACTTTATTTGTGTACAACGAGTAACTTGTAATTGAGAGTACTCGCGAAAAAATGAAGACATCACCAAAACACAGATGTACAAAATAATTCAGCAACAATCCTGTTTTTCTTGTTTTCTATAATTATATGCAAACATAATCTGGTGTGACATTCAATCCATGAAATGTCACGAAATGTTATGTTTTGCAACGATTATATTAGGCAACGGAACATGTGTCTTTGTGTGTCTAAGATCTTAAATTGTGATAAAATCTGTACAAATAAAACGTTTGGATTTTTCTTTTCCTTACAGATCTAGTTTAATGTCATTACAACTAATATTGAAAGTTCAAGCGTATAATTGTTGTTAGAACCTGCTACTGATGCAATTGCATGGAAGACACAAGGAAGACTGGGCTTGCCCAATTGTGCCACCTCTTAAAATAAAGTTATTATTATTATTATTATTATTATTATTATTATTATTATTATTATTATTATTATTATGCCCCCTTTCGAAGAAAATGGGGGTATATTGTTTTGCAAGTGTCGGTCGGTCGGTCGGTCGGTCGGTCGGTCGGTCGGTCAGTCGGTCTGTCCGTAGACCAAAACTTGTCCGGAGCATAACTCGAAAAGTATTAAAGGTAGAGTCATGAAACTTCATAGGTGGATAGATCTCATTATGGAGAGGTGCAGTGCACAGGAACCGTAACTCTGCCGATCAAATTTTGTGAGTTATTGCCCTTTGTTGATTTTATAACTTGATTCTTGTCCGGAGCATAACTCAAAAAGTATGTAAGGTACAATCATGAAACTTTACAGGTGGATAGATCTCATTATGGAGAGGTGCAGTGCACAAGAACCGTAACTCTGCTGATCAAATTTTTTGAGTTATTGCCCTTTGTTGATTTTATAACTTGATTCTTGTCCGGAGCATAACTCAAAAACTATGTTAGGTAGAATCATGAAACTTTACAGGTGGATAGATCTCATTATGGAGAGGTGCAGTGCACAAGAACCGTAACTCTGCTGATCATATTTTTGGGGTTATTGCCCTTTGTTGATTTTCAAACTTTATTATTGTCCAGTGCATAACTCAGAAAGTATGTAAGGTAGAATCATGAAACTTTACAGGTGGATAGATCTCATTATGGAGAGGTGCAGTGCACAAGAACCGTAACTCTGCCGATCAAATTTTGTGAGTTATTGCCCTTTGTTGATTTTATAACTTGATTCTTGTCCGGAGCACTACTCAAAAAATATGTAAGGTAGAATCATGAAACTTTACAGGTGAATAGATTTCATTATGGAGAGGTGCAGTGCACAAGGACTGTAACTCTGCCAATCAAATTCTTGGAGTTATTGCCCTTTGTTGATTTTTATACTTAATTCTTAACCTTGCCTATATCTCGTGTCCTTTTACACATACAGCCTTGATATCTCACACAAAGATACCTCCTATCAACATCGTTCACATTTAACCATGACCTTGGACCTTGTGACATTGACCTTGGAGTTTGACCTACTTTAAAAAAAAATAAACCCGGCATATATCTCATGACCTTTTACAAATACAGCCTTGATATTTCACACATGGACACATCTTACCAAGACCTTTCACAATTGACCATGACCTTGGACTTTGTGACCTTGACCTTGGTGTTTGACCTACTTTTAAAAAACTTTAACCTGGCCGATATATCATGTCCATTTACACATACAGCCTTGATATTTGACACATGGAAACCTCCGACTTAGACCTATCACATACGACTATGACCTTGGACCATGTGGCCTTGACCTTGGAGTTTGACCTACTTTTAAAAAAAATAAACTGGGCCTATATCTTATGTGCTATTACACATACAGCCTTGGTATTTCACACATGGACACATCTTACCAAGACCTTTCACATTTGACCATGACCTTGGACCTTGTGACCTTGACCTTGGACTTTGACCTACTTTAAAAAGAACTTTAACCTAGCCGATATATCATGTCCTTTTACACATACAGCCTTGATATTTGACACATGGACACCTACGACCAAGACCTTTCACATTTGACCATGACCTTGGACCTGGTAACCTTGACCTTGGTGTTTGACCTACTTTTATAATACATTAACCTGGCCTATATTTCATGTCATTTTACATATACAGCCTTGATATTTCACACATGGTCACTTCCAACCAAGATATTTCACTTTGACCATGACCTTGGACCTTGACCTTGGAGTTTGACATACTTTTAGAAATATCTAACCTAGCCTTTATCTTATGTCCTATTACACCTACAGCTTTGATATTTCACACATAGACACCTCCTACCAAGACCTTTCACATTTGACCATGACCTTGAATATTGCAACCTTGACATTGGAGTTTGACCTACTTTTAAAACGACTGAAACCAGGCATATATATCATGTCCTTTTACACCTACAGCATTGATATTTCACAAATGGACACCTCCAACCAAGACCTTTCACATTTTACCATGACCTTGACCTTGGCATTTGGCCTACTTTTAAAAACTTTAACCTGGCCTATGTTTCATTTTACTTTTACATATACAGCTTTAATATTTCACACATAGACACCTCCTACCAAGACCTTTCATATTTGACCATGACCTTGGACCTTGTTAACTTGACCTTGGACTTTGACCTACATCAAATGTAGGCCCTTGAGGGGGCATATATGTTTTACAAACATCTCTTGTTATTATTATTATTATCATTATTATCATTATCATTATTATTATTATTATTATTATTATTATTATTATTATTATTATTATTATTATTATTATTATTATTATTATTATTATTATTATTATTGTTGTCTTTTGACCTATAGGTACATGCTCACTTATTTTTAGGGTAATTTCCTGTAAGAAATAACTGTATGTAATTAAAATATTGCCTTTAATATTTCTTTTTCAACATTTCAGCTTTGTCTGACCTGTAATGGCTTCGATTACGACAGATATAAAACCCCATATCACATAATTTTGTAAATACTATCACATCAATGAACATATTTTACATACTTTTATGCCGCTGCATGATTATCGATTTATGTCATTAGCTCACCTTAGCACGAAGTGCTGAGGGTGAGCTATTGTGATCGCTCACCGTCCGTCGTCCGTCTGTCCGTCCGTCCGTCCGTCCGTCCGTCTGTCCGTCTGTCTGTCCACAATTTCTAAAAAATCTTCTCCTCCCAAACTTATAGGTCTAGAGTCTTGAAAATTTGTATGTAGTATTGTCTCAATGCCCTCTACCAAAATACTTCAAATTATTGTTCTTAAAGAAAAAATGGCCCTATGTTGTGGGGTTTAAGGTTTCACACAGAAACACTGTTTTCTCAAAGACTATTTGGCCTAGAGTCTTGAAATTTTGCATGAATTTACATCTCATAAACCTCTAACAGAACACTAAAAATCATCACATTGCAAGGAAAGAAGCCCTATGTTGTGGGTTCTGGAATTTTCAAGTGAGGAATTGTTTTGACCAGGTAGATTTTATCACATATCACATATCCTTAAAATAACAATTTGGGTCAGATTGTGCAGATCATAATATCTGATAAAGAAGGCATGGAGCTAGCTAGCTACAGATAAAAGGAGGTAAAATCATTCTATATTTGATGTTTAAAATCTAAACGCTTTGTTATGGATACTCATTTGAATAGTCTTGATTTAAGAATTCAAATGAATACCCTCAACATAGGGTGTTATAATATTAAAATGATATTTTATGATTCTGAAAGCCATTACCCTCTTTTACCTGTATCCCTGAGACACTCAAGTTTGTTTACTCTATCTAGAGATCATCTAAATACTTTAACCCTTTCCTAGAAAGACCTTGTTTTGCAGTCCCTATTAGAAAAGGCTTTGGAAATTAATGAGTCAAATGAAGAAAATGCTGATTCCCCTTTTACCTCAATATTTTATTTTATTTTATTCAATATTTTATATATATGCTAGTTTATTGTATACGAATCCTATTTGTACTGTTGTCAATTTTGTATTCTGAACTTTCAAATTCCAACAGACTGGGAACAGTCTATTTCCTTTCTGTATGGGAAAGCATTATGCCCTTTCTCTACCATACATAGGTTTGCCTCACCTACAGAAAAGGCTATTAAATGATGTGGTAAAAGAAGATAATGTTGATAACTTGATAGCCTGTGTTGTCTCATTTTGCCTCATCATTTTCTCTGCATTTTTATACATGAATGCAGTCTTTATCAACACCTGTTTTATCATCTACAGCAGCTTTTATTTTGTCTGCTCTTATGTTATGTTGTTTGGAAAAGGTTTAACCATAACCAAATCCTTACTGTTCAATGAATATTTCCCCTATGTTGTGGGTTCCATATAATAAAGGGCAATGTTTGACAATCTTTTTAAGTTGTTAAGGCCTGAAGATAATTTTTTTGCCTCGCTTAAGAACTATTAGAATTATTCCTATGCTTTAGGCTCTTGCATTTTGTACAGAAAAAAAGTGCATATAAGTTGTGTGTGTCTTATTGTCTTGTTAAACAGAATAGTTCAAGTTATCATTACGCTTTGAAAATAAGCTCTACCATGAGGTATTCTAGATTTGAAAAAGTGGGAACAGGTTTAGAATTGTCTAAGAATTTCCAAACTTTCTATGGTTTCTAAATATTATAGCCCAATGACTCTTTCCAAAATTAATGCTTCGATTTGTCTTTGTGCAATGGAAATTCAGAAATATGTTGTGGATTTTCTGATTTTAAATACAGATATAGTGAAAAATCTTTGACAATCTTTTCCCAAATTGTTCTTTGAAATTAAGTGTGTACTATTGTCATATGACTCCTTTTCAAAATCCTCGGAGATTTAAAAGGTTTGCTAAAAGTATGTCTCAGGGCGCTCTAAGGTGAGCGATATAGGACCATCTTGGTCCTCTTGTTTACTTTATGAATCTTGTTTTCTGTTATAACAAGTCTGTAAACGGTTAGACCATATGCTAAAAGCCAACTTCTGTGTATCATTAGAGATTTATGCTTGGGAATACTAATGGCCTTTTAAATGAATTGATATTTTATCAATTCGCAAACAACGTCATAGTTTTAACATGGCTGGTAAAATGCTTTAGAAATCAAAACAAAAGAAGAAAATGCTGATGTCAAAAATTTCTTCTTTTGCCTCAATATTTTCTCTATATGTATTTTGTACATGAATTCTGTCTTTGTAAATACCAACTGTGTCGTTTTTAGCACCTTTCAAATTGGCCCATCTTTCAATTCCTCCGTATGGCAAAGGATAAAACCATATTGTCTAGGTCAAAGTCCTGTACACTGACCTTTAATCCAACAGAATGGGTACAGTATGTGGCTTCATAAGCACATTCAAACATAAAAACTTGTCCTGAACGATATCATTTGCAACGAGATGAGCTATACTTCGTTTTGCATTCACATGACATGAGCTGTGTACAAGCTGAAGGAACGGCTGCTTCAAACCTTCGCCATTGTCTTTCCAGCCTCCACACCTTTCAGAATCTTCTGCAGTAAAACTTATCTGCTGATATCCCTATCACTGCCTGTTCGTTACATCTCGCTATGTGTAATTGCAAAGTATCTGTCGTCGGAGGTAGTAGTTCAAGTTCTTTCTTGGCTTTCATAAAGAGTCGATATCTGCAGATAGATAGATTTATTTCGGTAAAAAAGATCACATGTAGTACATTACAAAACGATAATAAAATGCATTTACAATTCAAATGTGAGAATTATGTAACAATATTAAAATACATACATAAAAATATTGTCACAATTACAAATTTTACAAGCAAATCAAAGTTGCACTACCCATAGAATGACCTTTAACCCAGGATAACACGATAAAGAGAAATCTCTTATTTCCATCGTGGTCCTGATAACAATAACAACGGGGTGGCATGACACAATGAGAGGCTTGTTCTGAGTAAAAGAAGAAAATGCTTAATTGAAATACATAATTTAAAATAAATTAACTATCACAGTCCATATGCAAAAATATCACATTTACATAATTTACATAACGCTGCTTTTCAACGAAAACATTGCAACCGCAGCTTAAAACAAACTGCAGTTATGAGGCTTTCGCTGAAAAGCGACGATATAGTCAATCACAAAGACTTATCATTTATCAAAAAATGTTTGACTTTTTGCTTGAAAATGTTGTACTTTGGGACGTTTATAATTTCGACTGGTAGACTGTTCCATAGTTTGCAAGCGTTGTAGCAAAAAGATTTCGATCCGAAAGATTTTACTTTAGGCAAACGGTATCCCTGTTTCGAGCTCAGCCTTGTGTTATACTCATGGATAGATGCTTGTGAGAAAAAAGAAATGTTTTAAATATTCTGGTGCTAGATTATTATTGATTTTGAAAACGTGACATAAAATAATTTGTTCTACTCTGCTTTGGACAGGTAACCAGTTCAATTTTTTGAAATGATCCAAAGAGACTTTCGCTCTTGCATCTAGATTCAGAATAAATCTGATAAGCTTATTTTGGGTAGTTTGCAACTTAGTTTTCAATTTTTGAGTAAGACCATGAAACCATATTGAGCAGGCATAATCGTAATGGCACTGTATAAGGGAAGTAGCTAGCAGTTTTTTTGTGTGTTGGTTTAAAAAGTCTCTCTTTCGAAAGAGGAATTTAAGACGAGCATTGGCTTTTTAGCTCACCTGAGCACGAAGTGCTCAAGGTGAGCTATTGTGGTCACTCAATGTCCGTCGTCGGTCCGTCCGTCCGTCCGTCTGTCCGTCCGTCTGTCCGTCTGTCTGTCAACAATTTGGTGTTAACACTCTAGCATCCACAAAAGTTGGCCAATCTTAATCAAACTTGGTCAAAGCAAGTATGGTCATAAGTTCTCGGACAAGTTTGATTATGGGCCTGATCGGACAAGAAAGTGCGGAGTTATCTGCCCTTGAATGTCAAAAATAGCTAGTTTTGACCTTGTTAACACTCTAGCATCTATAATTATTGATCAATCAAGACAAAACTTGGACATAATGTTGGAGACCATAAGATCTGGGATGAGTTCAATTTTCAGTCTGATCTGATTAGAGAGACGAGAGTTATGTGCCCTTGAATTTGACAAAATTGCCATTTTTGGCAGTTTTCGACCTTGTTTACATTCTAGAATCTACAATTATCAATCAATCAAGACAAAATTTGGACACAATGTTGGGGATCATAAGATCTTGGATGAGTTTCATTTTCAGTATGATCTGATCAAAAAGTCAAAAGTTATGTGCCCTTGAACTTGACAAAATTACTGTTTTCGACCTTGTTAACACTCTAGAATCTACAATTATGAATCAATCAAGACAAAACTTGGACACAATGTTTAGGATTATAAGATCTTGGATGAGTTTGATTTTCAGTCTGATCTAATCAGAAAGTCGAGAGTTATGTGCCCTTGAACTTGACAAAGTTGCCGTTTTTGACTGTTTTCGACCTTGTTTACACTCTAGAATCTACAATTATTGACTAATCAAGACAAATTTTGGACACAATGTTGGAGACCATAATATCTTGAATTGATTTGATTTTCAGTCTGATCTTACCAGAAAGACGAGAGTTATGTGCCCTTGAATTTGATAAAATTGCCATTTTCGGCTGTTTTTGACCTTGTTTGCACTGTAGAATCTACAATTATTAATCAATCAAGACAAAACTTGGACCCAATGTTGGGGATCATTAGATCTCGGATAAGTTTGATTTTCAGTCTGATCTGATCACAAAGTGGAGAGTTATGTGCCCTTGAATTTGATAGAATTGCCATTTTCGGCTGTTTTCGACCTGTTTTACACTCTAGACTCTACAATTAGTAAAGACAAAACTTGGACACAATGTTTGGGACCATAAGATCTCAGATGAGTTCGATTTTCAGTCTGATCTGATCAGGAAGTCTAGAGTTATATTTCCTTGAATTTGAAAAAAAACTGTTTTTCGGCTGCTTTCGACATTGTTTATACTCTAGAATCTACAATTATTTATCAATCAAGACAAAACTTGGACACAGTTGGGCACCATAAGATCTCGTAAAAGTTGGATTTTCACAACGCTATTGACCATAAGTTCGTTCTCAGTCTTAAAGTCATAAATATTAATTGAATTGAACAAAAGTGTTGTTCATATCATTTTGGTTCAGGTGAGCGATATAGGACCATCATGGTCCTCTTGTTGTAAAACAGACTCCGCTAAGGATGTAAAAGATAACGTTTGATCAATGGTGACACCTAAACAACTAACAGAAGAAGACTGATTTATGGGTGTCCCATTGCAAGATACATTTAGACTTGGTTGTGACTTTAGTTTCTGTCTGGAACCAAATAGTATTGACTCTGTTTTACCTAAATGTAAAGAAAGTTTATTGTCAACAAGCCAATAACTAACTTCTTGAAGATCACTGGACAAGGCATTTTCAACTTCTTTGGCATTTTTGCCTGAGACTAGTATTGCAGAATCGTCAGCATATAATAGTAATTTGTTTTTCACAACTCCTGGCATGTCATTGACATAGATCAAAAAAAGTAACGGGCCAAGTATGGAGCCTTGTGGTACACCACATGACATTGGGGAGCTGGTAGAATATGTACCAGAGACATCATCAAGCTGCTGTCTATCAGCAAGGTATGACTTAAACCAGTTACAAATACCATCACCTAAACCACAAGCTTTAAGTTTCATTAAAAGAATTGAATGGTTAACAGTATCGAATGCCTTTTGCAGATCTAAAAGGACCATCCCGACAACATTACCTTTATCTATTTCAAATTTTATAAAATCAGTTAAAAATATGAGACATGTATCTGTAGAGAAACTACTCCTAAAACCAGATTGGAAATCATAATAGAGGTGTTTTTCTTTGAAATAAGATTCAACTTGGTCAAAAACAACCTTTTCAAGAACTTTTGAGAAAACATTTAGAATAGACACTGGCCTGTAATTGCCTACTGACAGTCTGTCATTTTTCTTAAACAGGGGAACTACTCTAGCAGATTTTAGTTCTTCTGGTACAGTACCTTGAATTAAAGATAAATTGATAATGTGGGTTAATGGACCAACAACTATGGGGGCAGCATCTCTGATAAATCGTGCTGGAAGACCATCTAAGCCTGTTGCTTTATTGGGACTTAGGGTGTATAGATATTTAAGAACTTTATTCTCAGACATAATACCAAATGAAAAACGGTTTGGATGCATGCCTAATCTTTGATAAAAGGTATCAACAAAATGATTACCATACTTTCCAACACATGTTGGTAATTTTTCAACAAGCTTACTTGCTACTGTTGTGTAAAAGAGGTTAAAAGATTCTGCAATGAGCTTTTTATCAAAACATATATTGCCATCAATATTCAAACATATATTAGAACTACTATTTGAACCCTTTTTAGATGGAAGCCCTAAATTCTTTAATGTTTTCCAAAGTGACTTTGAATCATTTTTGTTTTCTTCTACAGCATTTGAAAAGAAATTAACTTTGGCATTGTGTACAAGACATTGGACTCTATTTCTGAGGTTTTTGAAGACATTAAAGTTATCCTCACTTTTATTGTTTTTATATTTACTAAAAGCTTGATCTCTATCCTGTATGGCTTGTAAAATAATGCTATCTATCCAAGGCTCAGTTCTTTGTTTTAGCCTTATTTGCTTTAAAGGAGCAACCTTGTTTAGTACAGATAAGAAAAGCTCTTTAAAATTTTTCCATGCTAAACTAACATCATCACACAACAAAACAGCATTCCAGTCTATATCAAGAAGAGACTTTTGAAAACATTCCAGTTTGTAATTTTTCATTGATCTAATCTGTACAGTATTGTGATAACCAACAAATTCTTTGCATATTTTCCTTGTGCAGTAAATGAGACTATGATCACTAAAAGAAGTATGTATGACACCAGACTGGGAAATTTTATCTTTATCAGATACAAGAATTAAATCAATAATAGTAGCAGAACTTGAGCTTATTCTGGTGGCTTCAGAAATCAATTGGCTAAAATGAAACATATTGATAAATGATTTAAAACATTTTAAAAGTGTATTACAACTTGTATTTGATACATTTGTATTAAAATCACCGAGTAATATTGTTTCAAGTTCCATAAAGTCACTACAACTAGAGCAGACAGAGTCTAATATGGAATATGCCGACAAGAACATGAAGTATGCAAAGATGCAGTTCTATATTCTCAGGATTCACATCACGGCCTGCAGCTTCTAGGAGTTCTGGACATTCAACATACATTTTACAACAGGACTTCCTAACTTATTCCACTCAAAGACGACGTTGCATTACAACCTGTCAGCGAAAGGAACCCAACCAGGTTGTGGATTATGTCAGTTCCTAGATTGCTAGCAAAACTGTGTACAGGGAATTAATTCCTTGACTTCTAAATACGTTCCTGACACCATTCATGTTTCAACATCCAGTGAACAAATATGGTATATAAAACGCAATAGTACATCCGTGTCTTAACATATCACAAAAATCCTACCATACCCTGAATTTGATTGCACGCTTTGCATGCATAAGGATACGAGTGTCTACATCCTCATGGTCAACACACAAGTGTTTTGTGTCAAATTGTTAGCACTGCATTTTCAGGGTCCTGAAATCCACCAACAGCTACCAAATTGGAGTCATCAAGAAAACATACAAATCTCGATAAAATGTCATGCCAAGTTTGCCTTGTTCTCATCTAGGGCCATGAACTGTTCCCAGGATTATGATAGTGGGACATCAGGACTGTCAATAGCCTTGCGTATAGGACGTCGGTTCCCTGTTTTTGGATCTTGTGGAAGCCTCTATAGATTTGCTCCCAAAGTAATGACAGAAAACAACATCTCGTGAATCGGTTGCAAAAAAAACCAAACTGCACAATACTTTGGTATGTTACATGTGCTAACTGCAATACCAGGCGAATTTATGTTTTTGCACCTAGTTGACCTTTGACCTTGCGGTGACTATTATACATTGTAATTCAATCTGATTTTGGAGAATGCTTAATTCTGTTTTTGACAGGATGTATTACATGTACAACGTCATTAAATTCTTCCTTGAAGCTTCAAAGCACTGTGGGTACCACATATTCACAAAATTGGTGCTAACAGTCAATTATAAAAAATAATGAATACAGTCGTGTATATGCAATATTACGCTTATTAGCAAAACTAAAATTGGGGATAGATGTCTAGGCTTTACTTTGGTACCCATTTGGTAAATGTACACCACCAACCCATTGAGCTTAAGCTTATGTTCCACCGATATTTGAAACTCTGTACAGATATTCGGTGTTCTGAAACATGAACTGCCACCTGTTTCCGTGTCATCGGCAGATTCGACTAGAAGAATGTGTAGCACTGCCAAATCCCAAATAATGCACGTTTTGACAGCCGATCTGCAAAAACTAACAATTTTGACAAAACGACTTGTGTGTTGACCATGAGGAGGCAGACACCCGTATCGTTATACACGCGTAGAGTGCGAACATGGTATGGTAGGATTTTTGTGATATGTAAAGACACAGATGTACTATTGCTCTTTATATACCATGTTGGTTCACTGGATGTTGCAACATGAATGGTGTCAGGAACGTCTAATTCTTGGAAATACTTGTATGTACACAGTTTTGTTAGGAAACTTGGAAATGCCGTCATTCACAACCTTCGTGGGTTCCATTCGCTGACAGGTTGTGATACAACGTCGTCATTGGGTGGAATAAGTTAAGAAATCCTGCTGGAAATTGTATGGTGAATGTCCGGATCTGTTAAAAGCTGTTGGTCGGGAAACCTGGGAATATAGAACAGTTTCTTTGCAGACTTTGTGAGTGTTCCGAGGAAGCTCATGATTCAGACATTGCTGTCTGCAGGTATCAAATCTTTATGAAAGCCAAGAAAGCACTTGATCTACCAGCTCCGACTACACATAGCGAGATGTAACAAACATACAATGATATAGATATCAGCAGATAACCCAACTTTTACTGCAGAGGATACTGAAGGGTATGCCACTGTCGAGGCTGGAAAGACGATTGCGAATGTTTGAAGCCTGTATGGATGAGATTGGCCGCTGCCCCCCCCCCACACACACACACACACGCTTGTACACAGCTCATATCACGCGGATGCAAAACAAAGTGCAGCTCATCTCGTTGCAAAGGCTACCATTCAGGACAAGTTTGCATGTTTGAATCTGCTTGTGAAGCCACAGACTGTACCAATCCCGCTGGATTAAAGGTCATTGTACTGGACATTGACCAAGAAGATAATTATGGTTTAATCCTTTGCCAAACGGAGAGAATGAAAGGTTTGCCAATTTGAAAGCTGCTACAGACGAAACAGTTGGTGTAAACAAAGATAGGAAACGTGTATGATATAGTAGAAAAATATTGAGGCAAAAGAGGAAAATGCTGACATAAGCATTTTCTTTTTTGTTTCGGTGATTTCTAAAATCATTTTACCAGCAATGTCAAAATCATATCTTGTTTTCCAATGGGTTAAATACCAGTCTAGTTAAGCCAATAATTGCATCAGCTGCAGGTTTTTATGACCGTTGTATGCTTGAAATTTGTCCAGATTTTATCACAGTTTAAGATCTTAGACACATAAAGACACATCGTCGGTGTAAATGCAAAACCTCGTATGTCGATTCTTGCGATTTTCATAGTACAATCTTGTGTGCCCAGTTTAGACAATTCTCGCGGATTTTGAGATATTTTTACTGATCAGAATTAATGACACATCATTTATGAACAATGTGTCCAAATTTCAAGTAAAACATTTCAGTTTGGGATAAGTTATTACGCTTTTTCCTTCACCTTTAAACTTTTCCAAAAACGAGATACGAGGTTTTGCATTTACAACGACGACATGTTCCGCTGCCTTTTATAATCGTTGCAAAATATAATATTGTATGACATTTCATGGATTGAATGTCACACCAGATTTTGTTTGGATATAATTATAGTACAAACAAGGAACACAGGATTGTTGCTGAATCGTTTTGTACATCAGTGTTTTGGTGATGTCTTCATTTTTTCACGAGTACTCTGAATTATAAATTACATTGTACTCGTTGCATACACATACATAAAGTAGCACAAATGTTTATATTTATTAAGACACTATAAGATTACTAAATTACATGTGATGTGCTAAATCTGCATTTTATATTTGCCAGTAATTTTGGTTGATTGTTTCAACATAAAACAACATTTTGAGCGGTTCAATGACTTTTCTTTACATTTCAAAAACATAGTTTTACAAAAAATGCACTAAAACAGGGCGAATGTTGTGTTTATTATTAACACAAACACCACAAAAGTACAGAAATTAATCTTAATCAGCATTATTTCAAACTCAGACATATATTATACAACTACAAGTGGTTTGAGCTTAAACATTATATTCGAAATGCAATAAGAGTAGCTTTGTAAAAGGCATATACCTGAAATTGCACTCATTTGACCTTTGACCTCGTTATGACCTTTAACCTCGTTACGACCTTAAAAGGCCTTTCAAAATGATACCCTAGGTTGATTGCTTATACCCTAAATAGCATATCAAACATATAAGTGGAGCATTATTAAAAGGTTCCTACACATGCCATATTTTGGGTCAGATTTAGGTGGGCTATATTAATTAATTAGAAAATTAATTTAAAATTGTACATATGCAATTCAGCTAATTTTCATACCGCAACTTGAGGATACATGTCTAGGCTTTATTTTGGTACCAATACGTGAATGTACATAACCAACTATGCGAGCTACAGCTCATTTTTAGCTCGACTTTTCGAAGAAAATGAGAGCTTATACTGTCACCCGGGCGTCGGCGTTGGCGTTGGCGTCGGCGTTGGCGTCGGCGTTGGCGTTGCAACCAAGGTTAAAGTTTTTTCAAACATCAATAACTTCCATATTATCAAAGGGATTCAACCCAAACTTGGTATACTTATTCACCATCACACCCTCTACCTTACTATCAGGGCCCATGACCCTGGGACCACTCTATTTGGAGTTATGCCCCCTTTATACTAAGCAACTTAGAAAGTCGAGCGTGCTGTCTTCGGACAGTTCTTGTCTAACTATATTCTGAAAAAAATACCAAAAGAAATCGTCAAAATTTCCAATTAATTCTTCAAAATTATGCATATGCAAATTAGCTGATTTGCATATCTATACTGCAAAATGAAGATAAATGTCTCAGCTTCATTTTGATACCAATATTGTTTAGTCTACACCCAGAACTAAGTGAGTTATAGCGGATTTTCATGCTTTACCATGGATTTTTGCACCTAGTTGACCTTTGATCTCGTGGTGACCTTAAAATGACCTCTATAGGGTGACATCCCCCTAGTTATCTTCCTTACATATCAAAGTTTAATTTAGGCATGGATGTCGAGCATTAACAAAAAGTTCCTACACAAGTCACATTTTGGGTAAGATTTAGGTAGACTATTACCAAACTTGGCAGAAATGATCATTGGGTGACTCGTTACAATATCTGTTCGAGATTTTTTTATGTGTCAAAAATGTAAACTTGGCGGGGCAGGGCTTATTGGACTTAACAAATTCATGAGAAAATTCTTTAAAAAAAAGTAATTATAGGGCTAACTTGAACCAAACCTTACAGGAATGTACCTTGAGTGACTGTCTTCAATATATGGTTGAGAATTTTTGATCAATTGAAAAAATGTGGGCATGGCAGAGTGGGGCTTGTTGATTTTTAAATGAGTTATGTCCTTTTGTTGAAAATTGGTATTTTTTGCAACATTTACATGTGTTGTTTGGTCTGTTGATTTTTCTGTTTGCTCTTTTTCCCAATTGATCAGATCACAGTTCAAATAAAATGTACACTCAAAATGCACAAAAACAGTGCTGTTTGGGGGTATGATCACTTTCAGTGATATTCTAGTTAACAATAATTTAATATGACATAAAACTGACATATATATTTGTTTACAACAAAACCTATATTGTACACAATCAAATACACGAAGAAGGTGAGCGATATCAGTGCCTTTCAGGCACTCTTGTTTTATTTGGTGTCATATAACGAGATCTCCTTTTAAGGTTATATGTTTTCATAAATCCTCGTGGATGCCTTATGTTCCAACAGATATGTGCAAATATACCGTTGTATATCGTCGTTGTAAATGCAAAACTTCGTATCTTGTTTTTGGAAGCTTTAACCTGGCCTTTATCTTATGCCCTATTACAGATACAGCATTGATATTTTACCTGAGGAAAGCTCTAACCAAGACCTTTCATTTGGGACCATGACCTTGTGACCTTGTGACCTTGACCTTTGAGTTTGACCTACTTTTAAAAAACTCAAACCTGGCATAAAAACACTTTAACCTGGCCTATATTTTATGCCCTATTTAGTATTACACATACAGCCTTGATATTTCACACATGGACACCTCCTACCAAGACTGTTCACATTTGACCATGACATTTGACCTTGTGTTCTTGACCTTGGAGCTTGACCAACTTTTAAAAAACTTTAACCTGGCCTATATCTCATGTCCTTTTACACATTAAACCTTGAAACCTCACACATGGACACCTCCTACCAACATCGTTCACAGTTGATCATGACCTTGGACCTTGTGATTTTAACCTAGGAGTTTGGCCGACTTTTTATACGCCGCCGGAGGCGGACGTATATTGGCGTCATCTTCTCCGTCTGTCCGTCCGTCCGTCCGTCCGTCTGTCCGTCCATCCGTCCATCCGTCTGTCCGTCCGTACGTCCGTCCACTTTTCTTGTCAACGCAACTCCTCCTAAGTTTCTGGCTGGATCTTCTTGAAACTTGGTCAATGTTATCACCTCAATTGGTAGATGTGCATGAAGGAAGGATTTTATGGTTCATTGATTTTTGCCTGAGTTATGCCCCCTTAAAACTTAGTCTCTGGAGCGGCGTATATTGTGACCATGGCACTCTTGTTAAAAACTTTAACATGGCCTATATCTCATGTCCTATTACACAAACAGCCTTGATATTTCACACATGGACACCTCGTACCAAGACCTTTCACATTTGACCATGACCTTGGGCCTTGAGTCCTTGACCTTGAAGTTTGACTTACTTTTAAAGAACTAACCTGACCTTTATCTCGTGACCTATTACACATACAGCCTTGATATTTCACACATGGACACCTCCTACCAACACTGTTCACATTTGACCATGACCTTGTGACCTTGACCTTGCAGTTTGACCTACTTTAAAAAACTTAAACCTGACCTATATCTTATATCCTTTTACACATAAAGTCTTGAAATTTTACACATTGACACCTACTGGAACTGTTCACATTTGACCATGACCTTGGACCTTGTGACCTTGGAGTTTGACCTACTTTTAAAAAACTCTAACCTGGCCTATATCTCATGTCTTACTTCACTTACAGCCATTATATTTCACACATGGATACCTCCTACCAACACCATTCACATTTGACAACGAAGTCTTTAGTTATAGGCCTTTGAATTTGACAACATTGCCATTGTCACTCTTGTCATCTTGGTTCAGGTGAGCGATTTAAGACCATCATTGTCCTCTTGTATAATTATATTTTCTGATTATCAAATTTTCGTTATCGTTACAGAACCAACAAGACAAATTCATATTAATGCATTACGAAAGGTTGGTATAGAATTACACCGGGACATTGAGAGGATATTCACTAACCTTTGTACTTTGAAATGGATGACCAGATTCGGTACAACAGTATGACAGATGTACAAAGATGCACAGAGATTAGACTAAAAAAAAGACATGTCTTCAAGTCCCTTAATTAATCAAGTTATTGTTCAGATTCACTGTTTGCTTAAAATTAAACAATGTATAATTAAGTTGACGACAAATGTGTTATATTACAGATAATGAATGGAACAAAAGACGCTAACCAAACTGAAAGGAGATTTCCAGACAAAACGACAAGAAAAAATACAGACCAGAGACAACAACGATGTGAATTTTGTGGAAAAGAATTCAGATATCTATCCCAGATTCGACAACACACAAGAATACACACCGGTGAGAAGCCATATAAATGTGACATTTGTGGAAAATGTTTTACATCAAGCTCTACTTTGTTTTATCACAAGAAAGTGCATTCCAGTGATAAGTCGTATAAATGTGACGTTTGTGGAAAGGGTTTTAAACAATTTACATACCTAAAGATACACACAAGAATACATACTGGTGATAAGCCATACATATGTGACATTTGTGGAAAGGGTTTCTCGCAATCTCAGCGGTTAAAAGCCCACACACGAATACATTCTGGAGAAAGACCACATAAATGTGACATTTGTGGCAAGTGTTTTACAGAAAGCTCTAAATTGAATTCTCACAAGCGAGTGCATTCCTGTGATAAGTCGTATAAATGTGACATTTGTGGAAAGGGTTTTAAACAATTTACATACCTAAAGATACACACAAGAATACACACCGGTGAGAAGCCATATAAATGTGACATTTGTGGAAAATGTTTTACAACAAGCTCTGCTTTGTATTCTCACAAGAAAGTGCATTCCAGTGATAAGTCGTATAAATGTGAAATTTGTGGAAAGGGTTTTAAACAATTTTCATACCGAAAGAAACACACAAGAATACATACTGCTGATAAGCCATACATATGTGACATTTGTGGAAAGGGTTTCTCGCAATCTCAGCACTTAAAAGCCCACACACGAATACATTCTGGAGAAAAACCACATAAATGTGACATTTGTGGCAAGTGTTTTACAGAAAGCTCTAAATTGAATTCTCACAAGCGAGTGCATTCCTGTGATAAGTCGTATAAATGTGACATTTGTGGAAAGGGTTTTAAACAATTTTCATACCGAAAGAAACACACAAGAATACATACTGGTGATAAGCCATACATATGTGACATTTGTGGAAAGGGTTTCTCGCAATCTCAGCACTTAAAAGCCCACACACGAATACATTCTGGAGAAAAGCCACATAAATGTGACATTTGTGGCAAGTGTTTTACAGAAAGCTCTAAATTGAATTCTCACAAGCGAGTGCATTCCTGTGAGAAGCTATATAAATGTGACATTTGTGGAAAATGTTTTTCGGGGTCCTCCATCTTATCTAGACACACATTAATACATACTGGTCAGAGACCATATAAATGTGACACATGTGGAAAGGGTTTTGAGCAGAAGGTTGATTTAGCTACACACACAAGAACACATACCAGTGAAAAGCCTTATAAATGTGACGTTTGTGGAAAATGCTTCTCACGGTATGAAACCCTGAAGACACACGCGAGAATACATGTACATACTTGTGAGAGACCATATAAATGTGACACTTGTGGAAAGGGGTTTACTCAGTCATCCAACTTAGCAACACACGCAAGAATACATACTGGGGAGAAGCCATATCAATGTAACATTTGTGGAAAGGGGTTTACGCAGTTAACCTCCTTTAAAACACATACAAAAATACATACTAATGAGAAACTACATAAATGTGACAATTGTGGAAAGAGTTTTACGCAGTCTGTCCACTTAACAGTACATACAAGAATACATACAAATGAGAAACTTTATACATGTGACATTTGTGGAAAGAGTTTTACGCAGTCTGTCCACTTAACAGTACATACAAGAAAACATGCTGGTGAGAAGCCAAATAAATGTGCGGTTTGTGGAAAATGTTTCACTCAGGCTGATACCCTTCGGAAACACGCAAGAATACATAGTGGTGAGAAGCCATATAGATGTGACATTTGTGGAAAGGATTTTCGGCAGAATGGCACATTAGCGAAACACTCAAGAACTCACACGGAAGAAAAGCCTTATAAATGTGTCATTTGTGGAAAAGGTTTTAGGCATAATGTCACATTAGTAAAGCACTCTAGAACACATACCAATGAAAAGCCTTATAAATGCAGCATTTGTGGAAACTGTTTCACAAGATCTGATACCCTTACGAAACACACGAGAATACATACTGGTGAGAAACCATATAAATGTGACATTTGTGGAAAGGGGTTTATACAGTGGGGCCACTTACAAACACACACAAGAATACATACTGGTGACAAGCCATATAAATGTGACATTTGTGGACATTGTTTCAAATCTACTTCTAACTTAACGCATCACATGATGTTACATTATGATAACTAACACGAATAGCAATGCATTCTCTGCTAAACATAGACTTGGTTTACAGTTTATGTTTTGATAAACCGTCGGTGTTGTTAAAAATTGTGTAACCACGGCTACGAGATTTCATAACAATACCCACGATATACTATTGTTTGTCCAAAAATATGTCACTCTCTACTAGATAAAATCATTCCCTATTGTTCATTTCAACATAGTGAAAATAAATGTCCACATGTTTTATCTTTGTTTTCCTAAAACAGCGAATATGGACTGTTCAATGGCAATGGTTTTTGTGTTAAAAATAGACTGGATTAACCGTTATGTTTTGATAAACCTCTGATGTTGTTATAAAACTCATGTAACTACGGCTTGAATCAAGCCGTAGTAACGAGGTTTTATAACAACACCTACGAAATACTATAATTGTTTGTCCGAAATTACGTCACTGTTTACTAGATAAAATTATTCCCTATTGTTCATTTCAACACAGTGTAAATAAAGGTCCACGTGTAATGTTCTAACAACATGTTTTATCTTTGTTTTACAAAAAAACGGCGAAAATTGACTGTTCAATTTGGGATTCCGCTGTGGATGTGAAATAAGCCATTTCCAGACGGCAACATGCTAGACTTCGAAATGCATCTATAGGTGTAGCAGACGATAATTTCAAATGCATGGAATTTAACTTTTTGTTCTTCCTTGGTTGAAAAAAAATGTGGGAGAAAAAATTGCTTGTCATGAGCAATTTATTTATTTTCCTCAATTTTTTCCAAAGCCTTAATTTTGTGGGGCGCCAAAAGGCGTCGCTGTAGTGACAGGTTAACCGGTTTCCCAAACAAGACCTGTTTTTGACGTTCCTAATAGATTATGCTTGGGAAAACATTGAGACAAATGAAGAAAATGCTGATAACCAGCAGTTTCTCCTTTTGCTGCAATATTTTCGGCAATATTTTGTATACGAATCCTATCTTTAGAATCATATATTTTTCTTCTACCGAAGCTTTTGAATTGAACAACCCTAAAATTGTGGCGTTTGGGAAAGGGTTAAGGCAAAAAGGAGAAAATGCTGAATGTACCAATTGGAGCACTCTCCATACAGAACTTTTAGCTTCTTTTTTTTTTATCAATTTCATCTGTCGCCGGGGCATTGAGTTTGGTCGTTTTAACAACATTTTACCATATCAGCACATTGTCAAACAGCAAAGTTTTAGCATTTTCAAATTTCAAAGGTGTTGCAGACGGGAAGATAAATGATTTCAAAGGTAGAAAGTGTACACGTATGTTACAAAAATAAATAAATAAATAAAAATGAGGCAACAGGAGAAAATGATGCATATTTAAGAAAAGATTAGTTCAGTGATGGATCACGCCAAACTCATGAAAATTCCAAGAAATTACACGGATCTGTCGATGTATATACGAGAGGAACACAGACGGTATCAAAATTGCCCGTTTCCGTCGTGAGTCGGTTTTGGTTAAGGGCATGATCAAACTTCACAGAAAGCAGACCCATTTGTTTTACGTAATTCACGAATCAGGCGGATATCCTTCTTCTGATTTTAATTATTTTTAAAGGCACCCTCTGTTGCACGAAGAAAACTTTTCTTCTGTGAATGAGTTTTGGATGAAAAGATTCCATTTGCAGTTTGTATCATGATCTAAGCAGTTTGTATAATGTCCCAATTTCGACTGTTCAGATGTTGCTTTCGATGAAATGATAAATTGACATAATGTCCATCAACAAATGGTATACCGGTATAAAAACTGGAAAAAAGAAGAAATAATGACAGGTTAAGACTTGAACCCACGACCTCCGCAATTAAGACATAGTTCACTTTGCAAAGAGGAGATGGAAGCCATCTTCGCGTACACTCAGATGCTCCTTCCCCCCCACACTTTCGGCTTCGTATTCTTTTTCCTTTTTGTACTAATTCGTGAATCTCTATTATAAAACATGGATCAAACTCGAAATCATCTAAAACCGGACTCAAAACCGTTAAAGCTAATGGTCGGGAAGTCGTGATCATCTCAGGTTCAAGACTAGCTTATCTGAGGTCAAGTTTAATAACGGCGATGGTCTACAGCTAAACCCAGGATCGATTATGCAAGCGACCATCAGGTTACAATCTTGTCAGACTATACTATACGAATGCGAAAGCACGCATGTGCCAGTGTTGGTCACAATTGACCAAACGCCAATCGACAGATCGCTCCGCCCAACATAGAATTTAAGGCAAACATGTGCATGTGGTCGTTAATAGGGAATGATTTTATCCAGTTAATCATGACGTAAATTCGGACAAACAAAGTAGTATTTCGTAGTTGTTGTTATAAAATCTCGTAACTACGGCTTGATTTAAGCCGTAGTTACGAGATTTTATAACAACACCGACGCGGTTTATCAAAACATAACGTTGAACCTAGTCTTTTGTTAGCACAAAATTCTTTGTCATTGGTATGTCGATTGTTTTGATTGTCAGTCGATAAATCGATACAATAACACGTGCAACGATGAACAATTGGGACATGACATTTTTGTGATCGTCCATTGGCTAATCGATGTTTTTGATTGACAGTCGGCGTTTGGTCAATTGCATTCAATACGTGCTCCGCCTGTACACATACCATGTCATTTACCCATTACCACTCACTGACGCCTTTTGATTCCCCACAAGAAAAAGTATTTTAAGAACATTGTGGAAATAAAGAAATTACTTATGATGAGCAATTTGTCCATTTCCCACAATGTTTTCTACCCAAAAGACAAAAAATGTGAAGTTTTATTCACTTTATATTGTCGTCTGAAACATCTTTGAATCTTGGGCGGTCGGATTTTTTGGCGTTTGGTGAATTGGGTAAAAATGGCGTATTCATCAGAGCGCACTACAATCAAAAACAAAAGAAAGTTCGACACAAGTTGTAGCGCTTTGTTTATCCTCCAGTTTTCGGTGTAAACATATTTTATTGCCATCAAAATTGATACATACATGAGGAAAATTTACAACAATGGAAATTAACATTTGGCAAATGGGTCTGTATCGTCCAGTCTTAAACGATATCATTCCAATGCCTTGTGATAGCTATCAATGAAGCATTTACTGTCATATGCCTGGTGAAAAAATTAAGACCAAAAAGTATAATTATTATTTTCTAAAAGGTCGTTACTAAAACACGGAACGGAACGGAACAGAATGATACTTGTACATAGAATGATAAAGCACGGAACAAGAACAAGTCACGACATGCTTAATTACGGAACAGTGATCAACGACAAAATTCTAGAACACGGAACAAAGAAAAAACGGAACAACATGACGAAAATAGAATTTATCTTGAAATTTGTGTCACTGTCAAGGGCACACAACTCTGTTTTTTGGTCCGATCAATCTGACAAATTAAAACATTTAAGATCTTATGATCACCAACATTTCGACCAAATTGTGTCTTGATCGGTCCATACTTTTGTTTGTTAGAGTTAAAATAAAGTTAAAAACGGTATTTTTGTGAAATTCAGGGGCCAATAACTCTTGTTTTTCTGGTCAAATCAAGCTGAAAATTTAACTTATCCAGGATCTTATGGTCACCAACATTGCGGCCAAGTTTTGTCTTGATTGGTCAATAAATGTAGATGCTACATCTAGTGTAAACTTGTATTAATTAATTAATGCGATTACTAAGCAACGACGTAATCCGTTTTTAATCCGTCTCGTAGCCTAATATTCAGTAGGCCTACCGTGTGTTCCGGTTTATAGGCAATGTTTTGCAACAACCCTAACCTGAACAGCCATTGTTTACAATGACCTACTTTCCTTTTTTGAATGGTAGTGCGCTCTGATGTAAATGAGGGACACCAACATATCAAAGAGCGAATTTCATCAGAGAAAACTCAGATGTGTGTGTGTGTGTGGGGGGGGGGTTACGCCTCAAAAGTAAACTTCACGATAATCACTTAATCTTGCGTTCACCGACGTCTAGTAAACAAAGCCACAAAATCGACGAAAATCTTGAATAAATCACCACAATTAATGACAAACTAGTATGTAATTGTTTTGCATAATAGCTCACCATGTAAAAAATGCTCTTAACCGTTTTTTCTGGTAAATGCAATGTGTTTATACAAATGTAATGAGTTTTCGTGTCACGTCTCGAATTATTAGTGGGTAAACCCGTGTGTTGTACGTCTACGAATAACAGATTTTACTTTCGATTTTGAAATATTTTCAATGATTGTAATAAAACCCTGCTTACAAACACCGTATATTTACATTCACAATAAACTTTGACCATTTCTCCATATTATAGCAGCACCAGATTTTTCAAAAACATATTTTTAGCTCCACTGACCGTCAGGCCAGTAGGCTTTTGTCATTGCATTGTGTAGCGATATCCAAGGATGGAATCAAGGGAGGCAACCACCCTTGTTCACTTTCATGACAAAATGTTGAAGCCACCTAAGACCTTTCATTTTAAACTTCCACCCTGTTTTGACAAGTGGAATTATGAGTTCCAATAGCCTGCTTTAGTGTGGATATGTGCGCATTTGAGTATCTATTAGTGATTTTGTGTACTTTAACTTCAAACATGAAATCAAGTGACAGAATAGGGGAGGTAAACTTCAATAACTTCGTTATTTTTCAATTTTTTTTTTTTTGATGAAATGAACTGAAAAAAGTATTCGTAGACCTCAAAGATAGCAACCAACCAGAACATTTGATTGATTTTACAAAGTTATTTTCCTTCGGTAACATCCCAATTGGTCTACTCCCATTTCGTCTACTGTTTATTTAGTGCCCTGAGTCCCAATTCGTCTACTGTCCCAACTTGTCTACTTTCATGTCAAATCACCAATAAACAGCATCATTTTTGTTTTAAGAAAAGAAATTAAGTCAACATAATCACAAATGAAATAAAAAATGCAAAAATTTTAATGAGAATCATGTAACATCATATTGAATTACAAAGTATAGAAAAGTAGACGAAATGGGAATTATGTCCAAAATAGTAGATGAATTGGGAGTAGACGAATTGGGAGTAGACCAAATGGGGTTAAACCTTTCCTTTGATATCGCTACATTGTGTCTGTTGTGCGTCCGTCCGGTCATCAACTTTTACTCCCCTACCGGCGAAGCTGAAGGGGACTTTAGGTTTGCACTCTGTCCATCTGTCTGTCTGTCCGTCAGTCTGTCCGTCATCACTTAAGTTTTCCAGACTTTTTCTAAACGCTTACAGATATTGCGCTGATTTTTGGTATATGAGTGCGTATTTATGAGTTACAGAAGAAGTTTGAGTTTCCTTCCGGTTCATTGATTTTTGAGGAAGATACGGGTGATTTACTAAAAATTACTGGGAAATTACAATTTTCGAGATTTTTTTTTCCAAATGCTTGCAGATATTGAGGCCTAAAAGAAAAATATGTGTGTTTCAGGTTTCCAGACCGACTCAACCAAAATATGGCCGACTCAATTATTTTTAAGGAGTTTCGATAAATAAAAAAACAAAAGTACCGATTCAGACCTTTTTTACCAAATGTCCGAAATCAGGTACATAAAATAAATTATTTTTAAGAATTGTAAGTAGGGCCCAATCTTTTAGTCAGATCACTTTGGTAAAAGACAATACTCTTTAAAGACTTGTGTTGTCATAACGACCATTTCACAGTCAAATTTTTAATACTAGTATTGGGTGTTCTATTTTGAACGCTGCTGCAGATTACATGAGGATAGATATATATATATAAAAAAAAAAAAAAATCCGACCTACCGACCCAGGTTGAATTTTCTGAGGAAACCTGAAACACACATATTTTTCTTTTAGGCCTGAGCTGATTTTTGGTATACGAGTGTGTATTAAACTATTAATGAGTTACAGAACAAGTTTGAGTTTTGTTCTGGTTCATTGATTTTTGAGGAAGATACGGGTGATTTATGTAGAAAATTACTGGCCAGACTTTTTTTCTAAATGCTTGCAGATATTGAGCTGATTTTTGGAATACGGATGTGTATTAACCCTTTCCCAAACGACAAAATTTTAGGATGGTCCAATTAAAAAGCTCATGCAGAAGATAAATTGAATGTTGATAAAGATAGGATTTGTGTATAAATATGGCACAGAAAATAATTTATTATTGAAACAAAAGGAGACACTGCTGGTTATCAGCAGTTTCTACTTTTGTTTCAATGTTTTCCCAAGCCTTTCCTATTAAGGACGTCAAAACCAGGTCTTGTTTGGGAAAGGGTTAATGAGTTACAGAACAAGTTTGAGTTTCCTTCTGGTCCGTTGATTTTTTTTTGGGGGGGGCGGGGGGGGGGGAGATACGGATGCTGGACTTAGAAAATTTCTGGGAAATTACAGTCTAAATGCTTGCAGCTATTGAGCTGATTTTTAGCTCCACTGGCCGAAGGCCAGCAGGGCTTATGTCATGGCCCTGTGTCCATCGTGCGTCCGTGTGTGCGTGCGTCCGTCCGTGCATAAACAATTTTCAAACATCTTCTACTCCAAAACTACTCGACCAATTTCAACCAAACGTCACACGATTCATCCTTGCATGAATCTCTACCAAATTCCTTCAAAAGAATAAAATCTGTGCAGAACTTGAATTTTAATTAATTTAATTAAATTAAATTTTCGAAAAATCTTGAAAAATTCTTAACCAAAACTACTGGACCAATTTCAACCATACTTCACAGAAATCTTCCTTGCATGAATCTCTACCAAATTCCTTGAAAAGAATAAAATCCGTGCAGAATTTGAATTATAATTGATTTAATTGATTTAAATTTTCGAAAAATCTTTAAAAATACTTCATCTCCAGAACTACTGGACCAATTTCAACCAAACTTCACAGAAATCTTCCTTGTATGAATCTCTACCAAATTCCTTTAAAAGAATAAAATATGCGCAGAACTTGAATTTTAATTAATTTAATTGATTTAAATTGATTTTTCAAAAAAAACATTTCTGCTCCTTAATCATTTATTGGATTTCATTTTGGCGTAGCATGAATCTTCTTTGGATAGATCTTTATTGTTTTCCTTGAAGTTAGTAGTCTAAATGTCTAAAAGCCAGTGGAGCGATACAGGGCCATCTTGGCCCTCTTGTTGGTATGTAGACTTGCGTTGATGAGTTACAGAACAAGTTTGAGTTTCGTTCCGGTCCAATGATTTTTGAGGAAGATACGAATGCTGGACTTAGAAAATTACTAGGAAATTACAGTTTTCCGGACTTTTTTTCTGAACGCTTGTAGGTATTAAGCTGATTTTCGGTATATAAACACATATTGATGAGATATAGAACAAGTTTGAGTTTTGTTCCGGTCCAGTGATTTTTGAGGAAGATACGGATGCTGTACGGATGCTGTACGTAGAAAATTTCTGGGAAATCACAGTTTTCCAGACTTTTTTTTATATAAGCTGGCAGCTATTGAGCTGATTTTTGGTATGTAGACTCGGATTGATGAGTTACAGAACAAGTTTGAGTTTCGTTCCGGTCTAGAGATTTTTGAGGGAGATACAGATGATGGACCTAGAATTTTTTGGGCTTCTTTTACTTAACGCACATATAAAGCCGGTAGGGGACTTGGTATTGTTTTGCAATACTTCAGAATGCTTGTTCTTTATAAAACTTCTTCTCAAAAAAACTACTGTGTAGATTTCAACCAAATTTTACAGGAATAATCCCTACCCTGGGCGACCCTCTCTCTAGACTCAAATTCCTTCAAAGAATTTAGATTGAACAAGAAAGAAATGAGTTATCTGCCCTGAATGTCAAATATAGCTTTGACTTTGTTTTCACTCTTACAACTATAAATATTGAGCAATCAACCCAAAACTCGAACACTATAAGATCATGCCCATGTGTAATTTTCAGCTTGATCAGAATCTTAGGTTCTAAGTTATGTTCCCTTGAATTTGACAAAATTGCTGTTTTTGACTTTGTTTTCCCCATAGCAACCACATATTTTGACAAATATAGAAAAAATAGAATAATATTTACCATAAGATATTGCTTGTGTGGAATTTTTAGCTCACCTGAGCACGAAGTGCTCAAGGTGAGCTATTGTGATCACTTTTTGTCTGTCCGTCCGTCCGTCCGTCTGTCAACAATTTGGTGTTTACACTCTAGCATCAACAAATATAAGCCAATCTTAACCAAACTTGGTCAAAACATGTATGACCATGAGCTCTCGGATGAGTTCGAATTTGGGTCAGATCGTACCGGAAAGTCCAGAGTTATCTGCCCTTGAATGTAAAAAGTAGCTACTTTTGACATTGTTTACACTATAGCATCTACAAATATTGACCAATCAATACAAAAATTGGACACAATGTTGGTGACCATAAGATCTCGTATGGGTTTGATTTTGGTTCAGATCGGACCAGAAAGTCAGGAGTTATCTGCCCTCAAATTTGACAAAATTGTTGTTTTTGACCGTTTTCGACTTTGTTTACACTGTAGCATATACAAATATTGACCAATCAATATAAAACGTTAACACAATGTTAGTGACCGTAAGATCTTGGATGAGTTCGATTTTGGGTCAGATCGGACCAGAAAGTCTGGAGTTATCTGCCCTTGAATGTAAAAAGTAGCTACTTTTGACATTGTTTACACTCTAGCATCTACAAATATTGACCAATCAATACAAAAGTTGGACACAATGCTGGTGACCATAAGATCTCGGATGAGTTTGATTTTTGGTTTGATCGGACCAGAAAATCATGAGTTATCTGCCCTTGAATTTGACAAAATTGTCGTTTTTGACCGTTTTCGACTTTGTTTACACTATAGCATCTACAATTATTGACCAATCAAGACAAAACTTTAACACAATATTAGTGACCATAAGATCTTGGATGACTTCGATTTTGGATCAGATTGGACCGGAAAGTCAGGAGTCATCTGCCCTTGAATGTAAAAAATAGTTACTTTTGACATTTTTTACACTCTAGCATAGATCTACAAATATTGACCAATATATACAAAAAATGGACACAATGTTGGTGACCTTATACAAGATTTCGGATGAGTTTTTGTTTTGGTTTGATCGTAGCAGAATGTCCTGAGTTATCTGCCCTTGAATTTGACAAAAGTGCTGTTTTCGACTTTGTTTTTACTCTAACAACCACAAAATTAATGGTGACCAATCAAGACAAAACTTTGATCTTGGATATAATGGTTAACCACCATTAGATCATGGATGAGTTTGAACTTCAGCACAATTAGACAAGCAGTTGCTGAGTTATCTGCCCTTTTAATGGACAAACTTTTCGTTTTTGACTTTGTTTACACTCTTTACAACCAGATAATTTGACCTATAAAGAGGAAACAGGGACATAATATTGATAACCATAAGTTTGTTTTCAGTCTTAACCCCTTCGCTGCCAGAGTTATATCGGAAAATTGGTTCCTATTTGCCAGGCCATTTTCCAAGAAATTACGAAAGTGACAGCAGTGTAAGAAATCAACTTATAGCTAAAAAAACTATTCAATAACCTTTAAAACCTATTATTTCCTGAAAGATAATTGGAAAAGCTTTCCGATGAATATATTTTTAGTCAATTTTGAGTCACATAATGTTACATTTTACTATCTTGAACTTCGACAACTGAATAAAATGACGAAATGTCGAAAATCTTACCACCAGCTCGAATATTTATTTCACTTCCCTCTTCTAAATCCAACGAACATTCCTTTTTAAAAATAACTCGAATAACAAGTTGATACATTGTCTTGTTATATTAATACAACCTCATCCATCGTACAAAATTTGAGCTTTCAAGACGCTTTTTTCACTTTTTTGCACCACGTGTGTTTTTGCCGTCCGCCATTTTGTTTCATTTTCTTTCTACAAAGTCAAAATCCCAAGATTTATGCTATTTTGGGGTAATCTAATTACGAATTTTCTATTTTTAGGAAATGTAAACCAAAGATAAATTATCATTGGTCAAATTTACAGTCACGTGACGACTCCATCTAAATATAGAACAAAAATATCGTGCGTTTTACTAGTCTACCCTTATGACGGCTCAGGCCGTCATGGGGCAGTATAGCGACATTTTCGCATGACGGCTCAGGCCGTCACGGGGCAGCGAAGGGGTTAATTTCACAAATATTAATTGATTCAAACAATACTGTGGCTCATATCATCTTGGTTCAGGTGAGCGATATAGGACCATCATGGTCCTCTTGTTAACTTAATCAGAAACCCAAATCTAGAGTTATGTGCCCTTGAATTTGACAAAATTTCAGTTTTTGACTCCGTTTTTATTCTGCTTTCACTCTTTCAACCACAAATACTTACCAATCAAGACAAATATTTGACAGATGCATTGTTGGTGACCATGCTTGATCAGAATCTCACATCCTGAACTATATGACCTTGAATTTGACAAAATTACAGTTTTCATCTTTATTACCAATCTTAAGAGTAAAGACAGCCCTGAAATAATAGTTTATTATTTGCTTTCTTTTTGCCTTGACCACATTGCTTTATTTTGCTTTGTTTTTGCGCAAAGAACCACAAGTTTTGAAAAACTTAGATTGGACTTAGTCAAAACTCAGATTTGCCATAACAAGAGATTCCGGCCTGTAGAGCGACACAAGCCCTTCAGGGCTTTCTAGTTGCTTGTGCAACTACCTTGGAAGTCATGAGGCAACAAAATGCTATTGACTCTTTTTGGAGCTAGTTTCTTCGTTTACCACCCGTGATCTAGATCATGTACAAAATATGCCATGCAAGGTCAAGAACTAGGTCACATGGTCAAAAACTTATTTTTGCTCCAAGAAGCTGATGATATCTTGATCATTGAAAATTGTTCAGAATGTTGATCGCGAAGATATCTAGGTCATGTAAAATATGGGTTTGTTCTGCAAACTTCTCTCAGGTGAGCGATCTAGGGCCGTCTTGGCCCTCTTGTTGAATTATTGTCCTGTAATTGTTTTTACATTGACAATTTACATTTTTACCTAAAGATATCTCCTTTACCATAATACCTTCAATCTTCAGACTCAGTCTTTCTCTTTCCATACTTAATAACTTAAAGATCACAGTGTGTAGCATGTTTAAGAATCGTTTCTCTCCCATTCCTACTTATTCAGTGGCGGATCCAGGAATTTTGTGAGGGCGGTTCGTGTCTACAAAAAGGGGGGTTCGTTTTACAATTATTACAAAATAAAATTTTTGACAGAATTTCTGCATGAAAATGAAGTAATCAGGCTACACAGGGGGTTCGTTTGAACCACCCGGACCCCCCTCTGGATCCACCACTGCTTATTGAGTAATCTTTGTTTTTTATGTTTTTATCTATATACTTTTGTCCAGGACATCTTTCCTAAACCATACATGCTTGCAACTTCAAACTTTATACACTTACAGATTATAATACGGAGAGGTGTCACATTTGAGAACCATTACTCTATCATGTCCAGTTTTCGGGTTATTGCGCTTTGTTGTGTTTGGTTTTACATTTTTGTCCGAGCCATAGATCTATCACCTAATTTATATTTGCTCTAGCAATTTCAAACTTTCGAGTAGGAAGTAAATTATAAAAAAAAGACTCTTATGTAATCCAGTGGGGGACTCCTGTATTTCATCATAATACGACTTGCACTTGATTGATCATAATATTTTCTGATGTTATTTTTTTATCATTACAGAACCAACGACATAAATACAAAACATTACGAAAGGTGTTTATAAAAAAACTTTATATAGAATGACATTGGAACATCGATTGGATATTCACAAACGTTTGCTCTTTAAATGCATGACCGGATGCTATACAGCAGTTTGATAGATCAATAAAATATGAGACACCAGGTCTACAAGTCCGTTGATTAATTTAGTAATTCTTCAGTCTTACTTTTCCCCCTAAACTCAGTATAATGTACAATTGTGATGACGATAGTTGCATTAATGAACAGATAATGAATGGAAAGAAATACGCTGACAAAACTGAAAAGAAATACGCTGACAAAACTGAAAAAAAATACGCTGACAAAAGTGAAAGGAGAAGCGCAGACAAAAGTACAAGAAAAAAGACAGACCAGACACACTATCAATGTGAATTTTGTGGAAAAGAATTCAGATATCTCTCTGAGGTTCGAAAACACACACGAATACATACTGGTGAGAAGCTGTATCAATGTGACATTTGTGGAAAATGTTTTACAGCAAGCTCTACTTTGAATGCTCACAAAAAAGTGCATTCTAGTGACAAGTCATATAAATGTGACATTTGTGGAAAGAGTTTTACACGTTCGTCATACTTAAAATTACACAAAAGCATACATACTGGTGAGAGGCCACATAAATGTGACATTTGTGGAAAGTGTTTTGCAATAAGATCTAGATTGAATACACACAAGCGAGTGCATACCGGCGAAATGCCATATAAATGTGACATTTGTGGAAAATGCTTTGGGCGGTCTGAACATTTAATAACACACAAAATAATACATACTGGGGAGACCCCATATAAATGTGACATTTGTGGAAAATGTTTTACACAATCTTCAATCTTAAAGATACACACAATAATACATACTAATGAGAAACCACATAAATGCGATATTTGTGGAAAATGTTTTACACAATCTTTAAGATTAAAGATACACACAAGAGTACATACTGGTGATAAGCCATATAAATGTGACATTTGTGGCAAATGTTTTTCGGACTCTTCCTACTTAGCGAAACACACCAGAATACATACTGGTGAGAGACGACATAAATGTGACATTTGTGGAAAGTGTTTTTCGGACTCTTCCACCTTAGCGAAACATAAAATATTACATGGTGATGAGAAGCCATAAGGATGCGACATTTGTGGAAAGGGATTTACACATTTTACCAACTTTAACATGCATACAAGAATCGAGAAACCACCAAAATGTAACATTTGTCGAAAGGGCTTCACGCAGACTGATAATTTGACGACAAACGCGAGAATACACTCCACTGAGAAGCCATATGAATGTGATATTGCTGGAAAATGTTTTGTGTGGGGCGTGTGGGGCGTCCGTGGCCGAGTGGTTAGAGTCGCTGACTCAGGATCACCTGCCCCTCACCTCTGTTGGTTCGAATCCCGCCAGGGACGTATGAACTTTCATGTGAGGAAGCTATCCTGCTGGCTTGCGGAACGTCGGTGGTTCTACCCAGGTGCTCACTTGGGGTCTTCCTCCACCATTCAAAGCTGGAAACAGGTGAAAAGAAGGGAGTTCCTTCCTGGGCACGCCCAGTCTACTACTCGGTCATATGGGCAACCGGCAACCGAGGATAAATAACCTAAAACAATACAAAAAAATGTTTTGCGTGGTATGCACTTTTTTATGGACTTTTATAGTACATACTGGCGAGAATGTGACATTTCGGTCGGTAATTTCCCCCGCTTGCTCTCGGGGCACCACTAGCTATGCTCGTGCATAGACGGCGATGAGTCTGCGCTAATCTATTTTATGTAATTTACTATAGTGCTCTATTAAAGGGGGCAAGCTAGGCTGTCGAAAATGCAAATGGCACAATAATTACAAACCAGAAATAACGTATGAAATTACCAACCTGAAGGAGTAGATCACTTACGTCCATTGTAAGCACTCCTCAAGCTTTATTAAGTACTAAAATCCAAGTCACTTAATAACGTGCAGCCAGTTTTTATTGTCATTGTTTTTGTTTTGTAACGGCTACATATGCCCAACCTTCAAAAATCAATTACATCAGAGGTACGTCATCTGTGCTCAGCGACATTCAACACACCGTATAACCGACTGCGCCGAAAGTTTGCGAAGACAGATTCGGCATCTGATGTCATGTGCATGGTAGGTCAAATGAATTTACTCTTATAAATTAACGAAAGGATCTTTGGTATTCTGCAGTTGATAAATGCAGGTAGAAATGTTCAGTTTTTGTACATAATAAACATTTCCACATAACCCTCGCAAATAAGGTCACAATCATCGACACAGCCGGTTGTACGGTGTGTTAATACCGCGGAGGTGTGTCTCGTTGACCTTGACCTTGTCTCCTTTTGAAGTAAAAATAGAATGTGTAAACACGCTTGTTAAGGATTGATCTTTAGCAAAGGAAAGGTGGTTATTCGCCGTGTTTGAGGTTTTTATGCATTGCAAATTGTTTTTCCATGCACAAATATGAGTTCCCGAACAGTTCGGAAGCATACAAACCTAGAATGGGCCCCTTTAACAGTGATGTGCAAGTGCAATGAAACAACGCGAATCAAACAACGCGAATCTGTTACTCGGAAATACGCGCAGATTAGAAGAGAAGAGATCGGTGGCGCAGTGGTTAGCGCACTCGACTTGAAACCCGAAGGTTATGTCAGCCTCAGTCCACCCAGCTGTTGAAATGGGGAGCAGTGAGGTAAAACTTACTGCATCTTCGATCTCTTCTCTTCTAATCTGCGCGTATTTCCGAGTAACAGATTCACGTTGTTTGATTCGCGTTGTTTCATTGCGGGGGAAATTACCTCTATAACCGACTAGTCGCAAGCCGTATAAATGTGCCATTTGTGGATTTTTTTTTCAAAAATACTTTAAGCTTAACGTGTCACATGCTGATATATTTTGGTAAGAAACGCGAATCGTGCAGTTCAAAATGGTGTAAATAAGAATTCGCTTGTCAGGTTCTGGTGACATGATTGATGTAATACTTTCGAAATCCGCTTTGGACACAAAATTGGATGTTGATCTAAACGATTATGTGGAGAAAAAGTAGCACAGAAATATTCATTTAAAAGTAGAAAGACTTTGCTTAAGTATTGTCCCTCATGATCAATCAAGATCAAGGTCCTGTTTGAGAAAGGTTAAAAGATAAGTAATATTGGCAAGATAATATACTGTGCACAAAAAGTTTAGCACACTTGGAAAATGTCCTTTCCTAGTCATAAAATATTCCAAAATCCATAAAAACAAAACTCTAATGTGTTTCAAAATTCAATTTTCTGGTGCTTCCTGAAAATTTTGTTTCAAAATTCTTAAGCGTTAGTTAGGTATCTTACGTTAAAGCGCACAGGGGTCAGATATCGAAAGTCAAGCAAATTTCAATGACGCGAATGTCCAGCATAAGCAGCTAGGACCGCCATTCAATGTCTTTCCATGTTGCAGAGAAGCTTCCTAACCACACAGAAAGGAATTTTGCCCATTCATACTGCAGATGACGCTCATTGCCATTGACGTTACAGACGTCATTACTTTCTCTAGCCTGACGTCCAACAATGTTCTTTGTGTGTTCTTTTGCTGGTGGTAAAGCAGTTCAGGCGTAGATCATTCTGTATGTTCCTTGGAGTAAGTGGGTGGTGATTATCTTACTGAAATATCACAACGTTGTGTCGTTGTTAGACGGTCCTGTGACAGGTTGGATAATTTCATTGCAGTACCCCTGCACCGTTTGGTTGCCATTAACTGAAATGAGGTATGTTTAACTGTTTTCATCTATTCTTGCCTAAAAATGACGCTGCACTCGACGTAACAGTCTCAATGATGACGTTATTGGTATCAAGCCTTACGCATCTTCTACAACCACAAATCCTAACGTCAGTTAATGACACGTAAAATGAGATTCGTCCGGACATCAGTCCAATGTCTCCTGAATCAATATCGATGTGTCAATACCAACTGACGCCTTGCCTGTCGATGCTTAACGTCATTGGCGTAAGATTGGAGGACCCTGATGCAAGTTGTGTGGAGCCTGTTCCGGACAGTCTGGTCACTAACGGTATACCTTGTGACGTCCTGGAGGAGTAGCACTAAATTCTTACTAGACAGGAATTCGAAACGTCGTCAATACGTCGCTGTGAAACGATCCTCCCTGAACGTCGTTTTACACGGTCTACAAGATTTACACTTACCACATAAAGTAACGCAACATTTTCAAATTTCAATATTTCTATTTTAAACAAACCAGGATCTACAATGATACTTTCTATAGTTCGCAAGGAAGGTTTTCGATAGTTATTTTCAATAAAATATTTAAATTTCCAACGAACATGTCAGAATTACATCCCTTTATTATTTTTCGTTAAACACGTCTTAAGGTCTTGCAAGTTAAAACACAATCATAAAAGATAGTTTTATTGATAGTGTGTAGTCAGTTACACAGTAAAAACACAAAAAATTGTCACTGTGCGCACTAAGCGTTATGTCATAACTTCCGGAAAACAGCCGTCAACATATCGCTTGAATTCGAGTTCTGGAAAATTCGATTTGCACGGATCAAAAAGCTTGGCGTCCAAATTTTTTTTTATTTCAAGGTTGCAGTACCATTTTACAGCAAACGCCAGTGTGCATGATCGATCCAGATCATCGACTGGACCAGTTACGATCAGTCGGTAGGGTATTAGTCAAAGAGCCCTGAACATCGGAAAAGATTCCAAATAGCAGCAGATTCCACATAAATGAACATTGGCAGACATGGATAAGCCATCACAAATGAATGATTCAACCAGAAGCTAGCCGTTTTATATCCGTTATTGACTCAATTTTGGGATAAACTTCGCTATTTAAGACAACTTATCCATCCAAAGACCGTCTGATCCAGTTAAAGAGCTGCAGTTTTGTGTTTTGGATGTTCGCATAAGGTCATGGAAATCACCCTAATGCCAGGACAGGTCGGCTCTGACAAACAAACTTATCCCAGGACACGTCTGCTATCGAACACTTTTGGTATTGCTTGAAAAGGCGCGTTCGTAGTAGTGGTGTTAATCCTCCAACAAACCTGTTTTTGCGAACGAACAATCCGTCAGGATGAGTGAACTAAGTTTCTTTAACATCAAATCGGTTCAAATTTGTGTCAATGTGACGAAGATGTCAGTTGTTTATGAATACAAGGGATGATTATAACCATCAATTTGTTTGTGACTTTTGAATTTACACCATGTGTCTTTGGGTTGAAATTTTTGTCTGTTAATGTCTTAGCATTTTTATGATCTTTCGGTTACTGTTTGATGAAATATTACATTTGATGTCAAAACAAAAATATCCTCGAAACTATTTACTAGTTTTAAGATATTTGATATTTAACGAGTGTTGCGTTACTTTATGTGGTCAGTATAGGTCGGTCGTTGGTGGCTAAAGTTGCATTAACCAAGTGCCGTAGGCGCGTAATTGTCAATTGGAGACAATTGAAATGCAAAGCCACATCTCCAACAGACATACCTGCTTGGAGCATGCAAAGAGCTCTCTGACGTCGAACTTACGTCATCATTTCTCGCCTTCTCATAATCAATTTCAAAGAATTTGTAACAGTTAAATTGATTCTGCTAACAGATCTGTGTAATCGTGTGTTTTTTGACAAACTAGACATTATCGATGTCACTGCACATGTGCCGCACGTGACTTTTGCTTATCTGGACTTTGTCCAAAACACTGAATGTTCACTCTACACATGCACTGTATGCGTAATGGTTGTCGATCGGGACAACTGAACAACACAAAGCAATGTTCATTTAATTATCATAAACTGAAAAAATAATGTGTTAAAAAACGTGCTAAACTTTTTTTGCTCAGTATATTTGTGTAAAACTTTTGTGTAATTGAATTTACATATTTTATTTATGTTAGTCCAAACATTTTTGTTTTACTTTCTAGAAGGAAAAACCTTAATCAACCAAGACTTGTTCAAACTCTTTATTGTTGATATTCATTCAAATAGCCTCCACGAAAGAATTCAAATCACAACTCACAGCATCAGGCCCCGGTTTCTAGAAAAAACTTAAGTATATTCTCATGAGAATATGCTCAACTTCAAAGGAATACTCTCCTATGTTGGAGGGTATTTGATTGAAGTTCATGTGGATTTCCTGCGATTTTAGCACGGTGCTCAGATTTGAGCACGAGAACGTACTTAAGTTTTTTCGAGAAACCGGGGCCAGGAATCGCTATACAAACTCGATATTGAGTTGCTCTATTGTGCATATCATCGGCCTTATTGCAAAGACTTCAAACTACAGCTTTAATCAAGCTGTAGTTGCCAGGTTTTGCATTAATACATACGGTTTTGCTTTGAAGGTAGAATTATATAATCAAATTGTTTGTCTATTTAAAAGACGTTGCAGACGTCAAAGTAACTGAAGTGAAAAATGTAAATTGTTTGTAAAAGGAAAGAAAATAGACCGGAAAGGAGAATGATAAATGCCATTCTTTTTGAACATTAACATTTAATAGTCATATTCATCATTTATATAGTCTATCATGTTTGCTTTTCATTGTTATGTCCCCTTTCGAAGAAAATGGGGGTATATTGTTTTGCAAGTGTCGGTCGGTCGGTATGTCAGTCGGTCAGTCGGTCTGTCCGTAGACCGAACCTTGTTCGGAGCATAACTCGAAAAGTATTAAAGGTAGAATCATAAAACTTTACAGGTGGATAGCTCTCATTATGGAGAGGTGCAGTGCACAAGAACTGTAACTCTGCCAATCATATTTTTGGAGTTACTGCCCTTTGTTGATTTTCAAACTTGATTGTTGTCCGGAGCATGACTCAAAAAGTATGTGAGGTAGAATCATGAAACTTTACAGGTGGATAGCTCTCATTATGGAGAGGTGCAGTGCACAAGAACCGTAACTCTGCCAATCATATTTTCGGAGTTACTGCCCTTTGTTGATTTTCAAATTTGATTCTTAACCTTGCCTATATCTCATGTCTTTTTACACATACAACCTTGATATCTCACACATAGATACCTCCTATCAACATCATTCACATTTGACCATGACCTTGTGACCTTGACCTTGAAGTTTGACCTACTTTTAAAAAATTAAACCGGGCATATATATCATGACTTATTACACATACAGCCTTGATATTTCACACATGGATACCTCCTACCAAGACTTTTCACAATTTACCATGACCTTGTGACCTTGACCTTTGGAGTTTGACCTACTTTTTAAAATTTTTAACCTGACCGATATATCATGTCCTTTTACACATACAGCCTTTATATTTGACACATGGAAACTTCCGACCAAGACCAATCACATATAACTATGACCTTGGACCTTGTGACACTGACCTTGGTGTTTGACCTACTTTAAAAAAAATAAACTGGGCCTATATCTCATGTACTATTACACTTACAGCCTTGATATTTCACACATGGACACATCCTATCAAGACCTTTCACATTTTACTATGACCTTGGACTTTGTGACCTTGACCTCGGACTTTGACCTACTTTTTAAAGAATTTAACCTGACCGATATATCATGTCCTTTTACACATACAGCCTTGATATTTGACACATGGAAACCTCCGACCAAGACCTATCACATATAACTATGACCTTGGACCTTGTGACCCGGACCTTGGAGTTTGACCTACTTTTAAAAAATAATCTGGGCCTATATCTCATGTGCTATTACACATACAGCCTTGATATTTCACACATGGACACATCTTACCAAGACTTTTCACATTTGACCATGACCTTGGAATTTGTGACCTTGACCTCGGACTCTGACATACTTTTAAAAAACTTTAACCTAACCGATATAGCATGTCCTTTTACACATACAGCCTTGATATTTGACACATGGACTCCTGCGACCAAGACCTTTCACATTTGACCATGACCTTGTGACCTTGATGATTGACCTTCTTTTGTAATACATTAAACTGGCCTATATTTTATGTCATGTTACACATACAGCCTGAATATTTCACACATGGTCTCTTCCAAACAAGACATGTCACTTTTGACCATGACCTTGGACCTTGACCTTGGAGTTTGACCTACTTTAAAAAAAAACTTAAACTATGCCTATATCTCATGTCATGTTAGCTATACAGTCTCGATATTTTACGCATGGACACCTCATACCAAGACCTTTCACATTTGTCAATGACCTTGGCCTGTGACCTTTGATTTTTACATACTTTTACAAATTTTTAACCTAGCCTTTATCTTATGTCCTTTTACACTTACAGTCTTGATATTTCACACATAGACACATACCAAGACCTTTCATATTTGACCATGACATTTGACCTTGTAAACTTGACCTTGGACTTTGACCTACATCAAATGTAGGCCCTTGAGGGGGCATATATGTTAACGTTTTTTAGTTATTTGATGTTGCTTTATTAGTTTAAAATTGTATGGGGAAAATGTACTTTACTTTATTCTAAAAGCCATTTACCTACTTGGTATGGCTTTTCAAAAAAATAGTTACTATAAAACTATATACCAGTAGAGTAGATTTCGATTATATCAAGGTTGGACTTTCATGAATTGTGGTGTACAACTATGAATAAAAATAGAATACCCATCGAGTAAAAAGAGATTATACAATGATTCTTAAAAGAAGTTATTTATACGGTGTACAAAATTGTGAAATAGATCTCTACTTATAAAGGCACACCACAATTAGCTAAATTAGGCCTACGGTAGAAGACTAAAAGCAATAATTAATCTGTAAATTGTTCTGGATTCAAACAAGAATCTTTGTCCGCTCCATTTTACCATAGTTCAGTACACGCCAGCCCTTGATGTGCGACACATTGTCTTGATGCAACCACATATTACAAGTTCCCGGAGTGCATATCGGTCAAATATCTAAGAAAAATCACTGTAACCTTCAAATTTCGATTGTGTTACAGATACAGAGCGCTAAGGTTGATCTCTGTCTGATTTAATAATACTAGTTTTTTAGGGCACTGCAACAACATCATTGATTCAAGAACTGTAATTTCTCTATTTATAGGTCAAAAAGACACAAGTGTCATGCTTGATATTGCCTTTTTAGCTCGACTTTTCGAAGAAAATGAGAGCTTATACTGTCACCCGGGCGTCGGCGTCGGCGTTGGCGTCGGCGTTGGCGTTGGTGTTGCAACAAAGGTTTAAGTTTTTTCAAACATCAATAACTTCCATACTATCGAAGGGATTTAACCCAAACTTGGAATACTTATTCACCATCACACCCTCTACCTTACTATCAGGGCCCATGACCCTGGGACCACTCTATTTGGAGTTATGCCCCTTTATACTAAGCACTTAGAAAGTCGAGCGCGCTGTCTTCGGACAGCTCTTGTTTCTGAGTATGGCCATTAGTAGTGTTTATTATCACCCATTCATTGAAAACACTATTAGGGTACTATCATGGGGCCCTATCACACTTTTCACTATCACATTTACACTGAATTGTTTACTAGTAGACACGCTGGTAACTGGCCCCTTCAGGATTTTGTTGTTGATATATGATGTACACATGTTGATTCCCTGATAAGACTGCATGATTCTACCGATTTTCCATTGATCATGTTCTAGAATTGAATTGACTACCATTACGACTCCCCCGACACTGAAGTCAGTTTCCATTGATTCTCCTTTTTCTTGTACCTAACGCTGGTCGGAACTCCTGGAATCACATTTTCCAGAAGTGTTCAACAAGTTCTAATCTTGAACGGTTCTCTATCACTTAAAATGCCAAATGAATTTAATCTTCATTCTCTGTCCAAGTAAATTGATCCCGTAACTACCCATGGTAGAAATGATAGCCAATTTCGAGTCAAAAGTTCAAAACAGTGTCATCACAGGTTTGAGATTTGATATGTAAATGCCAATGGTAAACTGTCATATGAGATTCTCAGCCCCTGTAAATGTAGTTTAATATCACCCATCTTCGTGTCTCAAGCATTGCAAAGTTCTCTGAACCCTGAAAATGGAAACTAAAAAAAGACCCATAAGATTTCGACCATGAGCAAGAGCATTTTTTATGCTCCCCGAAAAAATTTCGGGGGAGCATATAGTCGCCATGCTGTCCGTCCGTCCGTTTGTCCGTCCAACTGTCCGTCCGTCCGTCCGTCCGTGTGTCCGTCCGTCCGTCCACAGCTAGATCTCGGCAACCCTTGGACCAAATTCAATGAAACTTCACATGTTAATTCCCTGGGATAATACCTAGGGACCTTTTTCTCTGTTTCTTAATTTGAGGCTGCGTCATGGAAAAAGGGGCCTTAGTGTAAAAATTAGTTTTTCTCTAATTTCTCTTCATCTAATGGGCAGAATTTAATGAAATTTTGTACTTATGTAATAAATAGAATGTTCTAGACCATATTTTATAAATAATGTGTGTACAAAAAGGCTGTCGTGGGAAAAGGGGGCTTAATGCATGATAGTTTTTATTTTGTGACAAACACTTACTCGGGGAGCATAATCCGTCTGTGACGGCTCTTGTTGTTGTTTAGTGGGTCACAAATATTGATTTTTCTAAAATATTGAGGAACAAGAGTTGTCCGTGGACCATGTAGCTCCCTATACGAGAGCTTGTCTCAAAAAAGGGGTTTAAGGTCAAAAGTCAAGGTAACTAGTAGGTCAAAGGTTTTGGTCTCAAGGTCAATGCATAAGGTATCCATATGTGAAATACCAAGGCTCTTTCTATAACAGTGCATAAGATATAATATGACTTTTTAATTTTTGATAAAGGTCAAACTCTAAGGTCAAGGTCACTAGGTCAAAGGTCATTGCCTGGAATGGAAGGTCTTGGCAGGTAGTATCCATGTGTTAAGTATAAAGGCTGTATCTCTAATAGTGCCTGAGATATAGACCAGGTTTAAGTTTTTGAAGCAGGGCTTCCCTTGGCAATTTCAGTCTTGGCGACAGCAAAATCGCCAATTGAATTTTGTTGGAGCCAATTGGAGCCAGTCGGTACCAGCAGAGGAGCCAATATAGATCCCCCCCCCCCAAAAAAAATTCCAACATTATAGTCTGTAAAAATGCATAATTTTCATCACAATGAGGTAACATGATGTTTGTGATATTTTATTGACATCAATATAGAAATCAAGATCAGTAGCATAAATTCTATAATTTGGGTAGATTGGATGCGGTTTCCCCGGATTTGCGATGATTCTACGACCCCACCCAATTGTCAATGCCCCCCCCCCCAGAGAGACTACCCCTCCCCCAAACGACGCACGCGCACACACATGGAAAATACATAAAACCACATTGCAATGATACGGAAATGGTTGTTTCGTGTTGATACTTACGCTTAAATCTGTCGTAGCTTCAAATTTCTTTTGATTTTTTTGAAAATATTGCCGTAAGACTGTGAGCAAGTAGAGTGACTGCCCCGGCCCCGTGAAATAAGACTGGATTTATTTCATTTAGTAGACTGGAAATATTTATGCTTTCACATATCAGTGTGAAATTAAACGATTTTTACACATGAACCGCAGCTTATTAAACAAGCTAACAAAAGCATGATCATTATTTGAATGCACACAAACAAAAACGAAATAAAAACACTGATGTTACAAAAAATGAATATTTTACAGGTCTCAAATTCTGCTTCCACTCTAGCTAGCATTTTTATGCATGCATTTAAAATGATAATATGCCTAACAATGACACATGTCTGAATCAGTCAGACATTCTTATAAGCAGAATTTCTTAAGTAGGCCTAATACCTTCTGTGCTATGACATACACAACAGGCCTGTAGCAGGCTAAGTCACTTGGTGCGAGGCGGGGGGGACGGGGGACGGACGGGGGGTCACCTCTGGACAGCTTCAACGGGTCTGCACAAATTCCATTCTTATTAACATTCTTTCTCTCTCTTGCACTAGCTTTCAAGTTTGAAGGCTTCAAGTCTAAGTAAAGCCCAATAGTACACCGGCGTAGGAAGAGGGGGCCAGGGGACCAGGCCCCCAATAATTTCCAGCAGGCCCGTAGGAACATGGGGGCTAGGGGCTTAGCCCACCAAAGTTGGCCAAAAATGCCAATTTTGTTTTTTTTACACGAAATATATACTACTCAAAGTTTGCTAAGCACCAAAAATTAAACTGTTAATATTTTCTATACTTAACACAATTTTCATGTCAAATATGTGTGACATGTAGGTCTACCGCATCTTCAAGATAATTGAATAAATTTCAACACATTTACTTCGCTTGAAGCAGTTGAAATACGGATGGAAGGAGAACCAACGAAATGAAGGGACTTACAAGAGATGGAGTCATGTTCCATATTTTTTTCTGAACCTAGATTTTCACATTTTCGTACCTCAATGTCATTTCTAAGATCAATGAAACCACATAACTGCTTGGCAAGGTAGTCCTGCGCCCAAGTTCAGATGCATAGCACCTTAAAGGTGGGTGTGGTAATTTATTGTCTTGGCACGTTTAAAATCGCCATATTGATTCTTTCTTTCGTTCAATTGGCATGCATCTTTGTTAAAAACTCCCTCCATAACTTTCTAAATTCATAGACAAAGTTAAAGATAAGTCACGTGGTCTCTCGGCGTCAAAATTTTATAACCAAAGTCCTGTAGTAGCTGTTCTGGCCTGGTTACAGCCTCTCTTGTGGCCTCCATACATTTTTTTGAACAGTGTAGCGACACATGTAGTCCCTAGAAGATTCTGTGAAATAATGAAAAGCGGATATTTGTTTTGTCGATCATCGTGTGGTCTGCATAGCACATTGATCAACAGCAAAATCACTATTGGTACACTGGGCGAATTAGGTAGTCCGTGCTAGGCTCAAAAACCAGTGGAATTGCAGTTGACTACACCGGTGACCGTAATTGCGTCCATAGTAGACCACTTCCAAAGTTTAAAGGACCTGAAATGTCAAGAATGTATTTTTTCGGATGTCGCTAGAATGTGGTGTACAGAGAAATTGGCAAAGAAAAAGAGAGTCGTAGTTTATGTCCTCAAAATGCATGGTATGACGGACCCAATGCACGTTTGTGAGACTATAGGTACCGGGATGTGTTTAATTACTGAAATCGTGAGCGACAAAATCGGTTGAATGAACGGTGGGCCTCAAACTAAGCGACACCCTTAATGTCTACCCCTAGGGAAAGTGAGTTTATCACTAATGTTGGCCGAGTCTTTGATTCTGTAGACGGAAACAATTGTAGTTACGTCTAGTGTAAACCATATATCAATGTTCCGTGCAAAATTGCGTTACCAAAACGCTGTATGGGATACTGTGTTGGAAGGAGCCAACTCGGTCCCAGGCAAAGGTTTAATTAGTTAAAGAGCTGTTAAAGATCATGTGACAACATTGTCGTGTGGTTTAAGACTATCGTTGTACCCCAAAAAGTTCCGGATCAAACAAAAGGCAGCAACGAAATTGTTTGAGACGAGAAATAAAAAAAAGTGTACCCCACCCATTTACAAGCACAAACTCATTTTCATGGGTTCCTTTCTTTTCCTAGTGACAATACATTTCAAAATCGTGAGTTAAGTACAAAGTTATTTGATTCGTGTATCAATTGCATTAAAGAAATCATCAAATACTTTTTTTCAGTTGGATATAAGATTTGCACCAGAAATATGATTACCAAAACTTTTGGTGCTGAGCAAACTTTGAGTAGTATAGGTAAAATCTAAGTTAGCCCCCCTCAAAATATTCTGACACTGGGGCTTTAGCCCACCCAATATGAAATTGCTTCCTACGGGTCTGTCCAGCATATCCTATGGCAACACCCATATATCCATTCACATAACTCTTTCCCAATCAGTAAAATTTTAGTATAGTCCAATTACAAAACCGCTGCAGACGACAAAGTAGATATTGATATAGATTGGATTTGTGTACATTATAGAATAGAAAATATTGAGGCAAAAGGAGAAAATGCTGATTATCAGCATTTTTATGCTCCCCGAAAAAATTTCGGGGGAGCATATAGTCGCCATGCTGTCCGTCCGTCCGTTCGGCTGTCCGTCCGTCCGTCCGTCCGTCCGTGTGTCCGTCCGTCCGTCCGTCCACAGCCAGATCTCAGCAACCGTTGGACCAAATTCAATGAAACTTCACATGTGAATTCCCTGGGATAATACCTAGGGACCTTTTTCTCCGTTTCTTAATTTGAGGCTGCGTCATGGAAAAAGGGGCCTTAGTGTAAAAATTAGTTTTTCTCTAATTTCTCTTCATCTAATGGGCAGAATTTAATGAAATTTTGTACTTATGTAATAAATAGGATGTTCTAGACCATATTTTATAAATAATGTGTGTACAAAAAGGCTGTCGTGGGAAAAGGGGGCTTAATGTATGATAGTTTTTATTTTGTGACAAACACTTATTCGGGGAGCATAATCCGTCTGTGACGGCTCTTGTTTTCTTTTGCCTGGATATTGTCCCAAGCCTGTTTGATTAGGTATGTCAAAAACCAGGTCTTGTTTGAGAAAGGGTTAAATTTGGCCCCTAATATTATTAACCTTCTTACGCCTTTGCAGTAGATACATGCGCGGATCTAGAGGGGGGGTCAGGGGGTCATGACCCCCCCCCTGGAATTTGGCGAGAAAAGGGGTTATTAAAAAGATTACTGGTTATTTCCCTAATAAGCTGCGCCATTCGTCCCTGTCTGTCACGGACAAACCGTTGTTATATTTAGTTCTTCATGGTATGACATGTATCTGCATGCACGCATCCAGAGGGGATCCTGGACCCCCTTCCGGAATTAAGGGTTAAAGATCGAAAGATCGGATGACCCCCCCCCCCCCCTGGGAAAAATACCTTGATCCGCGCTTGAGATCTATGCCATATAGGGAAGGTTGTAGTCTTAAAGTTATCTTGGCATTTAAATCCTACAATGATATTTGAAGTTATACACATGAACTTGACAGATTATTTGTAAATCTATAATTATAACTAATGATGTCAATCTTCATACATGGATTGGTACAAATTTGTGAGTCTGTCAATGTTTCTATGTGTATATGCAATAATTTTACAAGTATTTGGAACTCATTGAAAGAGCACTGGCCAAGATTAATTTCCTGCAAACCTCTTGCAAACAACACGATAATAATTAATGCTAAAGATGGGTTTCTTGCAAAGTTCCTGCACACTATAAGTAAAAGATTCAATAGACGACTATATTGCGAACTTCTAGCAAAGTTTCTTACTTCTGGCAAACTTGTCTCGAACTGATATTTGTTTGCGGCAAGATTGCTGAAAGGTTGCAGCTAGCGGCAAACATCGGCGAAGTTCCGGCAAACCCTTCTAGCGAACAAATTTGTTTGCAGCAAATTCGCGGCAAATTTGCAGCAAAGTTTTCATTTCTGTAAGGGTCTAGAATCTACAATTATTTATCAATCAAGACAAAACTTGGACACAATGTTTGGGATTATAAGATCTCGGATGAGTTTGATTTTCAGTCTGATCTGATCAGAAAGTCGAGAGTAATGTGCCCATGAATTTGACAAAATTGTCGTTGTTTTTTTTAAAATACTGTTTTCGACCTTGTTTACACTCTAGAATCTAAAATTATTGACCAATCAAGACAAATTTTGGACACAATTAATGTTCACAGTTGGGCACCATAAGATCTCGTATAAGTTGGATTTCACAACGTTATTGACCATAAGTTCGTTCTCAGTCTTATAGTCATAAATATTAATTGAATTGAACAAAAGTGTTGCTCATAACATTTTGGTTCAGGTGAGCGGTATAGGATCATCATGGTCATCTTGTTTTCTAAACGCTTGCAGGTATTGAGCTGATTTTTGGTATATGAACACATATTAATGGGTTACAGAACAATTTTGAGTTTCGTTCCGGTCCAATGATTTTTGAGGAAGATACGGATGCTGGACTTGGAAAATTTCTGGGAAATAACAGTTTTCCAGACTTTTTTCTAGATGCTGGCAGCTTTTGAGCTGATTATTGGTATGTAGACTCGCATTGATGAGTTACAGAATAAGTTTGAGTATCGTTCCGGTCCAATGATTTTTGAGGAAGATACGGATGCTGGACTTAGAAAATTACTGGGAAATTACAGTTTTCCGGACTTTTTTTTTCTAAACGCTTGCAGGTATTGAGCTGATTTTCGGTCTATAAACACATATCAATGGGTTACAGTACAAATTTGAGTTTCGTTCCGGTCCAGTGATTTTTGAGGAAGATACGGATGCTGGACTTAAAATTTTTTGGGCTTCTTTTTTTAAACGCATATATAAATATGGTAGGGGACTTGGTATTGTTTTGCATTACTTCAGAATGCTTGTTAACCTATGATTAGTAAATTGGTTCATGTTTTATTTTTGGCGGGATTCTGAATATCGTTGGAGCACTATACTGTTGGTGCCACATCGTATGGCACATGTTTATATTTTGTTAAAATGTATACCTCGCGATAAATGAACTGGTAGAGCATCTAATTCGATTAGCATGGCCTCTGCCAGGTCATTTATCGTGAGGTGTAATTAAACACTGAAAAAAATATGAAGACGTGCCATATAAGATGTCGCGCCACCTGTAATTAATAGCAATTAATTTTGTGCTACAAATAGACTGGGTTTACTGTTATGTTTTGATAAACCGTCGGTCTCGTTAGCAATCTCGTAACTATTGCTCTCAACTCAACTCAACTCAACATTCTTTATTAGGCATGTCGGCACTTGCTGTGCCTTTGGCCAAACATTGCTTGTGAGATTTTATAACAACACTTATGAAATTCTATTGATTTTCCGTAATTACGCCACTGTTTACTTGATAAAATCTTTCCCTTTTCGAACTCCTCTCACAGAAATCCTGGATCCGCCGCAGCGGTCGTTTATTCGTAGTCTAAAAAACATGGCCCCTTTTCATATACGTCGTAATATGTACGAGGGTCATCCAATAATAAGTGAGACTGTTGTCATATCTCAAAAACTGTCTAACAGAATCTAATGGAACTTGGCACATACATGGCCCAACATATTAGCTATAGAAAAATTGCGCCAAATGTTGTTACCTTGTGACTTTACATTAATGACGTCACTTCCTATGACACAAACAATTGTAACGTGGACACTTCTCATGCGGCTTGGCGGTAGACAAAAAAGTGCATGTATGAAAATTGCATAATTTTAGCGCAATAACGGGACGGAGCAATTTCAAACCTTGCTAAAATGTTTTTGGACAAAGATTTGTCATAGACAGCTGTTTTCTAGTGGGTTGCAAAGTGTAAGGACAAAAGGATTAGTGTACAGAAGCAACCCAGCTTTGGTCGGTAAACAAAAGCAAAAAAACGAAGGAAAATATCCAAAAATGATGATTTTTGTCTATGTAAATCAGTGCATATTATCTGCAAATGGGTCCTATCTTGGAAAACAGCCAATGTAAAGTATTGTTGTATATTTCTGATGGCTTTCTTGAGACTTGCCTTTTAACAAAAGCTACCAAAGCAGTCTGAACGTACAGCATTTATACTGCATGACAACGTCATCTGTCAAAAGGCGGGTAGGGTGACGTCACTTTTGACGCTCTATTATTGCAACATTTTACCAAAACCTAACAATTTTCTGCACATAAGTCCTCCAGACCATAATTACTGTTCTAAGTGAAAAGAACCACTGCAATTTGTGAGTTTTGAGGATTTAAATGCATTGAAAGTAGACGTGGCCAGTCAAATATGACGCATTAGCTCTGGTTGCCTAGCAACCGAAAACAGAAGACTTTCCCCCTGATTAAATTGTGTCGTTAAAAAGGGAAGATCATATATTGAAGGAATATAGGAACATTGAAAGAATAGAAATCAATATTTTTCTGCAATAGGAACAGTCTCACTATTTATTGGATGACCCACGTATATATTTTGTCAAAACTAATTCAAAATTGAACCAGGGCCGGAAAAAGAGAGTTCTTATAGCATTTAGATAAACCAACGTAGATCCAGAATGGTCAGCAAAAATGCACTCTGATTACCCCCCCCCCCCCCAAACTACAAAAAGGACGATCCAATTCCAAAGCTGCTGCTTACAACAATATTTTGCCCTTCCTTGTTTTGATAACAGCGAATATAGTTTTAAATTTGTTTTGACACCGATCGACGAAACTGTTATAGCATATTCTTAATACATTAAAATTCATTGTTTTCGTCTGCAGCATCTTCCAAAGTGGAACATTCTATTTTTTGTCGTTGTTATATTCTGTTTTTATTCGGGAGACAGGGCGGAGCCTAGTACACGGTTCATACCATTTACGTTTGGGGAGAAACAGCCTTCTCGATTAGCGGTAAATCGTCGGTATTGTTGCAAAACATTATAACTACCTCGTGAATCAATGTGTTACGATGTTTTATGACAACACACTTTACAATCGCGCATTCTTTCAATTTAGAAATATGTTCATGCTCGTGCCGCACGTTTTTTCTCTTCTATCAACCGAGGTATCGAGAAGTAAACTCGTCGAATAACCTCTTTACTTAGCCACACCCTATCAGTAGTCCTATCTATAAGCCCTGGCATATTTTATCTTTGAAGTGACGCCAGGTCTTATCATTTCCGCCATTTTGTCTATAGCACTTCCGCCGTGCGGAAAACTTCGGGGGTTTAGCCCTCAAACTACTACATTTGAAATCAAAATTTCGATCTAAAAATGGTATGAATTGAAAGATAAATCAATTGTTTTTCACTTCAGTATAATTTTGAAATAAAAAATTACCTTGTTTTATGAAAAATCCAACCAAATTTCCAACAACCCTACACAAAAGCAAGATGGTCGATAGGCTTGCCAATTGTAGTAAAAACACGTTTCACAGTCATAATTTGATTGACACATCAGTATTTTAGTAATTTTAAGGTTGTTATAAACATAATGTAGTTATTTTTCATTGTTTATGCCTCACTTTACCATGAATAGGGACTTAGAAAAAATTAAGATTTGCTACACAGAATAACAGTAACCTGACAGGACTAACCCTATCAGGTGAATAAAAACGGAATATACAAGGATTAAAGCATTGATAATTGTGCTAAATATAGATGGATGGCATTCGCAAGACGGGCAAGTAACCAATGAAAACATAGTATTCCTTATTTGTCCGATTTAATTAGGTCAGTGTTTAATTTTTGAAAATTGAGGCATATTTTACTGGCCTTTCACCATTGTTTCATTTAATAGGGAACGATTTTGTCATGTGTTGTTATTAGCTCACCTGAGCACGAAGTGCTCAAGGTGAGCTATTGTGGTCGCTTTTTGTCCGTCGTCCGTCCGTCCGTCCGTCCGTCTGTCCGTCCGTTCACAATTTCTTTCAACATCTTCTTCTCCTAAACCATTTGGCCATTTTAACCAAACTTGGCAGGAATGTTCCTTGGGTGACCATTTCCAAAACTTGTTCGTGAATTTTTGATTCTTAAAAAAATGTGGGCGTGGCAGGGCGGGGCTTATCAGACTTAGAAAAATCATAAGAAAATTCTTTAAAAATCAACCGTTGGGCCAATTTGAGCCAAATTTGACAGGAATGTTCCTTAGGCGACTCTTTTCAAAATTTATTCACAAATTTTAAGATGTGTCAAAAAATGTGGGTGGGGCATATCAGACTTTGAGAAATCCCGAGAAAATTCTTTAAAATCAACAATTGTGAAAGGGTTCAGGGCACTTGTCTAAAATAAACAAAGACTGATGGATAAAATAAACAGAATGCCCAGAGCGTGGCTGCAGGTAAAAGGGATCAAATACATTCTATTTATTATTTAAGCTTTAAATTCTTTGTTGTTGGTACTCATTTGAACAGTCTAGATTAGATCATTCTAATGAACACCCACAGCACAGGGTTTGACAAACATTGAAATATATTTTACAATTTGGAAACCCATTGACCTTTCTTATTTGAATCTCAATTACAGTATCTTTCTAGGATTATCTGAATGCTTTAATCCTTTCCTGAAGATGCCTGGTTTTGACATCCCGTTAGAATTAGAATAGTCTTTGCGAAATATTGAGTCAAATGAAGAAAATGCTGATAATCTGCAATGTTCTCCCTTTGCCTGAAAATTTTATGTGCTATATTGTACATATGAATCATTCCTTTACCCATGGATATTAATTTTGTCTTCTGCAACTCTTTTCAAGTTGGAACAGTGTATTACTTTTATGTTTGGGAAAGGATTAAGCCCTTTCCCAACCATAGCAGGTTTTGTGTCACTGAAATAAAGATTAAAGCTTGGAGAATGTTATGGACTGACAAAAGAAAATGCTGATATGCAGTAGCATGCATTTGCTCCTTTTGCCTCATCATTTTATGTCCACTTTTGAACATGAATGCATTCTTATTCAACATTCTGTTTTGTCATTTTACAGTAGCTTTTATTTCTGCTGCTCTGATGTTATGCTGTAAGGAAAAGATTCAACCAAAATCAAATCGTAAAAATTGTTCAATGAATATTTCCCCTATGTTGGGGGTTGACTGGGTTCCAAATGAAAATGATAAAGAGGGCAATGTTTGACAATTTTTTCTCAAATTATAAGACCTGAAGATTTTTTCCACAGTTTAATGTCTAAAAATTATTCCTATGATGTAGCTTCTTGCTTTTAGCCTGATTGGAACAGAAAGTTCCTAGTTAAATGCCTTTGCATGTGACAAAAATGCCATTTTTGCTCATGTCATCTTGGTTCAGGTGAGCGATTTAGGACCATCATGGTCCTCTTGTTAAATCTGATATCAACGGCTTGATTCAAGCCGTAGTTACGATATATTTTAACGACACCGGGTCGACGGTTTGTCAAACATAACGGTATATCCATTCTATATTAGCACAAAATTCATTGCTATTATAAATTCATGTTTTATTTCGTTTGTTCAATATTATTCAGTTTTCCTGTCTATATTTTTTTCATTTAATTTCTGATTGTAAGTTTTCGTTATCGTTGCAGAACCAACGACACATATACATACTAATACATTTCGAACGGTGGATAATATAGAATTTCACCAGAATATTGAGCGGATAGTCACTGACTTTTGTACTTTGAAATGGAGGACCAGATTCGGAAAAGTATACGAAATAAACGGAAAAGACGAGAGAAAACAACACGCCTACAAGTTCGATGATTAATTTAGTCATTCTTCAGTCTCGCTATGTTTACTTAAAAGAATACAATGTATAGTTGTGATGACGACGAATGTGCTAATGGACATAATATTATAATGAATGAAACAAAAAATGCTAACCAAACTGAATGGAGATACCAAGACAAAACGACAATGAAAAATACAGACCAGAGACAACATCGATGTGAATTTTGTGGAAAAGAATTCAGATATCTATCCGAGGTTCGAAAACACACAAGAATACATACTGGTGAGAAGCCCTATAAATGTGACATTTGTGGAAAGGGATTTAAACATTCTTCTTACCTAAAGATACATACAAGAATGCATACTGGTGATATGCCTTATAAATGTGACATTTGTGGAAAGCGTTTCACGCAGTCTCAGCACTTAAATTCACACAAACGAATACATTCTGGCGAAAAGCCACATAAATGTGACATTTGTGGAAAGGGATTCACGCAGTCTCAGCACTTAAATGCACACACACGAATACATTCTGGCGAAAAGCCATATAAATGTGACATTTGTGGAAAGGGTTTTAGGCATAATCACACATTAGCGAAACACTCAATAACACATACTGGTGAAAAGCCTTATAAATGCGGCATTTGTGGAAAATGTTTCACACGGTCTGATACCCTGGCGACACACGCGAGAAGCCATACTAGCGAGAAGCCATATAAATGTGACATTTGTGGAAAGGGGTTTACACAGTTGGCCCACTTACAAACACACACAAAAACACATACTGGTGACAAGCCATATAAATGTGACATTTGTGGAAAGTTTTTCAAATTTACTTCTAGTTTAACGCCTCACATGATGTTACATTATTATGAGAAACGCGAATCTTGCAGTTCTAAATAGCGTAAAAGTGACCCGTCGCGCTAAAAGGGACCTTATGGGAAGTGTGAAAAATATCGACCCTAGTCAGTCTGCGCAGTCCGCGCAGCCAGACTAGGGCCGATACTTTTCACTTTTATGTAATTTTCTAAATCCGGAATGTTTTCCCTATCTTACTATATGTTCATTCTTCGCATACGGGATCTAGTTGACCTGTGGTGAGTCTGACAAGTTTGTCAAAATTTAGAATTTTGGAGTTCGGATAAGGTCCCTTTTAGCGTGACGGGTCACATTAATAAGAATTCACTTGTAACGTTCTGGTGACATGATCGATGTAATGCTTTTAAAATCCGCTTCGAACACCAAATTGGATGTTGATCTAAACACGAATATGTGAAGAAAAAGTAGCACAGAAATATTCATTTAAAAGTAGAAAGATATTTTTTTTGCTATAAGTATTATCCATGTTAGTCCAAACATTTTTGTTTTACTTTGTAGAAGGAAAAACCTTAATCAACCAAGACTTGTTCAAACTCTTTATTTTTGATATTCATTCAAATAGCCCCCGAGAAAGAATTCAAATGACAACTCACAACATCAGGATCGCTATACAAACTCGATAATGGATTGCTCTATTGTGCATATCATCGGCCTTATTGCGAAAACTTGTAACTACAGCTTTAATCAAGATGTATACCGAAAGAAACTTCCAACGCAAAAAAACAATTTCAAAGTTGTACATTTCATTTATGTTTGTATTAATCTTAATCAAAATTGGCATGTGTAAAGAATATTCCATTATACTGCCACTGGCAACCTGAAATGCACCGTATCGCACAGCCCAAAGCACAAGGGGTCAAGTTTGAGATCCCCAGGTTTCAGTATCTGGTATAATCACCACCTGTATTAATAACTGCCACGCATCGGCGACCCATCGACCTACTGTAACAGCGGATAACATTCAGTTGCAGTTTTTCCTCTTCTGGATTAGCGCCTGCTTAGCTGCAGTAACGTTTGAGGTTGAATTGGACGCTGACGCACTCTCCTATTTTACACGTCTCGAACATGCTCGATTGATGACAACGAGGGTCAATCCATCACATTAATTTTGTTCGCGCAAAGGATACGCGCCGTATACGGGCGGATGTTATCCTACTGAAACACCATTTGCCCGTTTTGAGCGTTAACGTACGGGATAACAACATGTCGCAACACGTCGAGTTCTTATGTTATCTTGTGCCATAGTAGCTACTTTACCTCTTCTCCGTCTGGGCAAATTGGTCACGTGACCTGAAGGGGCGGAAAATGGGTCTAATGCATTTCGTGGTGAATGGGAGTGTAGGGACTAATAGTGCAATATTTTGATTAATGTTTTGATCAGATAATCCGAATGTGATGACGGTGTTTTCCTACCTGACGTGTTAAACTTTTGCCAAAGTCCGCTGACAGTAGATATTGCACAATGTAACAAAAGGCCTACAGCTGTGAATATCAGTCCCGCTTCGGGCGTTCCATACTCTCTTAAGAACAGAGCACATTATCTCTACATTCCATTTCGATAGAATGAGCTCTGTTCTCGCGGGGTCTTTTCACGTCTAATCTCGGGGCCTTGGTGGGATTTCAGTATCCAATCGTTGGCTATACACAACAAAACAATTTAAAAAGCTGATACAATCTTTCATTGGCTGACGCTTCAAATTACCGGCTTCAGCCAAAAATAGAAGCGACGTAATGTATACGTAATCAAACAAGATCAAACTGAATGACTTTGATTCGATAATTCAAATGTTACCGGCTTCAGCCAAAAATAGAAGCGACGTAATGTACACGTAATGATCATGCAAGATAAAACTGAATGATTTTGATTCGATAATTCAAATGATGTGCTATAATTAGATTATGACGACCAAATAGGCTGTTGGCGTACCCGAAAACTGCAGAGGTCATATTTGATGGTTTAATCATTAGACCTCGGCTTTGGAGAGTAGGCGTTCCAAGGCCGCGCGCTCTGATTTCAGTCCCAAATCTTGACCTATTGTGAAAAGGAACTTTGGAGATATGGTTGTAACGTCATTCAGCTATCGTTTGAGAAAATCGCTGCATACATAAAGGTTGATATCTGTGTTCGAGTTGCACGTGCAACGCAAAATTTGATATTTGTGAACAGCCGCACATGCGCAATGATGAATGACAGGACACTCAAGTTTTTAGTGAACAATCGTAGTGCATGCGCAGGGATAACAATTGCAATAAATATTTTTGTCAAAAATTCAGGTAGAAAAATTATGCATGCAGAAAAGCATCTTGCGTTAGAAGTTTCCTTCAGTATAGTTGCCATGTTTTGCATTCACACATACGGTATAGCATTAAAGGTAGAATTGTATAATCAAATTGTTTGTCTATTTAAAAGACGTTGCAGACGTCAAACTAACTGAAGTGAAAAATGTAAATGGTGTGTTATAGAATAGAATAGTATAGAAAATAGACCGCAAAGAAGAATGATAAATGCCAGGCTATCTGAACAATAACATTTAATTGACATACTCATCATTAAAGTGACATTTCACATTTATTTCATTTTTTAAAAGTATGTCTTGATGCAAAGATTGTTAATTCTAATGCGTAGAAATGATATAAGTTTTTTGAAGTTGTTATTTATAAGCGATAAATACGCCTTCAAAGTTGAGACAAAAATAGCAAATTCTATATAAATCTGAACTGTTGTCCACAACAATTTGTTAAATTTTAGCGCAGAAATATATATTTCTCGTAATAGATTAAATAATTTGGCTTGAAATTTTCAGAATTTTCATAGGAAAACATGCTCTTTCAGATAGACTATAAGTAAAATTTATGTAAAAATAATTGTGAAATGTCACTTTAATATACATTGTAGTCTAATATAATCATAAATATAATCATATTTGCTTTTCTTTGTTTTATTTTGACACGATAATAGCATACCTTATCTGTAAAAATCTAATTACATAATAAAGTGTAATTGTAGCGTATACTGATTGGTTCATTACTTCATGTATACGTCTTTGAAAGGTATAAATTTAAGATTTTTGTAATTAGAATTCAATATTGTTTAGAATTCTACAATGAAAAATTCGACAAGTGCTTTTATGTGTCTTGGTATTTTGTGCATTCTCTTAACGGTAATATAAAGGTTTGTTATTTATGCTTTTACCCTTTCCTTAACAGGGATATTTTTGACAGTTCTAACTATATGTGTTTTAAAATAATTCATATTTCTAATGGAAAGTTTATGCAGACAACAAAATGTATGTTTATCAAGATATAACTCTCTTACAGTGTAGCACAGAAAATATCGGACACAAAAAGAGATATGATATATTCCTAGCTGGTTTAAGGTATACAGCCCGTCATTAAAACACAACTTTCTAGCCATAAGAAATGCATCAAATTACATACACTTGTAAATACACTTCACCGTGCCGGATAATTTCAAGATTATGCTTCAAGAAGAAAATAATTACAACTATTATTTTACACTATATTCATATGGAAGGGAGGTAATTTGAACATTTTTGTCAAATTTTTCAATAAGTATACATTAATTCAAAATTATAAACCGTTCAAAATGCTTATGTTTACATTTCGAATGGAAATGTAACACACAATTTATGAATTACTAGCACTTTTTAAATTTCGCCTTTGGCTCTTTGGTGCTAATGATTGGTTGCATACCTTAAATATCAGAAACGCATTGTACTTCAATGCTTTCAAGAACGTCAAATTGATTACAGGTAAATAACATTGTCATTAGCATATGTGACCCGTCACGCTAAAAGGGACCTTATCCGAACTCCAAAAATCCAAATTTTGACAAACTTGTCAGATTCAGCACAGGTCAACCAGATCCCACATGTGAGAAATGAAGATATAGTAAGGTAGGGAAATCATTCTGGATTTAGAAAATTACATAAAAGTGAAAAGTGTCGGCCCTAGTCTGGCTGCGCGGACTGCGCAGACTGACTAGGGTCGATATTTTTCACACACCCGATAAGGTCCCTTTTAGCGCGACGGGTCACATATTCATTCGTGTTTCGTCCGTCCATCCTTCCGTCCGTTCAGCAGTGGTGGATCCAGAGGGGGTTCGGGGGGGGGGTCGAACGAAGTGTGACCTGACTATTTCACTCATGAAGAAATTCTGTCAAAATTGTGTAAAACGTTTACTTGAAAAACGGTCCCAGACCCGCCGACCCCCCTACCCCCACTCTATTTGCACATTCGGATTTATGGCAGTTCATCGACAGACAAATCATCGACACAACTACAGTTGACGCCACACCGTAGGCCCTATGGCACATGTTTATATTTTGTTCAAATGTGAACCACGCGATAAATGACCTGGCAGAGCATCTCACTCGCTTAGCATGGGCTGCTCTGCCAGGTCATTTATCGTGAGGTATAATTGAACATTGAACAAAATATAAACACGTGCCATACGATGTGGCGCCAACTGTAATTAATAGCAATGAATTTTGTGCTACAAATAGACTGGGTTTACCGTTATGTTTTGATAAACCGTCGGTTTCGTTAAAAATCTCGTAACTACAGCTTATAAGATTTTATAACAACAATTATGAAATTCTATTGTTTGTCCGAAATTACGTCACTGTTTAATTGATAAAACCTTTCCTTTTCGAAGCCCCCTCACAGAAATCATGGATCCTCCACAGCGATCGTTCATTCCTAGTATAAAAACATGACCCCCCCCCCCCCTTTTCATATACATCGTAACATGTATATATTTTATCTAAACTATTTAATTGAACCAGGGCCGGAAAAAGAGAGTTATTATATGCATTTTAAATAAACAACATAGATCTAGAATTGTCAGCAAAAAATGCACTCTGATAAACCCCTCCCAAACTACAAAATTTAGGAAGGTCCATTCCAAAGCTGCTGCAGACAACAATATTTTGCCCTTCCTTGGGTGGTGCTTTACTTAAATTTCGAAAAGAATTTTGATTGGTCCATAAATATTGGCGTGGCAGGGCCGGGGCTTATCAGACATAGAAAATCACAATATACTAAGTAAGTCTTTAGAAGTCAACCAGTGGGCCAATTTTGACCAAACTTGACAGAATTGTACCTTTGGTGGACCTTTATCTAAATTGACTGTGAAATTTTGATTTGACAGTTAATTTGGCCGTAGCAGGGCGGAGCTTATCAGACCCGAGGGAAATCAAAAAATAATTCTTCAAAAATCTTCTCCTCTCAAACCATATGGTCAATGTTGATACAACTTGGCAGAGATATTCTCTTGGTGATGTTATACTTAAATTGCGAACAAAATTTTGATTGTTCCATAAATATTGGCGTGGAAGGGCGGGGCTTATCAGACTTGGAAAATCACAAAATGATTCTTTAAAAATCAACCAGTCGGCCAACTTTGACCAAACTTGGCAGAAATGTAACTTGGGTAGACCTTTATCTAAATTGATTGTATACTCAGTTCCAAAAGAAAGTGTGCACTTTTGTGTTTTACCTTTACCTTAATTTTCACAAAGTTAATGGCAATTTATGGAGTAAAAGTGATATCAAACGTCATATTCGACCTTCAAGAAAATTGGTATCAAAACAGATGCCGATAGAATCGTTCATATTGCATACACAGAGTCAGATCCTTATGGTGTTGATGGTGTTGAGATTTGCACTCCTTACAGATTTTCCTGTGGATAGAGTTTCAAGCTTATATGCCGTTGTAGGGTTTGGCCAGGCCTTCCAAGCCATTTCCACGTTAAAGGTTGAACTTTCTTGTAAACGTTACGTGTGTATCAAAGTTAGTAATCGCTGCGTTTGTAGTCTGATGAATTGCCGTCGAACGGTGCAATAACGTTCTAAAGCGAATTTGTTTGCATTTAAGATGCCATACAAATGATCAATTGCTATTAGAACATAAATACCGTACAAATTCAAATTTTCGAAAGGTTTTTGTTTTCACCAGGTTCGGTCTTGCTCACCAACGTTAATTGTAATTCGGTTCATGCTAATGCACTATGTACAAATGTAATGAACATGTGATTTTATGTTACGATATGCCAAAAGGAGTGCAGCGAGTGTAATTTCTGATCGATAACTCATCCAGCACGTGAGGCATACGTAAAACACTAAAAATGCAAAATCGCAATCAAGCCGTAAATTCGTGTGTGCTGTGTGATTTCTTCATCAATATATCGTTTGTCATTAGTCTTGAGATGTGTCGTACAAAATTTCCTTTCGGTAAACGGTACACTTTTCGAGATATTCAAAATTTAAAAGTGCACACTTTCTTTTGGAACTGAGTATAAAATTCTGAATGTTAGATAAATGTTGGCGTGGCAGGGCGAGGCTTATCAGACTTAGGAGAAATCACAAAATAATTCTTTAAAAATTTTCTCCTTTCTAATCATAGGACCGATTTTGATCAAACTTGGCAAAATATTGTTTCGGTGGTGCTCTACATTACTAAGTAATTGAGAACAAAATTTTGATTTGTCAATAAATGGTGGTTTAGCTGGGCGGGGCTTATCAGACTTGGAGAAATCACAAAATAATTCTGTAAAAATTCAGCCATTGGGCTAGTTAAGACCAAAATTGGCAGAAATATTCCTTAGACGGCCCTTTACTTAAATTGTTCATGACATTTTGATTGCTCCATAAGTGTTGGCTTGACAGGGTGGGGCTTATCAGACTTACAGAAAGCGCAAAATAATTCTTTAAAAGTCAACCATTGGGTCAATTCAGACCAAACTTTGTCAGAAAATAGGGATATGACAGTCGGGGGCTAACAAGAAATCAATAGATAATTCTTTTAATTGATAAGCAGGTGGAGCGTTTCATGCCCTCTTGGGCCTCTTGTTAGAATATATTTTCTGATTGTCTGATTTCGTTATCGTTATAGAACCAACGACACATATACAGATCAATACATTGTGAAAGGTGGATATAGAATTACACCAGAACATAGAGAGGATATTCACTGACATTTTACTTTGAAATGGAGGACCAGATTCGGAATAGTATACGAAATAAACGCAACAGATGAGAGAAATAACAGATAAGTCTGTTGATTAATTAAGTCATTCTTATGTATAATTGTGATGACGACGAATGTGCTAATGGACATAAAATGAATGAAACAAAAAACACTAACCAAGCTGAAAGGAGTTACCCAGGCAAAACGACAAGAAAAAATACAGACCAGAGACAACATCAATGTGAATTTTGTGGAAAAGAATTCAGATATCTATCCCAGATTCAAAAACACACAAGAATACATACTGGTGAGAAGCCCTATAAATGTGACATTTGTGGAAAATGTTTTACATCAAGCTCTACGTTGATTTATCACAAGAAAGTGCATTCCAGTGACAAGTCATATGAATGTGACATTTGTGGAAAGGGATTTACACATCCTTCTAACCTAAAGAAACACATAAGAATACATACTGGTTATAAGCCTTATAAATGTGACATTTGTGGAAAGGGTTTCATGCAGTCTCGCGATTTAAATATACACACAAGAATACATTCTGGCGAAAAACCATACAAATGTGACATTTGTGGCAAGTGTTTTACACAAAGTGGAAAATTGAATTCTCACAAGCGAGTGCATACAGGTGAAAAGCCATATAAATGTGACATTTGTGGAAAATGTTTTTCGTGCTCTTCCAGCTTATTGAAACACTCAAGAACACATACTGGTGAAAAGCCTTATAAATGTAATATTTGTGGAAAATGTTTCGCCAGGTCTGGTATCCTGGCGACACATGCGAGAATACATACTGGTGAGAAACCATATAAATGTGACATTTGTGGAGAGTGTTTTAGGCATAGTATCACATTTGCGAAACATACAAGAACACATACTGGTGAGAAGCTACATAAATGTGAGATGTGTGGAAAATGTTTTACGCAGTCTGTCCACTTAGCAGAACACACAAGAATACATAATGGTGATAAACCACATAAATGTGATACTTGTGGAAAGGGTTTCACGCAGTTTGTCAACTTAACAGAACATAGAAGAATACATACTGGTGAGAAACCATACAAATGTGACATTTGTGGAAAGCGTTTTGCATCGCGTAAAGGATTTACAGGTCACAAAAGAATACATACGGGTGAAAAGCCTTATAAATGCGACATTTGTGGAAAGGATTTTAGGCATAAGGTCTCATTAGCGAAACACACAAGAACACATACTGATGAAAAGCCTTATAAATGTGACATTTGTGGAAAATGTTTCACACGGTATGATACCCTGGCGGTACACGCGAGAATACATACGGGTGAGAAACCTTATAAATGTGACATTTGTGGAAAGGGCTTTGTGTATTCTAGTGCCTTAACGAGACACTCAAGAATACATACTGGCGAGAAGCCATATAAATGTGACATTTGTGGGAAGTGTTTCAAAACTACTCCTATCTTAACGCGTCACATGATGTTACATTTTTAAAAGAAACATGAATTGTACAGTTCAAATTAGTGTAAATAAGAATCCACTTGTAATGTTCTGGTGACATTTTTAAGATAGGTCGCCCAAAACGGCAAAATACGGACTGTTCAATTTCGAAAGCCGCTGCAGACAAATAATTGGATGTTGATCTGAACCCAAATATTTGATGTAACCATTTCCCAAACTGCAAAATTTTAGGCTGATCCACTTCAAAAGTTGACAAAAATTACAAAATGGAAGTTATTAACGATAGAATTTGTTTAAAATAATTATGGCATAGAAAATATTGAGACAAAATTAGAAACTGCTGGTTATCAGCAGTTTCTTCTTTTGTTTCAATGTTTTCCCAAGCCTTTTTTCTACTAGTGACGTCAAAACCAGGTCTTGTTTGGGAAAGGCTAAAATAGCACAGAAATATTCATATAAAAGTAAAAAAGAAATGCCATAACACTGCTTTTCAATGAAAACCTCCTAACAGTAGCTTGTTTTAAGCTGCAGTTATGAGGTTGTCGTTGAATAGTAGCAATAAGTGGGTGCTGTTTGAGATATGGTTAAAGCTAAGTAGACTATACTAATGGTTAGAGAATATTTATATGAAACATTGTGTAGATAATTTTACAGATCTTTTGTGTTAGTCCAAATAGGCCTATTTTTTGTTTTACTTTATCACAGTATAGAAAGAATAGACATAAAAGGAGAAACAGGCACAACAAGGCCACATAAATTCCCAGGCCGGATAAAACGTTTAGGACTAGATCTATACCCAACTAGCACCCCCTTATACCAACGTGTCTGTGGCATCCTCCCAAGAGTCTTTTTTCTAAAGATTAAATTGCTTATGAAAGTCAAAAAAGCTTTCCCATCCAAGACTTTGTCAAATTCTATATTATTGGTAGCCATTTAAATAGCATCCTCGAAACAATTTAAACGATTACTCACAACTTAAGGATTCGTTATCCAAACTCATGGCTTGGACTACTTGTTTAAAGGTGGTGTCTCACGGAGAAATAAATTGCTGTGACGCAACAGAGATAGATATTCAAGATCCCAAATGATATTTTAGGCAATCGGTGCATAAACTACTCGATTACCTCAAGGCGTCATAGAAATGTGTATAAAGTGGTTCAATAAAGGATAAAGCCCTAGTTAAGCCGCGTTCCCATTGCCGACCAAATCAACTTGATCAACTCGATCGCCTAAATTTTCAGATCAAACCCGATTAAACACGATCAAATGTATTTACACGACTTCTTTTTTATTTCTTGTCGATTAGTACCCGATCAATTTTGCCGACCACGGTCGATCGGGACGTCCCGATCGCTCTTGCCGACCAAGCTCGATCAGTACTCGATCGCTTGATCGAGCTTGATCGAGTTGATTTCGTCGGCAATGGGAACGCGCCTTTAGAAAAAAGTGAAAGTTTGAAAAGGCAACATTATGTTCTTTGCCGTACAGATTATATTCGCCTTCTACATGTATATTTCATAACATACGGCAATATTTTGTTTTTGTTTTGCATGTCAAAGTCTCACTTATGATGGTACATAAGTAAAATGTCCATATAGTGAAAGAAAATGGCAACATGTAGGCTATAAGTATTATATTTTCCCTTCCACTGATATAATTTTGTAAATTAAAGTTTACCTAAAATGAATATTTTTTCAGTAAATGTTTTTAGCATGAATGTTTCTTAATGATTTTATTTTCTGTCAAGCTATCTGTGTGTCCATTTAATAAATTTAACCCTTTCCAAAACAAGACCTGCCTTTGACGTCCCCAATAGAAAAGGATTTGGAAAACATTGAAACTAAAGAAATCAAAGTACTGAAAGTACTGTTGGAAAGCAAATTTGCTGATTATGTCTAAAGGCATTTTCTAGTTGTTAGCAATATGAATTACACGGAGTTGGATAAAAGTAATTAATTGAATTTGATTCTTTAGAAAGTTACAAAAAACAAATTATGAAAGGATAATGTCTTTTCCATATCAGCAAAATATACTGAACAAAAGAGAAAACTTTACGCTGCAAGATTTCTTGTTTCTGAAAAAGTATCGAACTAAAAGCCTGATTTTATTTTTACAATATTTCCATGGCAATCGGCAATCGTTTTGTCGAAGTTTCATTGCCTTGTCTCCTTTAATGTCAAAGTTACGACCCTTAATGCATTTACAGCTAATTTCATCTAATGCCACATGTATACGCGCGATAAACGATTCATTATTTTTACGGAATTGGTCATATCCGGGTTGCCAAAGAAAACCCCACAAAACATCTCTCTTTTCACTTGTAGCAAGCTCTAAAATAAAGGTCTAATCTGTCAATTTTGTGAATAACCCCCCTTTGACAAAAACAAATAGGGAATTTAAAATGTTTGATATTCATAAATTGCACACCTGAAAAACGGACCCCTGTCACACTTAAAGGGTCCGTGTTTCACCCCCATAATTAAGATCAACAAAACGTTTAGTGTTTGGCACAACCAAGTCAATGAACGATGCGAAGCACATTCATTTGATTTCTTTACTAGTTGAATTTAGAAGAAATATGACAAGCAATGTATGTGTAAAGTTTTCACTTTTGTTCAGTGTACTATGGTAGGTTCTATAAAGTTTCTATGGAAAATCCAATTGCCGAAAACATAGTGCTGTTTTAATTCATTTCGGGCACTAATTTTCAATAAAATGTTATAAGAAAATGATGTAGAAAGCAAGAAATTGGAAGGCATGTGGTCTTGGGTCCTCTCCAAACAGGGACTGGGAGAGCAGAGCCTCCTATCCGGGGGCCGAATTCTCCCAGCCGAAAACGACTATAAGGCATTCTGGCACTCTGTATGTTCTCCTATACCCAATGTCATGTTCTGAAGTAGGTTTTCTTGTATAATAGACTAGTGCGACAGGTGTCGGTTCATAAATCTATTTGATGTATGGCGTGAACTTTTGCAAAATTCGGTACAATGGACAAGTTTCCACTAAGACCTCCCCCCCACACACACACATACACACACAACAGCCTCCGGAAGTCGTCCTTACAGGCAAAAGGCGAAATTTTTAAACTGGGAACGGTTGACTGTAAATCAAATAAAATAACCATCTTACCGGCTTTCAACGAATTCATTCAATTTCATAGTTTTTGTTCCACTTAAAACTTCTCTTTATCACTGTATATTGAATGCACGTGCGCTTAATCGCTGTATATTGAATGCACGTGCGTCGTCATCGATTTCTCCGCATTTTTTGGGAGCCTCGTTTTGAAAATGTCGATTTGTTACTAGTTTTAGTAACAATTCACATGTATACAATGTTAATTTCCCATAAACCCATTGTTTGCCTCCGGAAGTTAATCAGAGTCTTCTCTGATGAAAATTCGCTCTTCGATATTTGGATGTCGCTATTTACATCAGAGCGCTGTCCAATTCAAAAACAAAAGAAAATTCCGACACAAGTTATGCCGCTGTGTCGGAATTTTCTTTTGTGTTTGACTGGGACAGCGTTCCGTTGTAAATAGCGACATCCAAGTATCATCGAGCGAATTTTCATCAGAGAAGTCTCGGATTACCGGAAGTGTTCTGCGGGTACGGACTAAAACATAAATGAAAGGAGTCTATATCCTAATTAAAATGCATTTGATCTCTGAAAACTACATGTCTTACTTGCTAAAACATGTGTTCCGTCACTACTTTATCCCTTTCCCAAATAAGACCGGGTTTGACAGCCCGTAAAGAAAATGTTCGGGGGAATATTGGGATGAAAGAAGAAACTGCTGATAATCAGAATTTTCTACTTTAACCTCGATATTGTCTTTGGTATTATCTACAAATAGTTCTAATTTTTATCTAGGTATATACCAATTTTGTCGTCTGCTACGGGTTTTTTTTTTATTTTGACCAATCTGAAATGTTTCTATTTGGGAAATGGTTAACATACCAACAATGTAAATGGATTTGATTCTATGTAGGCCTATTCATCTAGATCTATATCTATAGATTAAAAAGTTAACACCGTTTTTAGCTCACCTGAGCACGAATGTGCTCATGGTGAGCTATTGTGATACCGCTGTGTCCGGCGTCCGTCGTCCGTCGTCCGGTGTCCGTCGTCCGTCGTCCGTCGTCCGTCGTCCGTCGTCCGTCAAACTTTGCCTTGTGTGCACTCTAGAGGCCACATTTTTTGCCCAATCAACCTGAAATTTGCTCAGAATGATTGTCTTGATGAAATCTCGGACAAGTTCGAAATTGGGTCATCTGGGGTCAAAAACTAGGTCACGGGGTCAAATCTTAGAAAAACCTTGTGTGCACTCTAGAGGCCACATTTTTTGCCCAATCAACCTGAAATTTGCTCAGAATAATTGTCTTGATGAAATCTCGGACAAGTTTGAAATTGGGTCATCTGGGGTCAAAAACTAGGTCACGGGGTCAAATCTTAGAAAAACCTTGTGTGCACTATAGAGGTCACATTTTTTGCCCAATCAACCTGAAATTTGCTCAGAATGATTGTCTTGATGAAATCTCGGACAAGTTTGAAATTGGGTCATCTGGGGTCAAAAACTAGGTCACGGGGTCAAATCTTAGAAAAACCTTGTGTGCACTCTAGAGGCCACATTTTTTGCCCAATCAACTTAAAATTTGCTCAGAATAATTGTCTTGATAAAATCTGGGACAAGTTCGAAATTGGGTCATCTTGGGTCAAAAACTAGGTCACTGGGTCAAATCTTAGAAAAACCTTGTGTGCACTATAGAGGTCACATTTTTTGCCCAATCAACCTGAAATTTGCTCAGAATGATTGTTTTGGTAAAATCTTGTACAAGTTTGAAATTGGGTCATCTGGGGTCAAAAACTAGGTCACGGGTTCAAATCTTAGAAAAACCTTGTGTGCACTCTAGAGGCCACATTTTTTGCCCAATCAACCTGAAAATTGATCAGAATTATTGTCTGGATAAAATCTCGGACAAGTTTGAAATTGGGTCATCTGGGGTCATAAACTAGGTCACGGGGTCAAATCTTAGAAAAACCTTGTGTGCACTCTAGAGGCCCCATCTTTTGCCCAATCAACCTGAAATTTGCTCAGAATGATTTTCTTGATAAAAGCTCGGACAAGTTTGAAATTGGGTCATCTGGGGTCAAAAACTAGGTCACGGGGTCAAATCTTAGAAAAACCTTGTGTGCACTCTAGAGGCCACATTTTTTGCCCAATCAACCTGAAAATTGCTCAGAATGATTGACTTGATAAAATCTCGCACAAGTTTGATATAGGGTTATCTGGGGTCTAAAACTAGGTCACAGGGTCAAATCTTAGAAAAAATCTTGTGTGCACTCTAGAGGCCACATTTTTTGCCCAATCAACCTGAAAATTGCTCAGAATGATTGTTTTGGTAAAATCTTGTACAAGTTTGAAATTGGGTCATCTGGGGTCAAAAACTAGGTCACGGGGTCAAATCTTAGAAAAACCTTGTGTGCACTCTAGAGGCCACATTTTTTGCACAATCAACCTGAAAATTGATCAGAATTATTGTCTGGATAAAATCTCGGACAAGTTTGAAATTGGGTCATCTGGGGTCAAAAACTAGGTCACGGGGTCAAATCTTAGAAAAACCTTGTGTGCACTCTAGAGGCCCCATCTTTTGCCCAATCAACCTGAAATTTGCTCAGAATGATTTTCTTGATGAAATCTCGGACAAGTTTGAAATTGGGTCATCTGGGGTCAAAAACTAGGTCACGGGGTCAAATCTTAGAAAAACCTTGTGTGCACTCTAGAGGCCACATTTTTTGCCCAATCAACCTGAAAATTGCTCAGAATGATTGACTTGATAAAATCTCGCACAAGTTTGATATAGGGTCATCTGGGGTCTAAAACTAGGTCACAGGGTCAAATCTTAGAAAAAATCTTGTGTGCACTCTAGAGGCCACATTTTTTGCCCAATCAACCTGAAAATTGCTCAGAATGATTGGCTTGATAAAATCTCGCACAATTTTGAAATTGGGTCATACGGGGTCAAAAACTAGGTCATGGGGTCAAATCTTAGAAAAACCTTGTGTGCACTTTAGAGGCCACATTTGTTGCCCAATCAACCTGAAAATTGATCAGAATAATTGTCTTGGTGAAATCTCGGACAAGTTTGAAATTGGGTCATCTGGAGTCAAAAACTAGGTCACGGGGTCAAATCTTAGAAAAACCTTGTGTGCACTCTAGAGGCCACATTTTTTACCCAATCACCCTGAAAATTGATCAGAATGATTGTCTTGATCAATTTTCAGACAAGATTGAAATTGGGTCATCTTGGGTCATAAATTAGGTCATGAGGTAAAATCTTTGTAAAACCTTATGTGCACTCTAGAGTCCACATTTTTTGCCCAATCAACCTGAAAATTGATCAGAATGATTGTCGTGATCAATTCTAGGTCACGAGGTCAAATCTTAGATAAACCTTGTGTGCACCCTAGAGGTCACATTCTTTGTCCAATCAACCTGAAAATTGGTTTACAAAAAAAAGTTATTATATCAGGTGAGCGCTTCAGGGCCAATGGCCCTCTTGTTTAAACCAAGTGGTGAAAGGATTGCTAGTCTGATTTCTATGCATTTTGAGCATATCATCACATATTCTGGTTTCCCAGATTTCTACTTTCGCTTTGAAATGCCTAGCTACACGCGAATACTAGCAAGGCCTATTAGACAAGATGTCTATGTCATTAACCTTAAAATACCCACTTAGTTGATCAATCAATTATTGTGAACGCGATTAAATGCATGGCTTATCGAATATCATTGTTTAGTTTCGGACATTAAAACGTGTAAGAATTTGGGCATAGAAAGATTCTAAAAATAGACGTGTCCTAGTTCCTATTTTTAGCGCTTGAAGTGGGTCGCATATTTCATAGTTCAGTAAACTTGACTGACCCATTTTCAACGAAAGATATTGGACTGGCTATTGAACCGTAATGAAAGCAAATTACTACGTGATCGTTTCTCCTCTTTTAACACATGTTTAATTGGATGTTTTATCAACGGTCACACAATTGAATATCATATGTACAACTATAGAATTCAATATTGGATATTCGAAAGGTTGTTCTTGTCATTGATCTTTGCTTTTGATAGAACTATTTATAGTGAGGAGGACCGGGAGATGTTGTGTGGTATGCAGAGAATGGTAAAGTGCAGAGAAACACGACTGGAAAGAAAAGCAAATTTTGCAAATTTGCTTTCCAAAAACTGCTGGTAACCAGCAGTTTTCCTTTTGTCCCAATATTTTCTGTGTCATATTTTACACAAATCCCATCTTTTATAACACCCATTTTGTCATTTGTGGCAATTTTTGAAGTGGACCACCCTTAAGTTCTGTCGTTTGGTAAAGGGTTAAGGTATCCCTCCCACCATCATCTACAAACATTTCCTGCAACTTCATTTGTCATCCGTAGTAACGGATATTGACGAGGGTATCTCTTAATTGTTAATTTCCATTTCCACGGATGACGCCCGTATTGGTAAAATTTGTTTGGGTCCGACATGGCTCTGTGAAAATGTGCAATACCCAACATACAGTCTCAATAATACCCAATTACAAGACGACAAAATTCTTGAAGTCACAATAGCTGTCAAAAAACCTGCCAATTTGCCAAAAAAAAGGGGGTTACAGTATTAAAGTATGAGCAAAAAGATGCAGAAACACCGTATTTCAAGCGAGTAACCATGCACTGTTTGCCCACAATAAGCGCATGTATATTGACATTTTAACTTTCCACGGCGCTCAAAAGTTTGCTTGGTGTTTACAATTGTGTCTATATATAAATTTATATATTACATATTTTACAGTTGTCGCCACATCGTATGACACGTGTTTGTGTTTTGTTTAACGTTCAATTACATTTAAAAAATATAAACATTGTGCCATACGATGTGGCGACAACTGTAGGTACCTGCAAAAGCCGTAAATATTCGTTTATAGTCGGGCGATCATGTGATACAAAGGTATCTAATACAAGTGACACGTCACGCTAAAAGGGAATTTACGGGAAGTTCATAAAACACAATTTCGAGAAACGAATCATACTAAGCAGACGTAAACTAGATGTTGCATTTAGAAAATGAACACATAGTAAGTAAGATAGAGAAATTATTCGAGGCCCAGAAAATTACCTACGAGTTCAGAGTCTCGAATCTTGTCAGTCTGCGCAGTCCGCACAGGATGGATATTGTCTATACTTTTATACTTTGCAGAAGGACCCTCTTTAGTGCGACGGGTAAAAAATTTGAAACATTCCGATTTTCACGGGATTTCTGCACGTGCCTGGTTACGAATAAATGTTCAACTCTTTCCCTAAATAACAAAAAATAAAACTCTTCTCAATTAAAATCGTTTGAAGACTGCATAACCAATGACATTGGAAATGTGAATTATTTACGATATGACATAGAAAATATTTAGGTAATAGGAGAGACTGCTAACAATTAACATTCCTTTCTTTTGTCTCAATGTTTCCTGTGTAAAAATGAAGTTATTTTAATAGTCATGCCTTACTCTTTCCAAAACGGCAATAAGTTTGATATTCTATTTTGAAAGTTTTAAACACGACAAACTATGCACGTTAAGATAGGATTTGTTGAAATAAATAAAACTGAGAAAATATCTAAGCAACTGGGGGGATTGCTTGTTATAAAAATTTTCTCCTATTACCTCAATGTGTTCTCAATCCCTTCTAATGATGACATCAAAACAAGGTTTTAATTGGGAAAGGGTCAGATTCTGCTTGACACGTCATGCTAAAAGCATGCTTCTATGAAGTCAACAGAAGACCATATTTCGAGAGACAGGTCACATTTAGCAAGCGCCAACGATATCCGTATTTAGATAATAATATACTAGAACAAAAAAGATTAGCAACCCCAATTTTTCATAATGTTTTCGACGAAGTATGTTTGTCGTGGCCATTTAGTACATTTTATTGCAACTTGTTTTCGGCTTATTTTTAAACCTTATGAATACATCCTGACGATTATTTTGTGTCGAATTAGGTACGGAAAGTTTGCATCCACCGTTTGCTGAGATTTTCCGTTTTCGAAATCGAAAGTAGAAAAGTGGGAAATGAGGCGTTACAAAGTTGTGCAGAGACGTCGCATAGCAACAACCCTTACCCGGCTCGGAAAAATGTATCGATTTTTTCCTTTTACACATGGTCGCAAGACTCGCACTTTAAAGTAACCATTCAGACCACTGTGCAATTTCTTTTAACATAGTTTTATTTTCTCTTTAGCTTGGGCAAGGGCTGCGCTCTATTAAGTACAGCTCCGGCTAAGAACCATGCAAAACCTGCAAAAGGCGGTACATCGCATGTCAAGAAAATGCATGTTTTCTATTTTTCCCAACTGATTTAGTCATAAAACAAAGGAAATGACCAATTTTTTTGGTCTGCACATTGGTTTATGATTGCCACAGCGATTTTAAATTTTACAAGTTTTACTCAAATCCCATTGCTTTACATTGTAAAATTTGAAGGTTTTTTTTTCTCTCAAGACCAGAACGTAATTACAAAAGTGTTATGCCTATTATATGAGAAATGACTTTATGTTCATATATCAAAAGTCAAACCCGTGTGTTTTTTTGGTTAGATACGGTAAAGGGCAAAAATATGTGTGATATTTGTATAGTACTTTAGGTACTTTGATTTATTACCATGAATACTTTGATTATCCCCAGACCAAAATGGTGGCTTTGTATGGTCTTACCAGGAAGAATCTGATTAATTTGGTTTTCACAAGATGATTATGTATTTATACACAAGGCAAGACACAAGAGGTTAGTATTATGATCAGAGCAAGTCTGGCATAGTGTGCTGTATCAATGAGGTTGACAGTTTTTATGAGAAAACCAACATTGCTCGTTGTTTACCCGTGCATCAGGCTAGACGAGGAAAGTGTGCACTGTGGACGTTTTTCTAACACAAAAAACTATTTTAGCTTCACTCTGATTTAAATACATCATAGTATGTTTGGTAACTCAGATCAAAACTTTGATAATTCAGTCAAATGTGTATAATGTATGATGGAAAAGGGTATTTCAAAGTGAAAGTAGAAAAACAGAAATATCCTTTCCTCCCATGCGTTCGATAGGTCCTATGGTTTTGATAGCTGTGTTATTTTCAAAAGTGTTTACAATCTGAATATCATTCCACATGTATCTAAACAATTTTGCCAAAAGTCTTTGGTCATTGAAATTTGGAGAAAACTGATAATTACACGTAATTTTTTTTTTTCATAATAAAAACTGTCAAACCAGCCCCTTGTTAAACCAGCCCATGGTTAAACCTGCCCCAAAATGGTGAAAGAAGTCCCTGGTTAAACCAGCCCAAAACGATAAAACTGGCCTCATACTTGATTTTCTATCAGTGACACTTGCCCCAAATTTTCTATGACAATTATCATGATTAACCGATCAGTAATGATTATATTTATGGGGCCGGTTTGACAATTCTGGGGCCGGTTTTCCTTTCCCAAACAACTGAAAGAAGACCAGGATTTGACGTCCCTGATAGAAGAGGCTAAGGAAAACTTTTAGGGGAAACAAGAAAATACTGGTAGCCAACAATCTGACAGTCATGCATACCTGTGTCTTTAAGTTTTCAGCCAAAAGTGCCCCAAACTACTAATTAACCCTTTCCCAAACAACAATTTTTTAGGGTGATCCACTTCAAAAACTGCCACAAATGACAAAATGGATGTTATTAAAGATTTGATTTGTGTAAAATATGGCATAGAAAATATTGAGACAAAAGGAGATACTGCTGGTTATCAGCAGTTTCTTCTTTTGTCTCAATGTTTTCCCAAGCCAATTCTATTAGGGACGTCAAAACCAGGTCTTGTTTGGGAAAGGGTTAATGAAAGTCCGGGTGTTCCCTGTGCTTAAGAATTTTGGGGTCTGGTCATTATGACCCCTAGTCTTCAAAGCTGGAGGTCATTTCTCCAATTTTGACGTCGCATGCATTGACATCTGCATCCATATTATTGTTAGTATCAAAAGCCTTACGGGCCCTTTTATTCCATATTCTGGCTCTTTTATAGTTTTAAGCAAAAACGCTCTTCACCCCCATTGAAGTTGATTTATGCATATAATCGTTTTGTCTCGGCACTGGTTATCATGTATTACTGCTTTTTTTAAATTGAAAATCTAGATCCCCTCTTGTCAAGAGAAAATAAAAATAATCATAGAATATTTCAGAAATATTGTGAACTATAAATTGAGCAAAACTTTTTTAAAATTAAAATTAATTCTTAGCAATTTAACAAAGTTCCATAATTTCAAACTGACATGTATCTCAATGTCATTTTAGTGACATTCCTCTTGTTTTGAGATAATGAGTCTGTTCTTTATTTACTTTCAGATGGCTCTGACTGTACCGGTGGCCCTTTATGATGTAGACTCTGCTTGAAATTATGTAACTGTCCTGAAATTGAATACCAGCCAGGTATGTGTGCAACAAAATTTGTTATATGCTTTGATTTCATAATATTGCTGTCTATTTTACTGATCATTTATATTTTAAGTTCGTTGTAACACCAGACTGCTACCTCTAGTTAATGCTAGCCTGGATGGCTACCTCATTGTGAATGATCTAGCCATATTGCTCTTCATACTTGCTGTTTGAATTTGTTTCATATATTGTTCTTTTATGACCTGATGTCTATCTGTTAAGATTTAATTGTATCAATTCCTCGACCTTCTATTCTTGAAAAAATATTTGCATGTAAGAGATGATTAAAAATGATTTCATATCTTTGTGTTTTTCTTCAGGTGAAGAACTTATCTGCACAGCAGAAGAAGACATACATGATTAAAGTCAAACAGCCTGCCTGCCAAGATCATCTAAATATTGGACACATTTCCATCTTCTATCCACTTGTTGACAAGATCATGAAGACATGAAATACCACAAAATGAAGCATAATTGTACGTAACAGATTCTGGAGATTGTAGTTGTACACAACAGACTGAACTGTTCGAGGAAATGGCCCTGTAAAGAAGAACATACCATTATGTCTCTAGATTTGGAACACAATAATAATTCAGTTGTCCCATAAAAGTTTCACGCCTTACAGTGAATTTGGGGGGAAAAGTTATAACATTGTGCTGTCAGCAAGTATGGGCTTTGAAGATCTGAATGGTTAGGTTTTCAAGGTCAAAGCTTATTTCAACGACTAAATGGTGGAAAGAAAGAGATTGTCTTTCTCATCTACATCCCAACGAACGCTTCTGCCAAGTATAAAACAAAATAGACATACACTTTAAGAGTTGTGTGGACAAGAGTCTTTTAACCAAACTCAATGATTTGTGATGAAATTTTCATGAAAATGTGTGTTTCACATCTACAGGTCCCTATGAACAAATGCTTTTGCTTAGTATGAAGCAAACCTGACAGAAACTGTAAGATTTTTATGAATAAGATTTTGTGGAACTTACCAACAGACCGACCAACCAACCAACCAACCAAAAGGCTTATTCCAGTATACCCCCTAAGCTTCAGTTGTGGGGGGGGGGGGAATAATAACAATGCTATCTCATATGGAAAAAATGATTGAATGGATTGTAGGAAAGCATTTTTAACATGTTCTCAGTTATCGTAGATGTTGCTAAAGATTACAATACATGTGTGTTCAATATGATCTTTGGTTAGGCTATAATAAGAAATGAAACTGTTGAGATAAAAAAAGAAAAATGCTTGTTATCTGGCTATCTGCATTATATTCGTTTTGTCACAAGTTTTTTCCAAGCCTTCTCTACAAGATACATCAAAATGGTGGTTTGTTTGGAAAAGGGTTAATGCAAGACTTTTGTATCCATGAATGTTAATTAATGAATTTAGTAGTTGTCATTGTGGATACAAGACCTAGAAATGTGAAGAAGTATCATGAATTGATGTCCTCTTATATGCATTATATTCACTATATTAACCCATTACCAGATGGCAAAATTTTAAAGTTGTCCAGAGTCAAATATGTTGCAAAAGACAATTTCAAGTGAATGAAATTTTGCAATTTTAATTGTTGGTAAAAAACATTGTGGAAAATGAAGAAATGGATTGTTTCTTCATTTTCAAGATGAAACTTTTAGGCTTTATCTCATAGGGTATTAAAATTTTTTATCATGTGGAAATGGGTTAAGGTAGTCAACCTCAAATGAGATTCATCAGACTTAGAATTTTTGCGGGCAACAGTGTGAAAATTAAGCTGTAGAAGGTATCTATTATTTTTTCTAATTCGTAATGTTTCCGTCCAGATCAAGTGCATTATGAATGTTTAAGACTTAGCATGAAATATTCCGTCGTAGCATGAATCTCATAAGGGGTGGACTACCTTAATATACATGTACTCAAAAGAAGAAATATGACATTGATTTTTGCTTTAAGTTTAAGCATAGGCATCATTTTCATCTCTCTATACATCAAATTCCTTACATTAATTTGGTATTGAGAAAAAAAATTGGTTGAAATGTAGCTAAAATGTTTAGATGTTAAAAAGGGCTGCACTACCTTAAAGTATTTTAAATGAAAATAAGAAAACAATAACAAAACATGGTTTCTGTCTTTCATTTTTAGCTCCACTGGCCGTCAGGCCAGCGGGCTATTGTCATGGCGGTGTGTCTGTCGTGCGTCCGTCGTGCGTCCGTGCGTCCATCCGTCCGTTCGGCCGTCCGTAAACTTTTTCTTTAAAAATCTGCTTCTCAGAAACTACTCAATGGATTTCAAACAAACTTCACATGAATGATCATTGGGTGACCCTCTCTCAGATTCCTTCAAAGAATTTGGATTGAATCAGAATAACCTGAGTTATCTGCCCTTGAATGTCAAAAATAGCTGGTTTTGACTTTATTTGTACTCTAAAATCTACAAATGTTGATCAATAAAGACAAAACTTTGACAGAATGATGGTGACTATATGATCTTGCCTGAATATAATTTACAGCTTGATCTGAATTTTATAACATGAGTTATGTGCCCTTGAAATTGACAAAATTGCCATTTTCGGCTTTATTTTCTCTTTGACAACTATTAGTATTAACTAATCAATACAGAACTTTCACAGAATCTTACCGACCATACAATCCTATTTGCTTGTAATTTTCAGCTTGGTCATGCATTTGCTTGTTTGCGCAGCCTGAACATTTGAAATTGCATTCAACAAGACAAACAGTCAGGCCTGTGGAGCGCTTCCAGACCGCCAGGGCTGTCTAGTTAAGCAAAGACACCAGTTTACTTGCTAAAAGACTTCACTTCCTTATTTTATGTTGGTCTTGGGAAAACAATTTGGTTGAAAAGTGCAAAATTGTACAATAATTATTACTTAAATTCTGAGTATAGTTGCACTACCTTAATTCATTTATAAAGAAAATATGAAGAAAAAAACCCTACATGTTTCTTTCATGTTTAAGAATAGATATCAGTATATTTGTTCAAAGACATCATTTTCGTTGGACCAGCCCAATTTGAAATGAGTTGCAGACCACAAAATAGTTTATATACTGAAAGGCAAAAGTAACTTTACACCTGACTTTTATTTGATTGATCAAACCCTAATCACAGTTTGTGAAATTTCTTGTGTTATACATAAACATATGCCATTTTGCAAGAACAACGTGTGATAGAAGAGAGTGGTCAGCCTTTGTAGACGCTGGGGTTACCACGGCATTAATAAAGGGGTCAATTTGAAAATTCCATGTGAAGTTTTATTGCACCTTTTGGAATAAAAGGGTCACATTTTATGCTAAATTTTATCTAATGTCAGTATTTCTTTGTCCCCATGTGTATTATTGACTGAAAAAATGTACTCGCGTATGGATAAGGTGAGCCGTCTGATCTTGAGCTATTCAATTCTTAAACAATCGTCCCGTAGCACACACTCTATTTCATGCACGTTCTTGTGTCCTCAAGTCTTCTATCACCTATGACACTAACATTTAACATTTTCTCCTCAGAAAAGAGGGGTTAACTCCAATATGCGTGTATTCAAACTGTTACATAATGTCAAATATGGGCGTTTTTGACGTTGACGTCATGTTACTGTATAACTCGAGGGGTCTGGCTACCGGACGTCTAGCACTAAAATCAATGTTTTAAATTCGACATCGAACAATTCTACCGCTCAACTAACGATTACACGCATCTTTAGTGCATTTACCGGTAAAAACGTAACGTCACGTCACGTTAATGCTAAACACGAATTTATTGGTCTTGGTTATGGATACTCTCATTTTCTGACCCCCTAAGTGTTGAAATTCATTCAAGAAGTTAACGATTGATTGACGGGTGCAGTTCATTAGCATAGAAACATAAAATTTCATCCTGGCTATCTCATCATGCTTAACGTCCTGCTTTTGTCGGCGTCGGATTGCTTACCTTTTTTTCCTGGTAACTGGAAAACAACTCTGGCCTTTTGTGTGGCGACCAACAAAGATCAGACATGCAAAAAATAATGTCACTATTTACAACAACATTGTGTGGGTGGGGTATTTTGGTAATTTTAACGATATGCACTTGCAGATTGCTGTAACGTCGATGAAACAGGTGTGTTCATTTAGAATATCAAAACGTAACTGTGAAATCATATGGTTGTGAAAATATCATAAATACGCTTTGAAATTAAGAAAACAGAATTATTTAAAAACTGTAAAGTTACTTTTGCCTTTGAGTATATAAAAGGTAGAAAATGTGTATTTTAAAGCCTAGAAAATATTGAGGCAAAAAGAGAGAATGCTGATCATCAGCATTTTCTTCTTTTGTATCAATGCTTTTCTATCAGAGACGTCAAAACCCAGTCTTGTTTGGAAAAGGGTTATACTGGTCCTGGGACAAAAACTTTAAGTTGAAAGTGTATAATTTCTATATTTTAATCGATTCTGAGAATGGTTGAACTACCTTCATTTAGCATTTATAGATTAAAAAGTAAAAAATGAAAATAAAACGCACACACACAGGTTTCTTTCTTTCATGCTCAAGTAAAGACATCAATTTATTTGTGAAAAGACATCACTTTCTTAGTAAATGTTGGTCTTGGGAGAAAAATTTGGTTGAAAAGTGCATAATATTACATATTTTTTTATTTTGAGACCGGCTGTACTACCTTAATGTATTTATATAGAAAAATGGATTTTTCTTTCTTTCATGCTAAATAAATGACATGTTTATTCATGGAAAGACATCTCTTTCTTAGTTTATGTTGGTCTTTGGTGAAAACTTGGTTGAAAAGTGCATAATTTCGCATTTATTAGATTTTGAGAACGGTTGTACTTCCGTAATGCATATATTTTGAAAATAAGAAAAAAAACCACGCATGTTTCTTTCTTTCAAGTTTAAATTAGATATCAGTTTTTTTTTATTAAAGACATCACTTTCTTAGTTTATGTTGGTCTTGGGAGAAAAACTTGGTTAAAAAATGCATAATATCTTTTTTTTTTTCGATTTTGAGAATGGTTGTACTACCTTAGTGCATATTTATTGAAAATAAGAAAAAAAAACACACAGGTTTCTTTCTTTTATGTTTAAGTTTAGACATCATTTTATTTGATCAAAGACATCACTTTCTTAGTTAATGTTGGTCTTGGGAGAAACACTTAATTGAAAAGTGTACAATTTCACATTATTTTAGATTTTGAGAACGGTTGTACTACCTTAATGCATATATATTGAAAATAAGGAAAAAACACGCATGTTTCTTTCTTTCATGTTTGAGTTTAGACATCAGTTTATTGGATCAAAGACATCACTTTCTTAGTTAATGTTGGTCTTGGGAGAAAAACTTGGTTGAAAAGTGTATAATTTCACATTATTTTTAGTTTTTGAGAACGGTTGTACTACCTTAATGCATATATATTGAAAATAAGGAAAAAACACACATGAATCTTTCTTTCATGTTTGAGTTTAGACATCAGTTTATTAGATCAAAGACATCACTTTCTTTGTTTATGTTGGTCTTTGGAGAAAAACTTGGTTGAAATGTGCATAATTTCGCATTTTTTTAGATTCTGTGAATGGATGCACTACCTTAATGCATTTATATTGAAAATAAGAAAAAAACACACGGGTTTCTTTCTTGCATGTTTAAGCATAGAGGTCAGTTTATATATCTTAATACATTATTTCATGAGATCTTTCTGGTCTTGAGAGATAATTTACTTTGAAAATAGCCATTTTTCAGAATTTTGTCTAAAATCTGTATACCAGTTACCCCACCCACCTTCACTAGCATGGTATGTGTGTAATAGTTTGAAAATTTTGTCGTTTATTGTTGAATTTTTTCTATCTAGGATGAATCTACATAACTAAACTATTAAATAAATAATTTATAAGCACCACTTGTATTTCTTGGTATTTCAAAGTACTGAAAAATCAGTATTTTCGCCTTTGGAAAGCATAGAATGGAGCTGAAAATGAAAATCCTTGGTTACCATGGTAACAATCAACGGATTCAAGAAATATTTCAGCTTTCGACTTTTGGTCACAAAAGGGTTGCACTGAGGTGCCAATAAACCAATTCTGTTACTATGGATGTACCGCCTATTGCATGGTCCTTAGCCGGAGCTGTACTTAAAACTTTAGATCGGAAGGCTGGCCAAATAGGCAAAATCCGCAAAAAGAACAAACTACCCTTACTTTGACGACGATTTACACGTACAAATTCACAATTTTTCATTGAAAAAAATCACTTCAGAAGGTTGAGATGTCATTTTTTTCATTTTTAATGACCCATACTTTTTGAAAAGACACTTCATTTTTCTGAAAAATTGGGGCCGATTTATGAACAAAGTGAACCTTGTCCTTTGAAACAATCAAGACAAAAGTAGGGCAGAAGGATGGTGTTTATAAGATCTTGCTTTGGAATAATTTTCGGCTTGATCTGAATTTTACATCATGAGTAATGTGCCCTTGAAATTGACAAAATTGCCATTTTCGGCTCTTTTTGACTTTGTTTTCACTGTAGCAACTACAAATATTGATTAATCAAGACAAAACTTGTACAGATTGTTGGTGACCTTTAGATCTTGCCTTGGTTCAATTTTCAGCTTGATCTGAATTTTATGTCATGAGTAATGTGTCCTTGAAATTGACAAAATTGCCATTTTTGGCTTTATATTCACTTTTACAACCATTAGTGTTAACAAACCAATACAGAACTTTTACAGAATCTACTGACCATACGATCTTACTTGCTTGTAATTTTCAGCTTGGTCATGCGTTTGCTTGTTTGTGCAGCCTGAACCTTTGAAATTGCATTCAACAAGACAAACAATCAGGCCTGTGGAGCGCTTCCAGACCGCCAGGGCTGTCTAGTTGTCGCTTTCTGTTGTTGTCCCAAGCGTTGAACACTTCTTGATGACCCACCATTGACGGAGTTGGTGTCCAGCAGAGTACAATCAGTGTTACTTTCATAATGTAGAGGACTTTGACAGGCTGTGTCTGTATGTCAGCCATCTGAACTGTCTGTTTTCGTAAGATTGCAGGTTCATATCCTCCCTGGATCTACCGTAACACCTTGTAGTGCTTAGCTCCCACTTATGGCACAAAATATTATGTTGTGAGTCATCGGTCTAATTTCTGTCGAAGGTTACCTAGATTTTGGAAAAGGTTTTGGATTGAACTCTAGACCAACAATGATTTGGACAATAAAGAAACAACAAGCAAAGTGTTTGAGATCTTAATCACTGGTGGTGAACTCGGCTAAAGCGAGGGACGTTTTTTCCCGAACAATGTATTCCGTCGGTGTTGTTATAAAATATCGTAACTACGGCTTCGTTAAAGCCGTAGTAACGAGATTTTATAACAACTCCGGCGGTTTGTCAATACATAACATAAAACCCGGTCTATATTTAGAACAAGTTCATTGTCATTAGAAAAAAAACCTTTAAACTGACATTCCAAAACTTTTTGTAATAAAGTTTACTTTTATTTTTATCTGAAAGAGCATATTTCCTTATAAAAATTCTGAAAATGTCAAGCCAAAATATTGCGTCGTTTACGAGAAATATATATTTTTGTGTTGAAATTTAACAAATTGTTGTGGACAACAGTTTGGATTTATATGGAATTTGTCATTTCTGTCTCAACTTTAAAGGCGCGTTTCTCGCTTATCAGCAACAACTTCAAAAAACTAATAGCATTTATACTCATTAGAATAACCAATATTGGCATCAAGACATACTTTAATTCTCCCTATTTGCTGCAATGGAGTAGCGTCTGGGGTGATTCATTCTTGGCAATTTTCGTATAGTCAATCTTTAGAACAAAGCTATGGAATTCGGTGAGCATAGAAACATAAAACGTTGTGGTTCCGGTCTGAACATGCGGAGTAGGCCTACTCCTTTTTTCTTGCGCAATCGGATTGACATCTGATAGGCTTCCCTTTTCTGGGAATTAGAATGTAATGAAAAATTATCATGGGCTTAGCAACAAAGATACGGACTAGGCCTATCCCAAACCAAATGATTATTCTGCTACCGAGTTCTGACTATGTGAAAACATGCTGTTCGCGTCATAATTCCTGTTGTGATAAAGGTTTTGGCAGGCAGTATAGACAGGGTTTTTCCCCTACTATAATTAATACCTGTAAAAGGAATCTTTCCCAATGACTACAGGCTCTTTCCCAATTTTAGTACAGGCCGTTTCCCAATCTACACAGCTACCGTTCCCAATGATCTTATGTGCCGTTCCCAATGGCCAATCATGCCATACATTTTAGTTTGACTAGAAATATCTCATCCAAACAGTGTATATGGGTTACTGAGAAGTTGAATTCTATTTAGACAGATCCAAATTCAAAGTTCTAAGCTTTCAACAGACCAAAGCATCATTTCCCAAAATAGAAACACTTCCAAAGTAGCTAGGAAAAGATTTAGATTAGAACATATAGAAGAATTTACATCTACAAACATTTTGTGTTTAGCTCCAATGCTTTCTTAACTCTTTCCACAATGTCTTGGAATGGTGTCACTGTGAAAATAACAGGAATTTTTCATGCAGACAACACAATTAATGTTACTTTAAATGCTTGGAAAGTATTGAGAGAATTGGAGTGAATGCTGGATTTCAGCATTATCTACCTTTCAACAATTTCTAATTATATAGAGATATAATAAATGGTCAAAATATATGGTCACAAGTATGTTCCTGTTTAAACCAAGACCTTACAATGATATGTGGTGCAAAATTTAGCCGCTAATAATATATTAAGATGCGCCTTTAAGATTCCCAATTCATCAATTTTGAGAATTAATCTTTTCCCAATTTGAAGATTTCACGACGCGAAAAAATCCCAATTGTACCTTTCCCAATTGACGAGAAAAAACGCTGATAGACTAAGATCAGTCTGCACAGTCTGGTCTTAGCCTACACTATCTGACATAGATCTAGGTTATTCAGTAATTGAACTATGAACACGTTTTTGCAATATATCTTCATATCACTGCTTTTATCAAAAACCTCGTAACTGCAGCTTTAAACAAGCCGCAGTTACGAGATTTTCGTTGAAAAGCTACTATGCACTGCATCCTAGAGACGCCCTGGTAACTTTGAGCAGCTGCGTCTATCATCTAGAGCTGCCAAATTCAAAATGTAAGAAAAATGAATAAATAAATAAAACAAAGTTGCGATGAAGATGAATGATTGATGATTCGGTTAAACGTATGGTGATAACATAGAATCATAAAATATACAGCTGTACATCCTAGTGAGATGACATGAACCGGAAAATATTGAGGAAAATGTAGTCCTGAGAAAATATGCCTAGAGCTATTGAGGCTAGCTGGTTGTATTGCAGCAATTGCTGTAATTTTTTTTATATTTTTTTTGTCACGATGTTTTTCAAAAGTCTTTTTAGTAAGGGACATGTAACTCAGTTTTTGCTTGGAAAAGAGTGAAACGAATAGATTAGACTTTGAAAAGCATAGCAGAATAAAGAAATGATATTTTATGGGGCGTCTTTTTTTTAAGATTTTAATAAGATCATGACCTCTAACCGAGGTATAGATCAATAAACCAATAACTAACAAAACAACATGACAAACATTTTAGAGAAAGCTCCAAAGAAGCGAAATATAGGACTTGTGACTAAATTTCATGCTAAACGCTGAAACTCACATAACACCGGCGGCGAGAAAACGGAATCCAAAAACAAACTAATTTTTTGTAAAAATACACGATTAATACACCAAGATCAATCACAAATTAGTAAGTAGCTGTTATATATGATATTAAAGAATACTGAGAATACATATTTACTGACTTGTCTGGTAACTTTAATGTGTTGTAACAGAAAGTAATGTGTTTTCGCGTCAACATCAATGCACTGATTTTGTTTGAGGGAACAGTAACAATTGAAATGTCTTGGCAAGGAGGAACCCACGTGCAAGATTTTTAGTCTGTATCTCTAACAGGGGATGCAACATCTTCATATCACTGCTTTTAACAAAAACAGCCAGGTTGAAGATTTTGTGAACAATGACGCCGATCTGAGCTGCATTGTTTGCGGACATTACTTGTGGTTAAAGAGCCGACAAAGGTGCAGACTCTGGAACTGGTCAACCCCACGGTGTATAATCATGTGACTCAGAATTTCCAATAATCTTCAATATCTTTTTTGATACTTGACCAATTCGAATTTGGTTTGAAGCAGAGAATGTGGGAAAATGCCAGGAATAAGATCAGGGGTCTTGCTACTAATTTTTGTTTGGGGCATGGGGCCAGTTAAATTGGGAAAAGTAGCGACGTTTCAGCCTTAATTGGGAAAAACTAAAACAAGTATGCATTGTAATCTATTGATACTGTCAGTTACAAATTACTCTGTAGTGATGTAAAATACCTTTGTATGCTCTCTTGTTTAAGAATTTACACCAAAACTGGCTTCAAAATGTTTGTAAATGAAGACATTGTTTATCATGGGGAATTTTGGTGGGTCATTGGAAATTTTCACCCAATAATTGGGAAAAAAGATACTTTTAGTCATTGGGAATGGGGCCCAATAATGGCCCCAAATATTGGCAAACGAGACTTCTGAAGATGTATGTGTTGGATTTTTGAAAAATCAACTGATAAAAAAGTTATTGAAGATAAACCAAAATTTTGGTTTATCTGCAATAACTTTTTTTTCACTTGATTTTTCAAAAATCAACCCCGTCCATCTAATGTGTTACATCTGTCCACATTCTCTGCTTCAAACCGAATTAAAATCAGTCCAGTATTTACAAAATTATTGAAGATTTTCTGAAAATATTTTATCACATGATCATCCACCGTGAATATAGACCTTCCAAACTTTGGAAGAATCGACAAGTGAGAAATCAAATGCTTCCGAGAAAAATTCCAAAACAAATGCGTTGAAATGGCTTGCAGAATTTGCGTGGTTGACATGAGATTCCAGCAAGAACTCAATGACATGAACATAAAACACAGATCTTTAATTGCAGACTTCGCGAAATACCAGCAGACCCAATGACATGTCAGGTAGAAATGGTGGAGGTCTGTTAAATGACTTCCACTTTACAGGACTGACTGACTGGTAAAAATATGGGCAAAACAAAATTTTCAAAACAATCTAACTTTTCTTAGAAACTAGTGTAACAGGTGGTGAAAAATATCGTGGCTCGACCGGGATTCGAACTCAGGACCTCAGGAATACCATTCCTACACTCTAACCACTGAGCTACCGAACCACATGTCGACATTGCCATACGATATAATTATTGCCTAAAATGCGTGTTTTCAGTCTGTTATTGGCATTGTATAACCAGCAGAAAGCGGGCGGATATCCAGAGAAATCGTGCATTAATCGGCAGATTCACGTGGGATATCGGACCAGTTTTGCACTCAAATATCCTCGATCGGGGATTTGTTGTGAGTGCTTCAGAGAATTGAAAATAAAGCCGAAATTTTGTCATTTCCCTTTTCCGCGATGTAAATTCTTGTAAGACCCCATTTCCAGTTTACATCCCAATAAATAAACTAGGTCTCCCAGTGTAACTAACCATATCTGATGACGTAATAATTATAGTGACGTAGGTTTAATTCTTGGAATCAAAAAGTAAACAAACGGGCAGCTGACAGATTTTAAACTAAAAGTGTATTTTGTGGACATGGAAGGATAGAAATTAGAATTGAGTGGTTGTGGTCTAGGTCAAATGTGGTGGTAAGCCTATGTATTTCTTGTTCTTCTTTTAATTACTGCAATTTTTCCTTTACAACTTTGTTTTTATTGAAATGAACGAATGTCTGAAACGAACCAAACGGTCCAGAGATCTACCTTGGAAATTCCGGCCTTTTAATTTATTACTCGCACTGAAATGAACGTTAGGATAACCGGAGCATGTTTCCAAAAGAAAACTAAGTCGAATATTGTTAGGATTTCGCCAACCCAAATGAAGATTATGTCAGTAAAAATGCGATGAAACTTGACTATAGCTACACGATGAAAATCTAACGGCCCGTCTAGTGGATATCGCACTTACTCGATATATGTCGAGTCGAATGCCGGAAAACTCTGGTATCTGCCGGTGTAAATGTGGCTAAATTTTCACTAAGTTTTTTAGTTATTCGTCTTATTTTATTACATTTCTTTGCAAATTATTCATATTTTATGCAATAATAGCGTCAATTCACGTTTTTTCGGTCGTTAACATTCTCAGAGGCCCACAAAATGGGTTATCGCCTTCGACCTCCGGTCTCAGGCGATAACGCATTTTTTGGGCCTCTGAGAATGTTAACGACCTCAAAAACGTGAATTAACCCTATATTATCACCAAATACCTGTACCCGGCTACATATACCCCCTCCAAATTAAGAATGCGTCCCGAATTCTGGAGACAAAGAACAATTGTGAAACGTTCTTAAGGTGCCTAAGCAGTAGCCATATATAAATCCACCGTCCCTCAGTGGGCGCCAAATGTAACAGGTGGTGAAAAATATCGTGGCTCGACCGGCATTCGAACCCAGGGCCTCAGGAATACCGTCCCTACACTTTAACCACTGAGCTACCGAACCACATGTCGACATTGCCATACGATATAGTTATCACCAAATACCTGTACCTGGCTACATATACCCCCTCCAAATTAATAATTTGTCGCGAATTCTGGACAAAGAATAATTGTGAAACGTTCTTAAGGTGCCGAAGCAGTAGCCATATACAAATCCACCGTCCCTCGGTGGGCGCCAAATGTAACAGGTGGTGAAAAATATCGTGGCTCGACCGGGATTCGAACTCAGGACCTCAGGAATACCGTTCCTACACTCTAACCACTGAGCTACCGAACCACATGTCGACATTGCCATACGATATAATTATCACCAAATACCTGTACCCGGCTACACTAGGATATCAAATAGAAGAGTTCCAATTAAAATTCTTATCAATAGGACCTCGGGGAAATAATGTGAAGAGTATTAAGACAATGATCACTGAGCAAAAGGTAAAAGTTTAGAGAGTAACATATATATTATAGGTATATTATAGGTATTGTCAAATTGTCGGTGTGGTAAACGTTTTAAGTTTACCAGTCCCAATGTCCTGTAAATAATTCAAGTATTACATGAAGTCTGTAATTGACCAGGGGCGGACGTGGTGCAGTGGTAACGCGCTAGACTTGGAACACAGGGGTTTGATTCCCCACTTCTCCAGTCTTTTGGATGAGACTTTAAACCAAAGTCCCGTCTCTTATGACCTTAGAAGTTAAGTGGGGCGTTAAACTCTATTCAATCCAATCTTAATCGACCCAAGTAAAACTTGTTCATATACTATAGAAGAAAGTATGTGATTATCATTAATAATTTTGTTTTATTTTCAAACAATTATTGGTCCCATATTGGAGAAAAGTGGTCACACATTTTTGGCTTGGATGGGCCAATGGCCCCATAGGATTAAAAGTTTGGCAGAACTCTGTCTGGGTGTTCTTCTTTGCTGAGGAGTGTTTGTGTGTCCAGGATGTGGATCCGCACTGTGACTTCCTTCCTTCTCTTATTGCACATTTTAAACCGAATTGATTGATAATAGAATACACAAACATGTTTAGAATACATAGTTATTTGGTAATTATAGGCGCCTATTATTATGCCCCCTTAAATGGCCTTTCAAAGAAAATGGGGGTTAATTGTTTTGCAAGTGTCGGTCGTATGGTCAGTAGACCAAACCTTGTCCGGAGCATAACGCAAAAAGTATTAAAGGTAGAATCATGAAACTTTACAGGTAGATAGATCTCATTATGGAGAGGTGCAGTACACAAAAAACCACTACTCTGCCAATCAAACTTTTGGATTATTGCCCTTTATTGATTTTCAAACTTGATTCTTGTATGGAGTATTACTTACAAAGTATGTAAGGTAGAATTATGAAATTTCATAGATAGATAGATCTTACTATGTAGAGGTGCAGTGCATAAGTACTGTTACTTTTTTTATGCCCCCGATAGGGAGGCATCATAAATTTGACTTGTCCGTCCGTCTGTCCGTCATTCCGTCCAAAAACTTTAACATTGGCCATAACTTCCTTATTACTTAACATATTCGCTTCATACTTTACCACAACATTCCTTGGTACATTACCTTTCTGTAGGCACATACTTTGGTGACCTTGACCCCTGGATGACCTTGACCTTGAACATAGATTGGCCATAATTTAAAATCAAAGCGGTGTCGGGGGCATTGTCATCTTACAGTGACAGCTCTTGTTTTATCATACTTTTGGAGTTATTGCATAACTCAAAAAGTATGTAAGGTAGAATCATGAATCTTCATAGATAGATTTATCTCATTATGGAGAGGTGCAGTGCATAAGAACCGTTACTCTGCTGATCAATTTTTTGAGTTATTGCCCTTTGTAGATTTTCAAACTTAATTCTTGTCCAGAGCTTAAGAAAACTTTAACCTTCGCCTATATCTTATATGCCTTATAACATATACAACATTGATATTTCAAACATGGACACCTCGTGACCTGGTATGTGCATATACAGACAGCTATTATTTCACGTGTCGGGTGAGCGCTTCAGGGCCAATGGCCATCTTGTTTGTGTTAGTATTCTTAGTAACATTTTGTCTTGTTTCAGGTCAAAAGAGAAAAAAGTGTGGACGTGTTCGCATTACAGAGGAGACGTAGTGCAGATTTTAACAGTTCTAGACATTCTTCATTCTCATTATATTCGCTTGAAGTTTATACAATGGTTAAATGTGATGATGGTGAATGTGTTATTGGACAGACTTTGAAGAAAGGAACTTCCAATGTAAACAAAACTGGAAGAAAAAATGCAGGCTCTGAGAGACATCATCGATGTGAACTTTGCGGAAAAGAGTTCCGATTCTTATCTGAGGTTAGAAAACACATAAAAATACACTCTGGTGAGAAGCAGCATAAATGTGACATTTGTGGAAAAGGTTTTACATCATCACGCTCCTTATCGTCACACACAAAAACACATTCTAATGAAAAGCCATATACATGTGACATTTGTGGAAAATGTTTTACGTGGTCTGACTGCTTACAGAAACACACAAGAATACATACTGGTGAGAAGCCCTATAAATGTGACATTTGTGGAAAAAGTTTTTCTGACTCTAGCAAATTAAGAAAACACACAAGAACACATACTGGTGAAAAACCGTATAAATGTGGCATTTGTGGAAAGGGTTTTGCATTCGCTGCCAACTTAAAAATTCACACACGAATACATACTGATGAGAAACCATATAAATGTAATATTTGTGGAAAGTGTTTTTCACAATCTGCAAGCTTGACAATGCACAAAAGAATACATACTGGAGAGAAGCCATATAAATGTGACATTTGTGGAAAGTGCTTCACACAGTCTATCAGGTTAACAACACACAATAGAATACATACTGGTGAGAAGCCTTATAAATGTGACATTTGTGGAAAGTGTTTTAGAGAATCTATTAGCTTAACTAGACATGAAAAAATACATACTGGTGAAAAGTCATATAAATGTGACATTTGTGGAAAATGTTTTATATCGTTTAGTAAATTAAAGACACATGCAAGAATACATACTGGTGAGAAGCCATATAAATGTGAAATTTGTGGAAAGTGTTTTAGACATTCTGAAACCTTAGGAAGACACACAAGAACACATACTGATGAGAGGCCATATAAATGTGACATTTGTGGCAAAAGTTTTAGAATGCATTGTGTTTTTGCAACACACAAAAGAGTGCATACTGGCGAAAAGACACATAAATGTAACATTTGTGGCAAATGGTTTAATGGCTCTTCCAACCTAGCAAATCACGCTAGAATACATAAGAGGGAAAAACCATTTAAATGTGACATTTGTGGAAAATGTTTCACAGCTAGTAATAACTTAAAAACACACACAAGAATACATTCTGGTGAAAAACCATACCAATGTAGCGTTTGTGGAAAACGCTTTACCCAACAGAATAACTTCGACCTGCACACAAAAACACATACAAGTGAAAAGCCATATAAATGTGACATTTGTGGACAGTTTTTTATGGCTTTACCTTATTTAGCTCGCCACACAAAAAAACATATCTGTTAGAAGTGGTGTAAATCACGTGGATAATCACGTGATACATAAATTTCAGAAAATCTTCAATAATTTTGTTAATAAGGGACCAATTTCAATTTTGTTTGAAGTAGAGTAGATGGACATGCATCACACATTAGATAGAGGTGATTTTGACAAATCAACTGATAAAAAAGTTATAGAAGATTAACCAAAATTTTGTTTGATCTTTAAAAACATTTTGATCAGATGATTTTTAGCTCCACTGGCCGAAGGCCAGCGAGCTATTGTCATGACGTTGTGTCCGTTGTGCGTTTGAGCGTGAGCTGTCCGTTAACTTTTTCTTTAAAAATCTTCTCCGCTCAAACCAGTGGGATAATTTTGACCAAACTTGGCAGGTATGTTCCTTGGGCACCCTTTACTTTAATTGTTCAAAGAATTTTGATTGGTCTATAAATGTGGGCGTGGCAGGGCGAGGCTTATCAGACTTAGAGAAATCACAAAATAATTGTTCAAAAATCAACCATTAGGCCAATTTTGACCAAACTTGGCAGAAATGTACCTTGGGTGAGTCTTTACCTAAATTGTCTGTGAAATTTTGATTGGTTTATAAATGTGGGCGTGGCAGGGCGGGGCTTATCGGACTTAGAGAAATCACAGAATAATTCTTTAAAAATATTCTCCTCTCAAACCAGCTGCCCAATTTTGACCAAACTTTGCAGGAATGTACCATGGGTGACCCTTTTATTTAAATTGCTCAAAGAATTTTGATTGGTCCATAAATGTGGGCGTGGCAGGGCAGGGCTTATTAGACTTAGAGAAATCACAAAATAAGTCTTTAAAAATCAACCGTATGGCCAATTTTGACCAAACTTGGCAGAAATTTACCTTGGATGACCCTTTACTTAAATTTAAAGTGAAATTTTGATTGGTCCATAAATGCGGGTTTGGCAGGGTGGGCTTATCAGACTTAGAGAAATCACAAAAGAAGTCTTTTAAATAAACATTTGGCCAATTTTGACCCAACTTTGCAGAGATATACCTTTGGTCACCCTTTCCTTAAAATGTTGGTGAAATTTTGATTGGTCCATAAATGTGGGCGTGGCAGGGCAGGGCTTATCAGACTTACAAAAATCACAAAATAATTCTTTAAAATTCAACCACTCTGTCATTTTTTACCAAACTTTGCAGAAATTACCTTGGGCAGCTCTTTACTTAAATTGTCACTAAAATTTTTATTGGTCTTTAAATATGGGCGTGGCAGGATGGGATTATTAGACCCATTTGAGAAATCGCGAAATAATTCTTTATAAATCAGCCCTTGGGCCAAGGAAGACCACTTTTGGCAGTAATGTTCCTTGGGTGGCCCTTTATTTAAATTGTTTGTGAAATTTTGATTGACCCATTAATATTGGCGTGGCAGGCGGCACTGATCAGAATGAGAGAAATCTCAAAATTATTCTTTAAAAACAACCATTTGGTCAATTTATTACAAACTTTGCAGAAATTTTCATTGGTTAGTCCTTTACTTACATTATTAGTGAAATTTTGATTGGTCTATAAGTATGGGTGTAATAGGGCAGGGCTTATCAGAATTGGTCAAATCATGAACTATTTTTTTAAAATATAACCAATAGACCAATTCAGTCCAAACTTGGCAGAAATGTTCCTTTGGCAACCCTCTTCAAGATTTGGCAGTGCAAGGCTTAAAAGAAATCATGAGATAATTCTTTTACTATAGCCAATGGAGCGATTCAGGCCCTCTTGGGTCTCTTGTTCAAAACTCTACCAATCCCAGCCAATTTCTGGCATTATTACGCCTTCTCTGCTTCAAACTGAATTCAAATTGGTCTCGTATTTAAAAAAAAAAATACGGAAGATTTTCTGAAATTCGTAGTCACGTTATTAATCACTGTGTAAATGTAACAAATTTGGAAAGGCTTTTTTATTATGGATTGGCAGCTTAATGACTTCCATGAAAGTACTTGCATAACCATACTGGATAACCATGTGAATTTTGGAAATGTCAACACCAAAAAATCTTCCGCTTCAAGTATGTTTTGTTTAATTGCTCAACTAATACTCTGTGGATTTTGACGAGGTAAAGTAGATAAAGTTTACCAAACTCGCCTTTGAGAGGACCAATCCCGGGTTTAATTCACTCTGCACTGAATCCCATGGTTTCTTCAAACTTTCAAAATGAATGCTTTCACACGAATGTTTTAACAAACCAACGAGTTTCAACTGTTTTAAGTACTTAATACACTTTAGCCGGTGTAACAGTTTATCTTGGCCCCCGTCCTGGGTATCTTGGCCCCCGCCTAAAATCTTTTTCTACAGTTTCCCATAATACAAAACATTGTCTTGACTTTATATGTTACGCCTACTGTTAAAGGTACAGAAAAACCAAAGTTATGTTTTTATGAAATTAATTTTTCACCTTTTTGGCTTATGGATAGGGACGGGGGACATGATACCATGGCTAGGGTATCTTGGCCCTCGCCTTAAATATTTTCCAGAGTCCCCCAAAATACAAAACAATGTCTATAAATGTTACACCTGATGTTAAATGTAAAGAAAAACAAAAGGTTAATGTGTTTTGGTCAAATTAGTTTTTCACCCTTTTGGCTTGGAATAGGGTCGGGGGACAAGATAGACCCGGCCGGGGTATCTTGGCCCCCGCCTTAAATCTTTTTCCATAGTCCACTCCCCCAAAATATAAAGCAATATCTATAAATGTTACGAGTACTGTTTAATGTAAAGAAAAACAAAAATTTAATGTGTTTTGGTCAAATTAATTTTTCACCTTTTTGGCTTGGAATAGGGGTGAGGGACAAAATAGATCCCAGCGGGGGTATTTTGGCCCCCGCCTTAAATCTTTTTCCATAGTCCCCCAAAACACAGAACAATGTCTATAAAATTGATGTTACGCCTAATGTTAAATGTACAGTAAATCCAAAGTTAAACATGTCTCAGTCAAATTAATGTTTCACCCTTTTGGCTTGGAATATGGGCGGGGGATTCTGGAAAAAGATTTAAGGCGGGGGCCAAGATACCCCAACCGGGGTATCTTGGCCCACTCCCCTTTTTCAAGCCAAAAAGGTGAAAAATAAATTTCACCCCAAAAATAAAACTTTGCTTTTTTCTTTACATTTAACACTAGGCGTAACAGATAAAGACATTGTTGTTTTGGCTCTATGGAAAAAGATTTTAGGTGGAGGGCAAGGCACCCAGGATGGGGCTAAGATGCCCTGTGGAATCTTGGCCCCCAGGGTCAAGCTTCCTGCGGGTAGATTAGCCCCCGAGGGCTAAGCTACCCAGAGGCCAAGATAAACAGATACACCGGCATCTAGAAAAAATGCCACTTTAGCATTTTCGAAAATCCAGTTTCGATATATGTATGTATGTGTAGTTAAATAAAGTTTGAAAGGGATCCAATCTACTAACTTGCATTCGCTTCTGGTCATAAACAAGATAATTGATAACAATATGGGTCTGGATCATTGCTGCTCTCAATCAATTAAGGGCCTATTTTCAGATCCCGGTTCATTATTATTTCAAATGATCTTGATATTTGTAGTTTTAGGAAAACGGGATTCTTATATTGCATTTGAGCCAGGATCCGGAAAAACGTCCCTTAAGGCTTTTGAGCCCAACTTAGATCCAGACCAGCCTGTGCATACGCACAGTCTGATCAGGATCCATGTTGTTCTCTAATAGCTTCTTTGTGACCTGTAGTAACTTTAGGAGAGCAGTATGGATGCATATTGGACTGCATTTGACAACAGGCTGATCTTAAATCTCAATTTTTAAAAATGCTATAAGGGACGTTCTTCCAGAACACCGCTCATTTCGATAAAGTTTGTGAAGGACTCTTACTTGCTTTCAAACTATCTTGGAAGGTATAATATTGTAAGAAATGTGGATTTTAACATTTTGTTCGTTCAACACTTTGTAAGTCATGATTTTGATTAGTGACCTCGAAAAAAATGATTGTTTAGGAATGGTATTTCACTTACCACACTTTGACGCTTTTTGACTCCCCAAGAGATAAAGGGTTAGGAAAACATCGTCGAAAATTTAGAAGTTACCTGTGACAAGCAATTTCTTCATTTCCCACAATGGTTTCTACCCTAAAAGACAGAAAGAATTAAATTCCGATCACTTGTTATTGCTCGACGCCTGCAGCGTCGAGCAATTATGGCATACGAATTCAAGTTAGCTACTGGAGCGTCAGTTTGTAAATGTAAAAGGGGTAATGAATAGTTTCATGTGCAAACGTGGTAATGAACAGTTTCATGTAACAAAAAAGTCTCAGATTTATGTAAATGTCTATGCATATCAAACGTTGTTGTTGGATAGAATAGATGTGCAGTCAAAATTCAACATTATATATTACATGAAGAAAGGTAAAGTATACAAATTCATAATGTAAAACCTATGGAAGCATATTTGTGCCACAACTTAACCACTCAATATAACGTGAAAATAATGTAGGATTTCTCAAAAAAAAAATTTTTTTTCGCGAAAACAGATAAATTTTCACGAATTTTTTTTTATCTTAACACGAATTCATTCCTGTTAATGCTCTAAACTGCCACAACATAAAGATAAAGTTTTCATGAAAATAATGGGGGATTTCACGAAAACAGATTTCTTTTCTCGAAAACAGATAACTTTTTCATAAAAATATTAGAGGATTTCAAAAACAATAGGGCACCTCCTTGGGTCAAGGGCAACAACTGTGTGAAGTATGATGATCCTAAGTCAACCGCGGTTCTCGAGTTAGAGCACGGAAACAGATTTTTTCGGATTTTTAACAAAGTCCGATTGTGACCTTGACCTTTGACCTTTTTGACCCAAAAACAATATGGCACCTCCTTGGGTCAAGGGCAACAACTGTGTGAAGTTTGATGATCCTAGGTCAACCAGTTCTTGAGTTAGAGCACGGAAACGAAAAAGTCTACGGACGGATGGATGGATGGACGGATGGACGGACGGATGGACAGACAGACAGACATGGTGAAACCAGTATACCCCCCTCTACTTCGTAGGTGGGGGTATAACAAGACCGGGTTTTGAAGTCCCTAACAGAAAGGGCTTCGGAAAACATTGAGGCAAAAGAAGAAAATGCTGATAATCGGCATTTTCTCCTTTTGCCTCAATATTTTCCATGGTATATTGTACACAAGTTCAACCTTTATTAATACCAATTTTGTCATCTCCAGCAGCTTTCAAATTGGACTGGTTGGTCTATTTTTGCTGTTTGGGAAAGGGTTAACCCATTACCAAACGGCAAAATTTTAGGGTGGTCCAGATTCAGAGATGTTGCAGACGACAATTTCAAGTGAATGAAGTTTTGCATTTTTTGGTCTTTTGTGGTAGAAAACATTGTAGGAAATGAAGAAATTGCTACTCACAAGCAATTTCTTCATTTTCCATGATGTTTTTCAAAGACAGTACCTGTGCGAAAAATTACGCCCGTAAAACAGGCGTAAATGAGACGGAATTATGAGACGGAATCCGCCTTATTTTCCGCTAGTAAGCTTGTTTAAAGAAATATAAGAATGAGACGGAAACCAAGCGTAAACCAAGCGTAATTTAGAGGCGTAAAATGTTAATTAACCGGAATTTTTAGAGACGGAATATGCAAATGAAGCAGATTTTTTTACAGGCGTAATTGCCAGGAGGCGGATTCCGCTTGGAATTTTTAAAAAATTACGGGCGGAATCCGCCTCATATTCCCGCCTCCTAGATGTTTACTACATGATATGTGGGTGGGGAATGGTAAATTTGAACATTTGAATTTGTTTAATTTAGTCAAAAGAACACTCACCAATGTTGCCTCACTTGGTCTTACCATTTAGTGAGCCCCTTAATGTACTGGATTCATCAATATCAATGTTTGATTACATACCTCAACCATTAACTTTGCAAAAAGTCAGAGAAGCAAAATTCCCTCCAATTTTCTAAACAGGAAGTAGGATATGGTCATAGACTGGGAGAAAATAGACTGGGAGGCCTTATTTTCACAAAGTTAATTCTATATCTTATGAACTATATATCTCAGGCACTATTTGAGATACAGCCATAATATTTCACACATGGATACTTCCTGCCAGTACCTTTCATTAGGGACCATGACCTTTGACCTAAGTACCTTGACCTCTGAGTTTGACCTACTTTTGAAAAACTTTAACCTGGCCTATATCTCAGGTACTATTAGAGATACAGCCTTGATATTTCATACATAGATACATCTCGACAAGACCTTCATTTGAGACCATGACCTTTGACCTAGTGACCTTGACCTTGGAGTTTGACCTACTTTTGAAAAACTTTAACCTGGCCAATATATCATGCACTATTGATGATAGAGCTTTGATATTTCACACATGGATACCTCATACAATGACCTTGACCTTGAGACTATGACCTTTGACCCAGTGACCTTGACCTTTGACTTTTCTTTTTGTGACAAGCACTTGTATAGGCGAGCTATGTTGTCCCCGGACAACTCTTGTTTAGAATTTTAACCCAGCCTCTATCTCATGTCCTTTTACACATACATTCTTGATATTGCACACATGGACACCTCCCACTAAGACTGTTCACATTTGACCATAACCTTGGACCTTGTGACCTTGACCTTTGACCTACTTTGTAAATACTTTAACCTGGCCTCTATCTCATGTCCTTTTACATGTACAGCCTTGATATATCACACATGGACATCTCCTACCAAGACCTTTTGCATTTGACCTTGACCTTGGCGTTTGACCTACTTTAAAGAACTTTAAAATGGCCTATATTTCATGTGCTTTTACACATACAGACTTGATATTTCACACATGGACACCTCCTACCAAGACCTTTCACATTTGATCATGACCTTGGACCTTGTGACCTTGACCTCAACTTTGACCTACATTAAAGGTAGGCCCTTGAGGGAGCATATATGTTTTACAAACATTTCTTGTTTAGATAGAGCCTTGATAATTCACACAAAGATACTACCTGACATTAACTTTCATTCAGGAATTAAGACCTTGTGACCTTGACCTTGAAGTTTGACCTACTGTTTAACCTGGCCTACATCTCAAACACTGTGAGATATAGAGCTTTGATATTTCACATATGGATAGAACTTGTTAAGACCTTTCATTTGGGATCATGACCTTTGGCAATAGGACTTTTACCATAAGGTATATACTTTAACTTGGCCTATATTTCAATCACTATTACAGATGGAGTCTTGATAGTTTACTCTTGCACACCTCCTACCAAGACCATCAATCTTGAACTTGACCTTGTGACCTTGAATTTGGAGTTTAACCTTAACAAAAGCCTTTTCTTTGCCTATATCTTATGCAGTGCAAAATGAAAATGGCTAGTATATTGGAATCGCATCATTATAAAATTGCTAAGTCCAAAAATTCCGTCTCCCTGGAAAGTTTAAGTTATTTTCCGCTTTAAGAAACAGCCATTCCGCCTTGTTAAAATGGCTAAGTCCAAAAATTACGCCTTTTCATAAATTTAAGTTTTAAATTACGCCTGTTATGATACAATTTCGCCTCCATTTCATTTTACGTCTCTTATTTACGCCACTACGTTGCACAGTGACTGAGGCGTAAAGTATAACTCCGCCACTGTTACAAGCGTAAATTGCCATTTACGCCTCATTTACGCCTCATTTACGCCTGTTTTCCAAGCGGAATCCGCCTCTTTTTTTCGTACAGGTATCTTATTGGGAATCAAAAAGATTCTCTGTGTGGTAATGGGTTAAGAGGAATTCCAGAGACCATTGTTTTCTCCTTTTCTCTTCTTTTCTCTTGATGTTTTGATTCCCACATATTGACGCACAAGATTAAGGCTTTGGAAAACATTGTGACAATTTCTTCATTTCCCAATGTTTTCTGACCAGAAAGACCATAAAAATCAATGCTGAAGCAATATTTCAAATTCACAATTAGATTTTAGCTGTTTAAATAATCAAAGCAGATGGAAGCAGGGATCTATTTTTTAGATAACTGGCATCTTTCGCGAAATTTTAAGGTTTTTTTTCATGAAAATTTATCTGTTTTCGCGAAAAAGTTTTTTTTTGCGAAATCCTCCATTATTTTCACGTTATATTAAGTGATTAAGTTGTGGCACAAATATGCTTCCATACTGAAGCAATATTTCAAATTCACAATTAGATTTTAGCTGTTTAAATAATCAAAGCAGATGGAAGCAGGGATCTATTTTTAGATAACTGGCATCTTTCGCGAAATTTTAAGTTTTCTTGAAAAGTTATCTGAAAAGAATATTATTTTATCTTTAAGTTTTGGCAGTTTAGAGCACTAACAGGAATAAATTCGTGTTAAGATAATTGGTTTTTTTCATGAAAATTCATCTGTTTTCGCGAAAAAGTTTTTTTTTTTTTGCGAAATCCTCCATCATTTTCACGTTATATTAAGTGATTAAGTTGTGGCACAAATATGCTTCCATAAAAACCAGATTAGTAATGACGTATATTTATTCAATGAGCGTCTGCTAAAGCATTTATCGTTTACAAAACGTTGGTATAGTATAATTTATTCGTAGGAATCGTTGTCGTCTTTATACTTGTCAGTAAAATACACCAAAGTATGGCTAGTACCTTATTACACATACGATTAGGGTTGATCAACTTGCATGATATAAAGAGGTCGTCTCAAACTGATCGAGCTAGTGAACAATTGCTCGAGGAACAGGTGGAGTTTTCAACTTTATTGATTGCTAGATCTAGTACTTTTTCACTTCGTAAAACATTTTATACCGATTTGATTTTTAACCAGATCAAAACCCTACATTCTGGCAAATCAATTCGGCGTCGAGCATAATACGGACGAAAAGTCCGTCTATAGATTGAAATTTAAACGGAAACAAAAATGTCGGAAACCCTCCGTTTTTTTCAATGTCAATTGAATGGAAAAATCAGAGGGTTTCCGTGAAATTTCGGGCGGGGGGGAAGGGTAATTTCGCATTTTTGGACTCGTGTGCCCCTGGCTTTTAACGTCATTTTTACAGCAATAACTTGATAATCCCCTTCCTAAACGCCATCAAAACGACCTGTCAGACGCAGTGGATCAATTAATATCGATATAGATAATGCTTTTGAATTGTGTGTGAATTTAAGAAATACAACAACAAAGCTAAAGTTTAACTAAAGACCTAAGCGAAGTCGACCTATGCTAGCTGTTCAATGGATAATTTATGATCAGCGGCCATCTTGTTTCGTCTGCACTAGTCGACAAATATAGGCCTACAGGTCTCCAACAATTTTGGCTACATTCACCATGGAGTAACATACTGCGCGATAATATGAAGTGGTGTGACACCAACAGAGATAAATTACCGGAAGTGACGGAATCAACCAATACCAGACGGATCAGCAAAAGCATGAAAAGGGACCGAATTGGTGCAAACGGCTTCGAGAACTGTGTGAACTATGTGTAAGTGTCAAAATATATGGATTTTTAATATCTCAGTTATATTTCAAACCTGTCATATTGGTTTCCAGTAGAAAATGAGTTTCGTACCAAATAAATTTCGACCGATCAAGTTGTAGTCTGGACATACCGGGTCTTCTACGGTACCGCGGTATTCGAAAAGGTGTTCATTTGCAAACGAAGCATCACCTGTCAACTACGTGCATTAGCAAAACTAAAGGAAATTTTAGTTACTATAATTTTCGGTGATTATTCTTAACATTATTTTGTCTGCATTGGATTGCTGTAGAAAAAGAAAACATGGAATGTTTTCATGTCTCCATAATGGCATTCATCATGTATTTTCTAGGACGCCATTAACTTCCGCGGTACCCAAGAGAACCACCCTTACATTAACAATGATAACAGAATACCTGTTCCTCGAAGCCGTTAATAGACTTTCGCCTCTATGGCCTTAGCAATTTTAATTGTATACATGAATCAGATATGATTCTACATAATCATAACTACGATATGCTGATGTCACTCATTTGCATCAGAGCGCATTACACGTCAAAAACAACAGGAAGTTCAACACATGTTGTGGCGCTTTGTTCACCATCCGATCTTGAACGCTATCCTTATGACGTAACGGTTTGGAATTTAAAAGAAAAAGGGATAACAATATTCTAATTTTCAAAGTGAGGAGTGTTTTGGACATAGTATAACAATAACGAGTTTAAAAACTCTGATAATATTAATAAGCAAATAAATGAAATATATCAGAAACATTCAGTAAAAGTTCCAAGCTAGAATTCGCACCAATAATGTTTGCTACTAAGTTCGGTAAATTCTATAACGAGCATGGAGAACAAAATAAACAGAATTTCACAGGAAAAGCAATACATTTTCAAGTGGCGAGCTTAATAGATCGACATAAATTGATCTCCGCAACAAGAATACTCTATAATTTCTAAACAAAGGCGGTCACATGACTGGAAAGAAATTCAAAACAAAGCTGGTCATGTGACAGTAACTGATTATCTAACTTCCGTTCTATTTTCAAATGAGATCTGGTCACGTGATCTACAATAACAATGCAGACGTAATTTGGGGTTGTTGTGTTTCGGAAGGTTATTCTCTTCCAGTAGGCCAATTTGAATCAGAATTTTTGGTCAGGTATGACAAAAAATGATTAATTGATCTATACCATACAGTGTTTTGCTGAGTGATTGGATATAATACACAAAAACAAAGCGCCACAACTTGTGTCGGACTTTCCCGTTGTTTTTGAAGCTTAATGCGCTCTAATGTAAATAGCGGAATATCAAAGAGTGTATTTACATCAGAGAAGACTCGGATTAAATGGTCATTGATTCTTTCCCAAATTATACGACATGGTTTTGTCATTCCCAAACTGAAAATCTTTGGTAAACATTATTTTTGTATCCAGCATCTAGAACTCTGCTCAAATGATCATAATGCCAAGATGTTTATGTTAATCTATAGCCAATAGCACAGAATATATTGAGGACAGATGAGAAATTGCATTTGTATTTGTAAATGTATTGAATTACCATGACTTAAAATGATTTCTATATTCATTTCAGCTATAAAACAAGAATCTACATGGGTTCAAGTAATTTAATACTCATTGCGAGTAGGCCAAATTGTGAGGCCAAGCACCAGACACATTTCAAGTGAGTTGATTTGTTGTTTACCATTTTAAGTTTATTTTAGTAAAAGAGTACAAAACATGGCAAAGTAAAAACACATTACAGCAATATTGCACATATTTAGTTATATGGAAAAAAAGACTCCCTTGTCTAAATGATTTTAGTGAGTTTGTATATGTATAGATTCTGATAATTCTGATAAAATAGCACTATGTCTATTCAATCACGGTTACTGGACTGTCTGTTAATAAATTGCTGAGTGTAACGCTGCACGCCTAGGAGGAAGTAGTTTTTGAAATGAGATATCATGTTACATAATTATGTTAAATGGACAGGTCTGTTGCTACCCACTGCAAATGCTGATCAGGGAACACTTCAGTTGTGGATACTTACTTATATGATAATCATTTTTTGGATAAGACATTATTTAGCTGAATCTATTTATATAGAAATTTAATTTCGAGGGTTTAGCACATTTAAAACTACATATTTTGTTTGTATTTCTGAATCTTTAGAAAATAATATGTCATGAGTTCTAATAATGAGTTTCATTTCTGTATTTATTAAAAAAGATATTTAGAACTCAAAGATGTTTTATCTCTTAAAATTTTAGAAAGTTCTAAGTTTTTCCCTCTCCTGTAAAATTTTACAAAATTTAATTACAATAGTTTTGCACTAAGCCCTCAATTTGCCTTATGACCATCATAAGTGCTGAGATATTATAATGTATTTGACAATTTTGTCCATTTTCATGTTATGAATTTGATATGCATATAATTGTGTACATGTATATCAATAATCATTTTGCAGACATGGTGAAATCAGAAAACAGTGGTATGTTGAACAGCTGTATAAAGTCTGGTAGAATGGAATGTGTTTCAGAAAGGCCTTCAATGGTATGCATTTATTCTTTATCCCTGAAACAATCTTGATTTCATTGTATCATGTACAAAGGTAGACTTTTCATGAATTACAAAGTATGATGAAAAACATTACTTTCTGAATAAACTATACCTTACCATAAAGTACAAATTGTCTGCAACCTGTTTCTGCATGGATCAGTTTGAAATACTGTTGTTTAGAAAAGGTTGCACACGTATATATTTACATGTCTAGGTCTATGCTTGATTGGAATGTGACAATTTTAATTATGAATTCACAGTTAACATGTTGAATTACCCAGGTAGGTAATTAAGCAGCAGGTGTGCAGTATATATATTTTGTAAATAAAATGTTCTGTTCTGTATATAAGGGCACTTCCCCTGCCGCTTAATGAAACCCAGACTGCATTAAAAGGGATGATTTAAATGGGTAATTACGGCTTTTTAAAGTAATTACAAATTTTTCCAAAAGAACAAGAAGAATTTTACATTCTACAGTAAAAACAATGTAGGATATATCAATAATCAATATTTTCTACTTTTCATTCAATGTTTTGATTTTGATAATATGCATATCCTTTTTCCTTTTGCAATACATATTGCAGAAAATTTTGTAAAAATACATTGAACATTTTTTGATGATTTAATGACTGATCTTGTCATCTCATCAGCATCACCTTTGAAATTTTTGATAATATTTTTCATTGCATGTATTGTTGCATTTTGACAAGGCTTCAAATATTGTTAGAAAAGTAGAAAATGCCAGGATACCAGGAGTTGTGATTTTTAGGGGTCAGTATAAGGCTGAAATGTTACATTTGTTACTTTTGTGTAATTGCAGGTTCATGAATCATGTGCATAGATGAATAAAGATGATGCTGACAATGATGATTGCCGGTGTTATAACAGAAAAATTGACAATTTGTGGACATTGTTTGGTCCATACAGTGATTTGTGTACAATATCCATGTATAAACATTCAAATTTTAAATCTAACAAAACTCCATCCTGTTTCAACCAATTCCAACTTAATGACGTCTTTTGACAACCTACATGATGAAAGGTTTTGAAAACATTCTGGAAAATGAAGGAATGGTTTTGTGAAAAGCAATTTTATCATTTCCCACGATGTTTTTTAGCCAGTTAGATCAAAAAATATAAAATTTTATTCTCTTTAGATTGTCATCTGCAACATCTTTCAAATTGGGACAGTCTTAAAAAATCTTTCTGGTAATTGGTTACAAACGATATAGTGCAGATAACCAAATACAATAGAATATCATGTTGTGACTTGTAAAAACCAGCCAAAGTGTCATTCATGTTTATGAAAATTAGAATAAATTTTTAACGTTTTATTTGATTTTTGTTCTGGCTATTAGAAAACATTCACATTAACCCAAATAAGTCCTGATTTTGTCATCCCTGAAAGAAAAAGCTTAAGAAAACATTGAGACAAAAGAAGAAAATGCTGATAACCAGTGTTTTCTCCTTTTACCTAAATATTTTGTATGCTAAATTGTACCTAAATTCTATCTTTGTCAACATTCATTTGACGTTTGCAGGATGTTTCTTATTGGATCACCTCTAAATTTTAGAGTTTGGGAAAGGGTTAAATCAGAGTAATTACTAGTATGGAGATTTGATAGACACAAGGATGTTATGCCTGCCAACAGCATATCTTCTGTCCTCTTTATTTCAAGTTGTGCACCGGTCCATGAGAAAACCTTCAACCAAAGTAAATCGTCGGTGTAAATGCAAAACCTGGTATGTCGATTCCTATAATTTTCAAAGTACAAACTTGTGTGCCCAGTTAAGACAATTCTCCAGGATTTTGAGATATTTTCACTGATCAATATTAATGATACATTATTTGTGAACAATATATCCAAATTTCAAGTAAAACATTTCAGTTTGAGAAAAGTTATTACTCCCCCCCCCCCTTTAAAATTTTCCAAAAACCGAGATTCGCGGTTTTGCAATTACAACGACGAAATACAGTTTACACTCGTTAAGTCAACATCTGATATGTCAAACTTCCGCTTAAGTCGAAATGAAAATGTGGTCCTTGCATCATCTGTAGTCATAGGGTATCAATCAGGTTAGACAAATTTAATTATTTTAACGTGAATAAATCAATTGAAATATAGTAGGAAAAGGAGATTATTTGCTCCTTTTGAGCAATTTTCCATTTTCTGCTATATTTCAATAATACACACACTTGCCCAACGACAATGAATAAATATCATTAATCAAAGCCGAAAAGAATTGGGATAAGTCATATTCACGATATCTTGAGCTAGAATGATGTTCCCTAAGACTTCGACACAACAAATATTAGGAAACGTATTGGAAAACGGCTTACTGTCGTTTGAAGGCAATGCTGAAAACTGTTGAGATGAAGCGAAACATGCTAGTGATAATGAACTTTCCGAGCGTCTTCAATATATTGGAACTTTTGAGAACTATGGACTTGATGAGAGAAAATGTTGAAAAACTACTATGCCTGTTTGCGGTTTTTAGCTCACCTGAGCAGAAAGTGCTTAAGGTGAGCTATTGTGGTCACCCAATGTCCGTCCGTCTGTCCGTCCGTCTGTCAACAATTTGGTGTTTACACCATAAGAACTTGCATGGGTTCGAATCATTCCCATTGGACCAGAAAGTTGAGAGTTATGTGCCCTTGAATCTGACAAAATTGCCGTTTTCGAATCTAACAACTACAAATATTAAACAAACAAGACAAAACTTGGCCATAATGTTAATTATCAAGTATTGTTCGGGAAAGGTTTAAGGTAGTCCATCCCCTAATGAGATTTGCACGACGTCGGAATTATTCGGGTAAGGTCGAAATCAGTCGGCGGAGGAACCTTCCAACGCTGAATGATTACGATCGCGTCCGGATATGTTCAGATAAATATGTAACGACGACACTCGGAAAAAACAGATGTTTTATGAATCTCAAAATGGCCACATTACGGGTATTCTACCTTAATTAAAGAAAAATTACTCGTAATCTTTTCACCCAAAAAAGACAACAATATGTATATATATATTCCAATGATTCATTTAAAATTATTGTATGCAACATCTTTGTATTTGGACCAAACTCAAATTTTGACGTTTGGGAATGGGTTTATTGTGTGGATTTCAAAATTCATACAATTCGTTATGATGTCTGTGTGACAAGTCTGTCAGGTCATTGTTCTTGGTCAAAGACACATCTCAAGGTCATAATTACAGAACCTCATAGACCTATAGACTCCACTCCAAGTTCCAACAGGCATTTGTGCTTCACATGCACGTCTTTTAGTCTAAAACCCTTTGGATTTTGACGAGATAGATCTAGCTTTCTGGGAAACGTTAAGGTTGACGTCGACATCCTTTCGTCCGTTTCTAGGCTTTGCCTACTTTCATATTACTTGCATCACAAATTAGTCTTGTTGTCGTCTGGAACATCTTTGAATTTGTACCTGTGCAGTCTGGTAATGGGTAAACAGTCCACTAAGAGATGCAATTCAATTAGATAAGATTTTGTAAAACCGTTCCTAAACAACAAAATATCATACTGCTCCAATAGCAATGAATTTGTGATACAAACAGACTGGGTTTACTGTTATGTATTGATATATTGTCAATGCTGTTATAAAAGCTTGTAACTACAGCTTGATTCAAGCCATACATGTAGTAATGAGATTTCATAACAAAACTTAGTAAATTCTATCGTTTGTCCTAAATTACGTCACGACTAATTGGATAAAATCGTTTCCCTATTTCAAAAATCTGACAGACTTCAATATGGGTTTATATGAAAAATGATTGCGTAATACTATATCATATAGAATATATAGGGAAAAAGGATAATGATGGTTTTTGAAATTTTAAATCATTGTTCTCAATGTTTTCAGATGCTTTCGTTTGTAACTTTAGGGAGTCGGCACTTTCTGATCGGGGAGCTAATGTCACAGCCGTAGTGTTGGCGTCGTGTCCTGTCTTCACTTGAAAATCTTTAACCTGATCTATATCTCAGGCACTGTAGAACATTGATATTATCCACATGGATGCTTATTGCGAAAAATATTCATATGGGACCATGGCCTTTGACCTAGTGACCTTGACCTTCGAGTTTGAACTATTTTAAAGACTTAAACCTAGACTCTATCTCGTGCTCTATTACTGATAGAGCTTTGATATTTCACACATGAATACCTGTAAACTCCTGCAAGGACCTTTCTTTCGGGACCATGGCCCCCGAACTTGTGACCTTGACCTTAGAGTTTGACATACTTTCGAAATGTTAAGGTTTACGAAATGTGAATGAAATGCAGAGCCAGAGATGAAATTTGAAAAGTGCCAGTAATTCCTAATCTGTGTTACATTTCCCTTCCAAATACAAATATAAGCATTTTGTATGGATTAGAATTTTGAATTAATGCATACTTATGGAAATATTTGACCAAAATGTTCAAAATTACCTCCCTTGCATATGAAAATAGAGTAAAACAATATTTGTAAATTATTATCTTCTTGTAGCATAATCTTGAAATCCGGCCTGGTGAATCAACTTGTGTGAAGTGTATTTACATGTGTGTGAAATTTGATGCATTTCGTATGGCTAGAAAGTGGTGTTTTCATTCTCAGTTCGTAAACCTTACGCTGTATTTTTTACAAGCTCCGGTATAGGCGAGCTACGTTTGGGTTAAATTGTCTAACAAAGACAGACATGTATCAGACATGTATCAATCTGTTAACCCAATACCACAAATTGACTCTTTTTGATCCCCTACCAGATAATGGCTTTAGAATACATTGTGGAAAATGAAGAAATTGCTTGTCACAAGCAATTTCTTCATTTTCACAATGTTTTCTACCTTAAAGTCTGAAGTATATTAAAGTTAATTCTGCATCATCTTTGATTTTGGGCCAGTCCAAAACATTGCCGTTTGGTTTTGGGTTAACAATTGTAAACCGAATGACAAAAAACTCGACATTATTATAATAAAAACTCTCAAACGACGAAAGCCTATCTCCCTGGATTACTTTAATCGTATACAAGGCGGGGAAACACGTGACACCATATGTAGTGTCACGTGATTCCCCGCCGTGATTGAGCATTATTAGAGAAATTTTTCATAGTACAAAACGTAATACTGATTATCAATATTTTCTACTTTTTCCGCCATGTTCTGTAACATTTTCTCAATTTCAAATTGGTATTTCAAATGGGTGATTGTATAAGATATAACTCATCGGCTATAACTGTAGACTTGTATACAAACACTGTACTTCTTGTTGTTGATATATGGCCCAACACAAACACTTTCTCTTTTGAGAATAAACGAGTAGGATATTAATTCTCTCGTATACCTCACGATAAATGGTTTGGTAAATGTTAAAACTATGTATTTGTTTTTAGCTCACCTGAGCACGAAGTGCTCGAGGGGAGCTATTGTGGTCACTCACCGTCCGTCTGTCCGTCTGTCCGTCTGTCCGTCCGTCAACGATTTCTTCAAACATCTTCTTCTCCAAAACTAACAGGCCAATTTTGACCAACCTTTGCAGGAATGTTCCTTGAGTGCCCCTTCTCAAAACTTGTTCGCGGATTTTTGATTCGTCAAAAAATGTGGGCGTGGCAGGGCGGGGCTTATGGCACTTAGAGAAATCCTAAGAAAATTCTTTAAAAATCAACCATTGTTCCAATTTGAACCAAACTTGGCAGAATTGTTCCTTGAGTGACACTTCTCAAAAATTGTTCTCAGAGTTTTGATTTGTCAAAAAACGTGGCCGTGGCAGGGAGAAAGGGGCTTATCGGACTTAGAAAAATCATAAGAAAATTCTTTAAAAATCAACCATTGTTCCAATTTGAACCAAACTTGGCAGAATTGTTCCTTGAGTGACCCTTCTCAAAAGTTGTTCTCAGATTTTTGATTCGTCGAAAAACGTGGCCGTGGCAGGGAGAAAGGGGCTTATCAGACTTAGAAAAATCATAAGAAAATTCTTTACAAATCAACCATTGTTTCAATTTGAACCAAACTTGGCAGAACTGTTCCTTGAGTGACCCTTCTAAAAACTTGTTCTCAGATTTTTGATTCGTCAAAAAAACGTGGCCTTGGCAGGGAGAAAGGGGCTTATCAGACAAAAATCATAAGAAAATTCTTTAAAAATTAACCATTGGGCCAATTTGAACCAGACTTTGCAGGGATGTGCCTTAAGCCATTTTTTTTAAATGTGTTCACAAATATTTTCATTTGTAAAAAATTGTGGCCGTGGCAGGGAGAAAGGGGCTTATCAGACTTAAAGAAATCATAAGAAAATTCTTTAAAAATCAACCAATGGGCCAATTTGAATTAAACTTGGCAGAATTGTTCCTTGAGTGACCCTCTTCAACATTTGTTCATAAATTTATAGTTTCGTCAAAAAATGTGGGTGTGGCAGGGCGGGGCTTATCTAACCAAGAGAAATTGTTAAAAAATTCTTCAAAAATCTTCTTCTCCTTAACCATAGGGCCAATTAAAACCAAATTTGGCAGGAATGTTCCTTGGCTGACCCTTCTTAAGATTTGTTCGCGGATTTTTTATTCATCCAAAATTGTGGGCGTGGCAGGTCAGCATTTACCGGACTTGGAGAAATCATAAGAAAATTCTTTAAAAATCAACCATTGGTCCAATTTGAACCACATTTGGCACAAATGTTCCTTGGGTGACTCTTTTCAAAAACTTTTCTCAAATCTTTTATTCGTCAGAAAAAATTGGGCGTGGCTTATCGGACTTACAGAAATCCTAAGAAAATTCTTTAAAAATCAACCATTGGCCCAATTTGAAGCAAACTTTACAGAAATGTTCCTTGAGTGACCCTTTTCAAAATATGTTGGCAAATTTTGTATTGGTCAAAAAAAGTTTGCATGGCAGGGCGTGGCTTATCAGACTTGGAGAAATCATAAGAAAATTCTTTAAAAATCAAGCATAGGGTCAATTTGAAACAAATTTGGCAATGATGTTCCTTGAGTGACCCTTTTCAAAATTTGTTTGCAAATTTTTGATTCGTCAAAAAAAGTGGGCGTGTCTTAAACTTCTTTCAGGTGAGCGATATAGGGCCATTCTGGCCCTCTTGTTTTAATGTTTGTATACAAGTCTACAGTTATAACCGATAGACTATACCATCCGAATGAGATTGGTTTGACGTTGGATGTTTTTCAAGCCACTTTCGTCGGTGGAAAGTGTCGATTTATTCGAACTCTTAAACAGGTCCGTATAACTTGGATTCGTGTACATTACGAATTTTTACGACGTCGCACGATAAAAATCGAAGTAGCGTGAATCTCATTAGGATGAACTACCTTATGGTAGAATTAAACAAAAGATATGTTTTAACCATTGCCCAAACAACAAGGTTTTATGTAGGTCCTTTTAGCACCTACTGTAGACAACAAAATGATGTTGCAAAAGAAGTGATTTGAATACAAAACAGCACAAGCAATATTGAGACAAAATGAGAAACTGCTGGTCATCAGCAGTTTCTTCTTTTGTCTTGATATTTCCCCAAGCTCTTTTATAAGGGACGTCAGAACCGGTTCTTGTTTGGAAAAGGGTTGAATTATACAGTTACTTTGTAGATGTAATTCTTTTTGATCAAGAATTAAAACAAGTTCACTAACAATTCTCCTTTATTTCCCTATTTTCACTCCCATTAAACCTTTTCCCAAACAAGCCCTGGTTTTGCCGTCCTTAACATAAAATGCTTGGGATAATATTGAGACATAAGAAGAACATTCTGATGACCAGCATTTTATCATTTCACCTCAATATGTTCTAAGCTATACTGTGCACAAATAACATTTGCTTTCACATTGTCATCTGCAGCAGTTTTTAAGTAGACCTGACTAACGATCGCACGTTTGATTTTTGCATAATTACTTGTAACAACAGCCCTGATTGGCTCAGTCTGATTTCTCGTGCAATCAGATGTCCTGTTACATAACAGTTTACACAAACACTTGATCGTAAGACGTTTAGTAATACGGGGCCCAGGTATCAACGTTCCTAGTACAAAATGTTTTATTAACCCATTACCAAACGGCAAAATTTTCTAAGGCTGGTCCAAATTCAAAAAAAGTTGCAGACGACAATTTCAAGTGAATGAAATTTAAACTTTTGTTGTCTTTTTAAGTAGAAAACATTGTGGGAAATGAAGAAATTGCTTGTCACAAGCAATTTCTTCAATTTCTACAATGTTTTCCAAAGCCATTATCTTGTTGAGAGTCAAAAAGAGTTAGATCTAATGTATGGTAATGGGTTAAGGTATCAGAACTTATAAGAAGTTCAAAAATCCAAGTTTTGACAAGCTGATCATGCTCAGCAGAGGTCAACCAGAAGACGTATAAATTTGGTAAGAGAACGCATGCTAAGATAGGTTAAACATTTTAGTTTTAGAAAATTATATTGGAAGGCCCTAGTCTCTGCGCAGCCAGGCTGAGGCTAGGATCGATATTTTTCACATTTCCTATAAGGTACCTTTTAGCGTGACGGGTCACAAATCGTTCAGGCAAAAGATACATGTAAAAATGACGAAAGCCTGCAAAGACTATAAACAACAACTCTTATCGGTTTCAGTAGTTTACATGTAGACTGAACCCTTTCCCAAATGATAAAATATTTGTTTTGCCTACAACAAAAACTGATGGAGAAGACAAAACGAAAAGTAACGCAAATATTATGTGCGATAAAATATAGCCTAAGCCCCGAATATTTTGTTGCAATAGGAGAAAAATAAATGCTGGTCACCAAAGCTTTTCTTTCGGGGACAACGAGATAATCATACTGTTTGAAAAGGGTTTAAGATACTTTGGTATAACGAAAAGTCTAATATACATTTATTTTCTTGATTATTACGCAGACATTTAAACCGTTCGCAAACAGCGGAAAGGACCTCTATGGATAAGGCGAGAACTCTCCCTAAAAGGCTCTAATGGAAAAGTCAATTTTCAAAACATGCAAAATGATGATTATTTTGAGCCATATTTTTAGATGGATACGTAGGCTAAATCATATAAAAAGTGATTTTGTTCAATCAAAACGATTCGACATGTACAGATAACTATTGGTTTCTGTACCTACCCCCAAAATTACATTTTCTTACCCCACCGGTATTCATTTAACCAGAATTAAGTTTTCTATGATTTTATTAGCAAGATTTTTCTGTAAATGTAAGGACAATTGGTGTTGAAATCATATACAAGTTTTCGTTTTGTCCTTAATGCGCATGCGCATCATTGAAACGAGTTTAAAGGCGAAATCTTCCCGCCAAAAATATTGCAATTGGTATATGAGCACTATTTTTAGTATAAAAGTATGTTCCACCCCGTGACCAAGGACATCCTTTTTACCAAGGAAGCATAATTATGGTCAAGTGATACAACATAATTATTATGTCAATGGGAAGATGGGTCAAGGGGTGGAACGATGTTCACCAGCCCATGGATGGAAGGTAGGTATTTCTCAGTTTTTGGCGGGAAAGTACGATTTTAAAGTTGTTTCAATGATGCGCATGCGCAATACGGACAAAGCTAGCCTGGGTCCAGTCGTCAATATACAATTTGGTCTGTAAGATAGCGCATAAAAAATCAATACCCGTTACATATTGCGGCATCCGTTTTTGATCGTGTTGATATTGACGTGTGGATCTTTGGACCGGAGAAAGTAAAGGAGGGAAAAATGATCAGTCTGGAACCCAGTCTAGGACAAAGCCAAAGCTGCCATATGATGTCAACACCATTTATCCTTGTATCTGTAGAAAATAAATTGGAAATGAAATAAAAAGAAACATCATTTTACGTCTATGAATACCGGTAGTATAAGAAAATGAAACTATACTAACGGAAAAAAGTAACTGTGCACATTTCTTTTCTATAATAACATTTTAAATTTATACATAAGTTAAATGAATCAAATTTTACAATTTTGGAAAAAGAACATTTAAACTTAAAATTTCAATGAGTGTCAGTTGGCTACCCCACTCGTTATCACCGTAACAAGCCTGGAAAGTGGGTAGGGGTAAAATTCAAGTTCACGAGTCATTTTCGAGTGTGAACACTATCGACACCGATAATGCTATGCAGCAACGAGACAGCTAAACTGTCACAAACGGCTCTTTCGTTTGCAAGCGCGCTTTAAAGCGCGGTCCAGGAACGCTTATACTGTTTAGGGGGGAGTGGGCTTTTAAAAGCAATTTTTACACTATTAAAGTTATTATGACACCGGAAATATTGCGCAATATTGTTATGTTCTCGTAAAATGTGAAGAAAAACGCAGTTTTGGGGTTTGTTTGAGCTGTAACGATGGTCAGGAGGGGTCAGTATTCTGCAGAAGAGGTCCGGCGAATCACCATGTCAGTGCCGGACGAGGATGATAGCGATTACCCTGATTTTTTGGGGGGTAAAAAGGTGATTTGAACATTAGAAATGTTTCGGAGACTTCGAATAGTGACTCCGATAGTGTTTCCGATAACCCTTAACCGAATCCAGTCCCAAATCGTAGGGGTGGGGGTGGTCGGGGGTCGTGGCAGGGGGCCTGACAGGGGTCATGGGGCTAGAGGTCGAAATTTTGATGAGATGCAAATTTTACATTCTATCAGTTACTCATCATATTGTTAAAGGAAATTGAATAACCTTTCCAATGATAGGCTATATAGGTTTATGGGTATTCTGCTAGTAAAATCTATTTATTATGCATGTGTATACACAAAGTGCTTGGAAATAGGGAAAAAGTCATTTCTGGGAAATAATTCTGCAAACGAAAGGGTTAAAGGTTCTTCTTGAGATATTGATCAATAACGGAGCCAACTAGTAAAGCGCTGACGTTGAATAAACCATGAACCCATATGACGTTCCACAACGCGTTTATGAATGCGAGCTCGAACATCGGATTGTACAGATGTAATCGAGGCGCGCCAATAAGCAATACATTGTTTAAATCGACCTTACGAAAGGGCAGATGTTGTCTAAGCCAATGTAAACGATGTCATCGACGACGTCGTAGCAAGACTAGATGTATCGGAGTACGTCTAAGACGGATGTAGCGCTCCATTAACTTATCTCTAACATGCCTTCTGCTGATAGAACTCAACTCTGGAATCAACATAGCTGTAACTTTTGGCGACAATAATCGATTTCACTGATGGTTGTTCCGATTATGGTCGACTTATCGGAATGACGTCACGCGTCGACGTATCGAATGTGGCAAGTTGTGTGTGTTTCTAAATTGTTGAAGTTGACTCAAAAGTGCCTATATGATGTTTCTAGGCAAACTAAAACGCTTGGCAACCTATTGCTTGGGCATTAGGGGGCTACTGTCTAAAGCATGCATTAACGTGCATCTTTGGATAAACGTATTGCGTTGTTTTCTCTTCAATTAAAAAAAAAATTACATGTTTTTCTGAACAACAAGCAAGTTAACGACAGTTGCGCCATAAAAACAAATTTCAACCTCACTTAGGAATAACGCAATGAAACAAGACACTCAAACGAAAAGGACGTTAACGTTGAACGTCCGTGCATTTGCAGTTGGTGGCATTCGACATTTCGTTAACAAGCGTCTCTTATGGACAATTGCGCGAGATGTTTCTTGTCATTAGGTCGTATATCTACAGAATGAATAAGAAAATAAGCATGCACAGTTACTTTTTTCCATTAGTATATTTAGGTTGGCACAAAAATCAAGAGTTATCTGCACCTATAGAACTTTATAAATGGCAAAAAAAACTGTATTCATTTCATTTATTTATCTTCCTAACCATAAAGCTTAATTTTGTTTCTCAATTTGTTAGTTTTGAAAATTGACCCATCGCGCTGAGCCTTTTAGGGAGATCTCTCGCCTTATCCATAGAGGTCCTAGAGGATTTTATTGTAAAATCAGTTGCAGCCGAAAAATATTATAATTTATGTTACTTATCATATAGAAAATAATACGAAGTTACAAGTGTTTTTTTGTTGAAAAACGAATATGTATTCTATTCTTTTAATATCGGTATGTGTATCGTGGAACAGCCTCTATTGTCAACGCTACGTACATTTTTAGGAACAATTCCAAGGTAAAACGTCCATATCAAGAGACAGTTTCAATGAACACTGAGAGAAAAGGAGGACATGCCGCCATTTCCTCCTTTTCATCAATATGTTATTATACATGTAGTTTATAAAAGTTTATATGATTTTATGATAAGTTACACATATCGGGGCTGTTTTGAAAAAAAGACAGAACAACAATAATGATAATAATAATGATAATAAGCTGCTTTATTGTGATGTCCTCTTTATGTACTTAATTGGTCATTCGTAAACAAACAACATCTACCAGTTTGGGGAATCTTAACTTTGCGAACACCCAAACTTCAATTCTATATCGTACGCTTCCGTAACTTATTCTGATTGCATATGTGGCTTAACATAAAGTAATCTCCGTTTAGGCATAATGTGACATCACGGAAACAACAAACCTGATTCAAGAAGACTGAAATAAATAGATATTTGCTCAGAGGCTGATATTATGGCAACAGAAATATGTGCGAAGTTTGAAAGCAATAGCTCTAGCAGAAACAAAGATATAACCGATACATTACAGATACACGTAAAACTTAAACAAAAATTTATAGTCGAAAAAGGGTTTAAACCGGACTTAATTCATTGTTAGAGTAATGAATCCTTACCTAGAGGCGTATATCATGGTCGCAGTTCTAAGCATTGCAAAGTTTCAGAGCAATAAGATCCGTTGAAAGTGATATATAATTATATGTCGAGTATGATCTATGCTCGTAAAGCCTTAACCAAATCATAACACCGACGCCTGGGTGACTGGAGTAGCCCCCTGATTCTTCGAATTGTCACTCTAAAAATGCAATAATGACTGGTTACATGTACAGTCGACACTCGTTGTGTCGAAGTCAGAGGGGCCGTCAAAATTACTCGACATATCGGAAGTTCGACTCATCCGATTTTGATTATTTTTCGATGAAAACGTTATTTAACCTTTTTTGATGGGTGTCGTATGCTTCCATGATTGAAAAATAGTAGGAAAAGGAAAGAAATTGCTCGATATGAGCAATTTCTATCCTTTTCCTACTTAATTTCAATGGCTTTATTTGTTTAGAATTATTTTGATTAAACATTTTGATATTAATATGTAGAGGACGGGACATGACTTTAACTTCGACTTAAGCGGAATTGCGACTTATCCGATGTCGAGATAACGAGTGTCGACTGTATTTAGAAAATGGGTTAGGCCTATTTGTCGTGAAATGGTTGTTTAGCCAAACTGTGTTCGCCATACTCTGTAGTTACAAAATTTATATTACAATAATAGGCGTTATGAGAGAGGCTTTTGAAAACTTAAAATGTGTTGTTTACCAAGTTGAATTAGGAACAATTTTATAAAGTCAACCGTGACGAAATTTCGGACAGACAATAGTATTTCGTGGGTGTTGTTATAAAATCCCGTAACTACGGCTTGATTCAAGCCGTAGTTACCAGATTATATAACAACACAGACGGTTTATCAAAACATAATGGTAAACATAGCCTATTTTTAACACAAAATTCATGGCCATTATGAGGTTACATTTTTTGCATAGTCTCATCGATGGTTCGATAAAACGAATTTAGCATGGTTTTGCCGCGCATTGATTACTGGTTTGATTCAAGCCGTAGTTACGAGATTATATAACAACACAGACGATTTATCAAAACATAATGGTAAACATAGCCTATTTTTAACACAAAATTCATGGCCATTATGAGGTTACATTTTTTGCATAGTCTCATCGATGGTTCGATAAAACGAATTTAGCATGGTTTTGCCGCGCATTGATTACTGGTTTGATTCAAGCCGTAGTTACGAGATTATATAACAACACAGACGGTTTATCAAAACATAATGGTAAACATAGCCTATTTTTAACACAAAATTCATGGCCATTATGAGGTTACATTTTTTGCATAGTCTCATCGATGGTTCGATAAAACGAATTTAGCATGGTTTTGCCGCGCATTGATTACTGGTTTGATTCAAGCCGTAGTTACGAGATTATATAACAACACAGACGATTTATCAAAACATAATGGTAAACATAGCCTATTTTTAACACAAAATTCATGGCTATTATGAGGTTACATTTTTTGCATTGATTACTGGTTTGCTCACAATGTACCACGACTAATCCGCGGTATGGTATACCAATGTCACAACTTTAAATCGTAGAAATACTTTTGATAGTCAGTTCTATATACTAGATGAACACTACTATCAGAAGTCCGGAACGTTCAGTCTTTGAAATAGTCTTATAGAATCATCTTTAATTATTGAGGTGCGTTCTTTAGAGAGTGAGATTTTTAAAATCTCTTCATATGCTTTAGATAAAGCGTTTTTAAGCTTTTGACCGAGGTGTTCCTAACGTTCCATACTTTATACAATGACATCATTTGCATAAAGTATGGAACATTCGGAACACTGTGGATCATGAATTACGGAAGATTAGAAATATCTCTGTTAATTCTCTCTGATACTTATTCTACTGAATTGACCGAGGTTTTCTTCAAGGCACTGCCCATGAAGCCAGAAGGGCTTTAAAATCTCGATCTAAAGAACGCATTATCTTAAAACTATTAAGGTGACATTTCACATTTATTTCTTTTTTCAAAAGTATGTCTTGATGCAAAGATTGTTTATTCTAATGTGTAGAAATACCATCAGTTTTTTGAAGATGTTATTTATAAGCGAAGAATACGCCTTTAAAGGTGAGACAGAAATGACAAATTCTATATAAATATGAACTGTTGTCCACAACAATTTGTTTAATTTTAGCACAAAAATATATATTTCTCGTAAACGGTTAAATATTTTGGCTTGAAATTTTCAGAATTTTCATAAGAAAAGATGCTCTTTCAGATAGTATAAAAGTAAAATTAATGTAAAATAATTGTTAAATGTCACTTTAAGAAATGTAATGATATTATAAAAAACCTCGCTCCAAAGAACGACCTTCTGATCTTATTACACTGTACGACGATTTAAACCCATTCCCACACAATGACGCCTTTTGACACCCTTTTAGATAATGAATTTGGAAAACATTGTGGAAAATGAAGAAATTGCTTATGACAAGCAATTTCTTCATTTCCAATGTTCAATGTTTTCTACGTAAAAATACCAAAAAATGCTTAATTTCATTCACTTGAAATTGTCGTCTGCAACATCTTTGAATTTGGACCAGCCTAAAATTTTGCCGTTTGGTAATGGGTTAACTTAATTAATAGCCGTCATCTGGTATTCTAAGGCTACACAGATAATAATTACAAAAATAGACCTGATAGCGAGGTGTACGAACTACTTGTGTGGGATGGATTGTACTAGCACAGGCGCGATACGTCCCGACTGTAAAATAGAAATACAGATATCAAAATGTAGATTAATGTTATTATTTAGTAAAACCATTCCCACACATTGACTCTTTTTGACTCCCCACGTTCCGACTGTAAAATAGAAATACAAATATCAAAATGTGCCAGGATCTGGAAAAGGGTTCCTTACAGCATTTGAGACTAGGTTCCATGTTTCCATATCACTATGTTCCTTAGAACAGTCTGAAGAGGGTCAATACTGTTGTCTCACAGTTACTACAAATTACAGACAAACTTTTTGATGACAGTATGGATCTAGACCAGACTGTGCGTAAGCACAGGCTGGTCTGGATCCAGATTGTTCTCAAATGCCATAAAGGACGTTTTTCAGATCCTCACGCGTTAAATATAGGTAAAAGTCATTATTTACTAAAGCCATTCCCGCACACTGACTCTTTTTTACTCTCCATAATATAGAAGCTTTGTACATTTCTGAAACTCCATCGCTAGGAAAAAGATATATAGGCCTAACCCAAAAATGTAAGTTGCTCGTGCAAATTTTAGCAAAACCGGCAAGTAGCGCAAGTATGTATAGTGAAACAATATCAGGTGAAATATATTAATCCTGTAATATTGGCTATAGTCTAAAATGTATTGTACACAATTTAAAGTCATTAAAATTGAAAACTGTTCAAATTTCTTTTGCCTCTCGGTATAGTTTTGCTAAGAGAAGCGTATATAAGTACAAATGGAATACACATAAGATATAAATGCATGTTATATAAACTAAGAGCCATTGTTAGAATTTAGGAATTCACCCACTTTCTCAATTTGTGTGCATCTTATATATCGAAAAATTGTACTATTTCTTTTTATTAATATTTGAAAATAAAATAAAAATAAATAGGTCAACAAGGTATATATCATCTTTTCTCAAAACAATTCATGCTGCGATAGACCTAAACATCCCAGATTTATCAAAGATTAGATAAATCCATCCTCTGTAATATGTTTTAATGTGTACATTTTAATCATGTCGTTTAGGAAAGTTTAACCCTTTCCCAAACAACACCTAGTTTTGACGTGCCTTATAGAAAAGGCTTGGGAAACATTGAAACAAAAGAAGAAACTGCTGATAACCAGCAGTTTCTCCAATTGTCTCAATATTTTCTGTGATATTTTTAACACAAATTCTATCTTTGACATCATGCCTTTTGGCGTTTGCAGCAGCTTTTAAATTGCACCACCCTAAAATTTGTTGTTTGGGAAAGGGTTAAACAAACACATGTATCAACTTACAAACAGTCCTAAGGACCATACAAGAGCTTCTTACACAATCCACTGTTGTGAGGTGTTCTCCATAACACGTCTGGTAGCATCTCAATGCAGTAGATCCTGTATAAAGATTTTATGAAATTTGTGTATCACGTGATTATACACCGTATCATCACGGTGTATAATCACGTGATACACACATTTCATAAAATCTTCAATAATTTTGTAAATACTGGGCCGGTTTGAAGCAGAGAATGTGGGCAGACAACACGCATTAGATGCATGTGGTGGGTTTTTGAAAAATCAACTGACAAAAAAGTTATTGAAGATCAACCAACATTTTGGTTGATCTTCAATAATTTTTTATCGGTTGATTTTCTAAAAATCTACCACGCCCAGGTTATTCCTGACATGTTTAACCTTGTCTGCTTCACACCGAATTCAAATTGGTCATGTATTGACAAAGTTATTGAATATTATCGGAAATTCTAAGTCACGTGATTATATACCGTGTATTATGCTTTTACACTTCTTTCATAAAATTCTCTACCATATAAATTTAACACCTGTATTCTGTATTAACATGGTTTGCGGAATGCAAGTACTATTTATATTATTTGACATGGCACTGACTTTTATGCAAGACATGCTCATATTATATAAATGCAGTAGATCCTGAATAAAGAGAAACTAAACTGTATCATCCTTTTACAATTGACCCCTTTCCGTTATCGTGCTAGTCCGTACCCGCTGAACACTTCCGGTAATTCGAGTCTTCTTTGATGAAAATTCGCTCGTTGATATTTGAATGTCGCTATTTACATCAGAGCGCTGTCCCATTCAAAAACAAAAGATAAGTCCGGGACAGTTACATAACTTGTGTAGGATTTTTTTTGTTTTAGATGGGACAGCACTCTAATGTAAATAGCGACATCCAAACTTTCAAAGTTCGAATTTTCATCAGAGAAGACACGGATTAACTCCCGGTGGTAAACAATGGATTTATGGGAAATTAACATTGTATTAGATCTCAGGGGAATCGAAATTGTTTTAAACTGCATCGTTTGTCAATGCAAGAATCGGAAGATAAATGACGGAAGTAAAGAGAATCTTCACTTTTTCCGCTTTCCCGATTTCCACAAGATCAACGCAAGCGCAGAGCATGGATAAAGGCAGTGAACAGGGATGAATTTCGCCTTTTGCCTCTAAGGACGACTTCCGGTGGCTGTTGTGTGTGCGTGTGTGTGTGGGGGGGGGTCTAAGTGGAAAGAAGCTTATTCTTTCATTGAATTATCTACCATAATAAAACATCTGCATTCTATATTAGCATGGTTTGCGGAATGCAAGTACAGTTTATATTATTTGACATGGCACTGACTTTTATGCAAGACCTACTCATATTATATAAATAGCAAAACATACATCAAATAGACTTATATTGTAGCAAACTAGCAAACGGATAGAGAGTTTAAAAGAATATGTCTGAACCATTTTTAGAATAAAGTTCAATTCTGTAATATATGAAAAATATATATACTTTATTATTATATTGAGATAAAAAAAAAGTTTAGTCAGTATAAAGTTTTTGGTCAATAATTCTGTCAAAAACGTAACGTCAAATTTTTTACTTATAACAATCTTCAGCTTATTTAGAATAAGTCAGTCAAATTCCATCGGCATCCATGTTTTACATTGTACTTAACCTTCCTTTGAACAATTCAATTCAAATGGGGTCAAATTGAAAATTCACAACTTCTGTAGTGACTTTTTGTAGACTCTTAATTCCTGGTAATAGATATGAAAAGGCAATCTTTGTATCATTTCTTGGTAGAACAGAAGTCTTTTGTTGACTGTGAGTGAGGAAACTCCATTTTAATTGAATTCACAGTAAATAATGGCGACTTATGCACCCAACCTGTTGCTCGTAGCAGTTTACTGCGTTTTAAATAAATCTTTCTATCAGGACCAGTCGCTGGTTTTCCAGTCTCAGACAAAGTTATTAATTGTAGACAGACAATTAGAAAAATTAAATGCCATTCAATATTCGTTAAACAACGGCCGAGATCTGGCCGAGCCAATGCTCGAAAAGCCAAATTCCTAGGAAATGACCAGGCAAGTAAAAGAAAAACCTTTTTGTCAACAAGCCTTTATTGAACAAATGGGTTACAGTGTGGTCGACTTTCAATGTTTGTGCGTCAGATTGGACGTGACGTTACTTGGTGACGTCACAATAAACATCAATTCTAGATTCGCTGTTTTCAGAGGTATCAATGACCAAATTCTCACGCATATATGCCCGTTTTTCACAACAACTTCCCCAGTGCTACAAACTCAAAGTGCTTACCAAGTTCAAACTGTAAGAGACCGTCGGGGTATATAGGCTAAGTAGATGACTTCTAAAATTGTCATTTTTGGGGAAATTGATCAAGCCAGAGGGTTAAAATCATGATGGCTGGTATCAATGTCATTGTGGATTTTTTGTATTTGGGCTATTGTCTTTGGTTTGCATAAATCAGTTTAGGAAAAAGACTTACACTTTAACTGCAGCAAGTGCACCTGCCGCATTTTAAAATTCTTTAAGTGCGAACCTAAAAAATTTAAAAGCAACATTACTGGTAGGTTTTGTTATGCGTCGATTGAACAAATATTGTGTGAAATTCTACACTGATATGTTGTATTTTGGCAGGAACAATTGACCATCAAAATACTGTCTAAACTTTTTCTTTTGAGTATATTAGCAAAAACTGCGCCATGCCAAATGAAATGAGAATTTTATATTGAAAATGAAATTACATGTACATGTATAAACCTCTCGGCTCGCAATGTATAGTTAATGGTCATAACTAGTAGTCGTACTTCTTCGTTATAAAGTCATTTTATTTATCTGGCGAACATTTTAAACTTATTTTTATGAATTACACATTCGATCTTTTCCCTAAAAAGTTCAGACATGACATTGTGTTCTTGCATATTTTACATATTGGTTTAGATCTAGCCTACTTTGCATATTCTACAAAATCGTGTAGACCTACTTTGAATATTTTACAAATTCGTGTTTATCTACTAAGATGTTAGTCTAGTGAAAGAATATTTGGCTTTTTGTCAAATATTGACACGTTTTGCATTAAGTGCCATGTCAAATGTCAAATGAAACCCTCGATAATTAGACATGTCGTCGGTAAGGAAAATTAAGGGATTTATTACAATGATACGCCATTCAATAATACACGCACAGACAGCTTCGGCAGGCGATAAAAACGCAACGCGTGACGCTAAGAATGACTTTCTGTGATTGCTATAAAACTAAATGTTGGGATACAGATCAGATTGAACATACACAATCCAGATTTTGCATGTGGAAAGTGAACATATTATACACTGGTGGTGATCTCGACCAAAGCGAGGGACGTTTTTTCGCGATCAATGTATTCCGTCGGTGTTGTTATAAAATATCGTAACTACGGCTTTATCGAAGCCGTAGTTACGAAATTTTAAAACAACACAGACAGTTTGTCAATACAAAACGGTAAACCCGGTCTGTTTTTAGAGCAAGACATTGTCATTAGAAAAAAAATCTATAAACTCACATTTAAACGCAAAATATCTTTATCTTGTTGTAGCGAAAATTGTTTTAGTTCACCACCAGTGATATAGTATAATAGGCGAATCATCTAGATCCCCAAGATTACAGCAGAGTGAAAAAATCGACCTTAGATTGCGCGGATTGTGTATAGGGCCGATACTTTTTTCACACTACACAGAAGGTCCCATTTAGCGTAATGCATTGCAAATATGTCCTGTCATTTTGTACTATAAGGCTGACGTAGATTGGAAATTTAGCTCAAGTCAATTCATCGCTGTTCTATACAGAACCCCAGGAATAAAGGACAACTTTTGTCTTATTTTATATTTTTTCATGAAAATCATTCATTTTGTTAACACAGTATATTTTTTTTTGGTATCCGCCGGACACTAGGTATGTACACAACACACTCTCAAGTTCAAAACCCATTCATCCGTGACGTTAACCGTCCAAACTTGGAAAACAGATTTTCTGCACGTGCCACAGTACTGACCCCGTGCACAAACCAGCTTATCGGTGCACAGGGTACATGCAATCGGTGACAGAAAAACAACAACACCCAGATATTTCATCGATCGGAAGTTTTCGATGCTTTAAACAAAATCAAGACTAGATCCACTGACGAAGGTAGTGATGACGTCATGGGCTAATGCAAATGATGAGACATGATGAGATTTTACCACAAGACTGGCTGGCTTAGAGAACGTTTCCATAAAACTGGGAGTTGTGTTGGACTGCTAGGGAAGCGGTGTGCCAAGGGTACCAACTGCGGATCAAAACAGGTAACCATGTTAAAACGCAAAGTGATGCAAGTAGAGTGGAGAGTCAATGCCAAAGGCCAGAATACAAAATGTGATCAGTTCCATGCGTCCACGAAGCACAGACTGTATTGCTCTGCAAGGTGGTCACACGCAGTACTGATTTTGGGACTTTTACTTTAGAAGGTAGTCACCTTTGCGCACTCGCCGCGCTTTATTGCTTTAAGTTGGTGAAACAATTTTTGACCAGAAACGAATAAACTGATATCAGTACAGGTAGTGGTTGTATAGTTTGAAAAAGTAAACATAATAAACAAATAAGAGTAAAAAAATGTAAGTGGTGCGTTATTTCCGAGGTTCAGTGTATCTATCAGATCCACCCCTGGTTTGTGTTAGCCAATCAATCCGAGGGTTAAATGGCGTAATGATTCGAATGACCCGACCACAGTTTTTTCCGTTTGTCAGACTATTGCTGTGGAAATAACATCAAAAAGTAGCCCGCATTAATGGTGTTCAATTAGGGCGATATCTACAATATTTAACACTTAAGCTGTAGTTTCAATCGAACTCTGCCTTAGACTTCAATATCCAATAGTTCTTCGTTAAGGACGAACGTTTAGCCATTTCGTTATCTCAAATGAACATTTAAAGGATACAGAGAAACAAAATTATACTTATTCTCCAATTAACGTTCTCGACATGAAACGAACCCGGTGATATCTTTGTCTAGAAAGTAAGAAACTCATGAAACTGGTCCAAGGTGAGGTTTTGACATATTAAATGGTTGTCAGAGCTATAATAGATTCGCTATCAAACGAGAATAATTTCAGTTGTTTTGATAAAGCAGTTCAACTGTAATTATTCTCGTTTAATTGTGAATCTATTATAACACCTGTTGACCTTTTTTGTCAAAACATAAACAAGTAAATTACAAGGTTATTATTGTCCACCCAAATTAACCCGGGACAACTTAATTTTCGTGCGCTAAATCCGTTAGTTGAGCGTCTTAACAAAACATTACCGAATTGGGGTCATTACACATGTACATATGCAGATGTCCCGGGTTAATCTTGCTGGACAATAAATAAACCGCGAGGAAAACACTTGAGAATACATTCTAAAAGTAGATTAGTAAGGACAATCTGATTAGAACCCGATGTTAACTTTGTAGTAACAGGGTTCTCCCCAGAATAATTTGAAGCTGTAGTGGTAGTATCGTTGAAGCTTAGGCCTACAATATAGTGTTTATGCAAATATTTGTGAATAAAAACATGATGTAAAAAGAAAAAAAAATGCTCATTTTGAGCAATTTTTTTCTTTTCTCATAATGTTTTTATGCATATATTCATTGTACAAAGTACCTTAATTCAACAGATTTTGACATGAAATAGCACAAATTACTCTATCTTGGTGACAAATTTGAAGAATTTTTTTTTTTTGAAGAAATTTAGAATGCGGGTTGCTTTTGAAGCTGTAGGGGCCTTACAATAATTTAGATAAGGCTGTAATGGGGCCGATACAGCTTATTGGGCTGGGGCGGACACTGAGTAACACCTGACATGCAACCGTTAGTGGTCATAGTCAATGACATTTTCCTCTGACTGATCAAAAACGTTTTTAAGATTCTGAAAACGAATAAAATAAAAGTTTATTCCCAATTTCCTATCATGTTAGTGCAGGTCCACATGCTTATGTGTGTTTGTCATGGAAAGTGGCCGGTTAGGACTATTGGCTAGTATACTTCATTATTATATTTATGATCAATACTTTTCAGTGCATGTATCTCTGAACGTGCACCACGAGCCATCTCGGACAGCAGCTCACACTTTAACCCTTTCCCAAACGACAAAGTGTTAGGACGATCCACTTCAAAAACTGTCGCAAAAGACAAAAGGGATGTTATTAAGGATAGAATTTATGTAAAATATGGTATGCCTACAGAAAATATTGAGACAAAAGGAGAAACTGCTGGTCATCAGCAGTTTCTTATTTTGTTTCAATGTTTTCCCAAGCCTTTTGTACTACGGACGTCAAAACCAGGTCCCAGTTTCTCGAAAAAACTTAAGTATATTCTCAGGAGAACATGCTCAACTTCAATGGGATACTCTCCAACGTTGAAGGGTATTCGATTGAAGTTCACGTGAATATCGTCCGATTTGAGCACGGTGCTCAGATTTGAGCATGAGAACGTACTTTTAAAAAGTGTTTTCGAGAAACCGGGGACTGGTTTTAACGTCCTAAATAGTTATGGCTTGTACAAACATTGAGACAAAGAAGAAACTGTTGATATCCAGCAGTTTCTCCTTTTGTCTCAATATTTTCTCTGCTATATTGTATGGAAATGCTACCACTATCAGTTTCAATTTTGTCGTCTGCAACAACTTAAATTACATTGAACCCTCTTCGCCGCTTCCATATAGATTAAGTATTTCATAACTTCAACTGTTGTTAGTATTTAACGGCATTCGTTCTGCTCTTTTTGAACGAGATTCATAGGTTGACAAATACAAACTTTAACTATTTAACCCTTTCCCAAACAATGCCTGGTTTTACGTTTTGATTATATAAGGCATGGGAAACAGTAAAACAAAAGTCGAAACTACTGATTATCAGGATTTTCTCCATGTGTCTCAATATTTTCATGGCAACATGTACTTTACACACCATTTGAATCTTTAAACTATCAACTATACCTTGTCGTCTGAAGCAGCTTTGAAACTGTAAAATACATTTTTCTGTGGTCTGGAAAAGGGTTAATGAGTCAACCTTCACATTTATTTCATAAGCCGGTACATGTATATATAAAAGACTCCTGTACACTAGCATGAATGGTTTGATATCGTTAGGCTATGTAGGCGAGTGGCGCATTCAGTCTGATTAAAGTGACATTTCAGAATTATTTTTACATAAATCTTACTTTTATTCTATCTGAAAGAGCACCTTTTTCAATGAAAATCCTGAAAATCTTAAGCCAAAATATTGAACCGTTTACTAGAAAAATATATTTTTGTGCTAAAATTACTCAAATTGTTGTGGACAACAGTTCATATTTATATAGAATTTGTCATTTCTGTCTCAACTTTAAAGGCGTATTTTTCGCTTATAAATAACAACTTCAAAAAACTGATAGCATTTCTACGCATACGAATAAAAAATCTTTGCATCAAGATATACTTTTAAAAAATGGAATAAATGTGAAATGTCACTTTAAGACTAGTATCTTATTACTTTTGCTCTTTCTTAACCTATTACCAAACGACAACATTTTTGACTATTTTTTATGCCCCCGTATCGAAAGATCGGGGCATATTTTTTTTACTCATGTCCGTCCATCTGTCTGTCTGTTTATCAGTCTGTCTGTCCGTCTGTCCGAAAACTAACACTTTGCCTTTTCTCCAAATGTATTCAACTTACAAAGCTCAAATTTGGTATGTATTTTTTTAAATGGTATCTAACTGTTTCATGCAATATGGCCTTTTAAGAAAAATAGCCATTTCGGGGACATTTGCGTTTCACAAACGAATATTGTTTTTCATATGTTACGTATAAAACATTGTGAGAAATGAAGAAATTGCTTGTAACAATTTCTTCATTTTTCCAAAATGTTTTCCCAAGTCTTTACTTGTGAAGGAGCCAAAAGGCGTCACTGTAGGCCTACATTGTTAGATTAACCCATTTCCACACCATGACTATATCTTACTCCCCACAAAATAATGGTTTAGAAACATTGTTGAAAATGAGGAAATTGTTTGTGGTATAGAAGTTCTTCATTTACTGGTTTTTAATTATGGAATATCCTAGTAGTCGATTCGTTATAAGTTTTTTTCTTAATTAATTTCATCAATGAACAAATCTTCTTGAATTTAAATCAAGAATTATTTATTAACTTTTATTTAGGTCAACAAAGTCAGGTCTTGCTTGAGAAAGGGTTAAGACTTTTAACCCTTTCATAAACAGAGCCTGGTTTTGACGTCTCTCAATGGAATTAATTTAGGAAAACATTGCGACAAAAATACTAATAACCAGCATTTTCTCCTTTAACATCAATATTTTATGTGCTCTGGTTGTATTGGCATCCTACTTTCATCAGCATCTGTTTTGTCTGCTGCAGCTTTCAGATTGGACCATCCTATAAATTTGTTTTTTGGGAAAGGGTTAAGATAACGAAAAGACATATATTTTTGTTATAACATTGACCTTTTCATTCATTCTCAAACAACGGAAACTTATACTAATGAATTCTAAAATCGGTCGCATACGACAAATAATGCACTTATATTAGAAAAATTATTGTGGGAATGGAGATATTGCTGATAACCACCAATGCGTTGTTTCTCTAGTATCATTAATGTCAACCACACTTGTGAAAAGCACAGAGTTGAAGAACAAAAGACTTGGTGTATACAAAGTGTAATAAACGACTGCTAAATAGTATAATAGGCTATTACATATAAACAATGGTGACGCATGTATAATAGATTCGCTATCAAACGAGAATAATTTCAGTTGTTTTGATAAAGCAGTTCAACTGTAATTTTTCTCGTTTAATAGTGAATCTATTATACGGTAAGATATCTTGTTACCATTTCCACGATGGATAATGACGTGATTGAAGATTCTCAAAATCTTCAATATTTTTGTTAAAACTTGACCGATTTAAATTCGGTTTGAAGCAAAGAATGAGCACAGATGTAACACATTCAAGATGGACAAGGTGGCTTCTTAAAAAATCAGCTGATAAAAAAATAGAAGATAAACAAACAACTGTTGATTGGGTTCCATAACTTTTTTATCAGTTGTTTTTTCAAAGGTCCACCACGTCCAGCTTATTCCGGGTATTTTCCCACCTCCTCTGGGGTCTGAAACGTTCACTATGTAAAATAGTCTTATAGTATCCACTCTAATTATTTAGACGCGTTTACTAGAGCAAAATTGCTTAAATTTTCTTAAGATGTTTTGGACAAAGCGGATTTAAGATAAAGATTTTTTCGGAGGTTTTCTTAATATTCCATACTTCATACAAATGACGTCATTATGACGTCATTTGTATAAAGTATGGTATATTTGGAACATTGCAGTTCATAGATTAAGGAGCATTAGAAACGACTCCGTCAAATATCCAACATCGTCCCTTGACAACCAGATGTAGCTATCCGCAGTTAAATTTAAACTGCTGATAGCAACTTCTGGTTGTCAAGGGAGGATATTGATTCAACAAAATTGACAGAGGGGTTCCACACGATATATCAATGGCACTGCCCATTGAAGGGCTACAAAATTACGCTCTAAAAACGCTTTATCTGGAAACACCATAAGAAATCTCAAAAATATATTTAAAAAATATCGCTGTGAAAACCGCATCTCTGGTTCAATTATAAAGTACGACAAATTAACCGTGGTATGGTATACTAAGGTTGCAGAGACTATAATTACAGTAGTATAACTGATAGTAAGGTGCCCGGGTCACTTCTGTGGGATGAACTGTAGTAGCACAGGTCCGGAACAATCCGTCTGTGAAATAGAAATAAAAATACAGTAATATAACCGATAGTAAGGTGCACGGGTCACTTCTGTGGGATGAAATGTAGTAGCACAGGTCCGAAACAATCCGTCTGTGAAATAGACATAAAAACACTAATATATAGAGTTATACATATCACCTTTTACTTAACAAATTCCCACACATTTGCTCTTTTTTACTCCCCAAAATATAGAATCTTTGGAAAACATTTCCCACAATGTTTTCTACCCCAAACTATCAACAAATATTAATTTTGATTCAACTGAAATTGTCCTGTGCAACATATTTTAATTTGGACCAATCTATAAACCGCGGTATGGTAATTCTGGTACCAAAAACATTTTAAACTGCAGCAAATTGAAGGATGTACAGACTTCTAAAAATACAAAACAAATAAAAAAAATGGAATCCCCTCGAAATCTTTATGGATATGTAAGGCTGACTTTGATTGGTTTTATAGCCCGTGCCATCGTTGGGAACCAGTGTTGTTCTATGTATTAGATTCTCTTCCCCCGTTTTGTGTTAGCCAATCAAAATCTTTGTTTACTTGACAAACATTTGGCGATGGAAAGTTCCACCACTGAATGTTTGCAACGTCGCTAGAATAAGTTCGGATACGTTGCAAATGCCGCACGAAAAATTCCGACGTCACATAAATCTTGTTAGGCATAGACTATCTTAACATTAATAACCGGTTTATTCCCGGAACGTCGAATCGCACCTTTTATAAATGTGTGAAAAGGGGCTACCCGAAGGGGAAAATTATTGAGGGGGCTGTATGTCGAGTAACTTTAATAGTAAGAAGAAATATAGTAAGAAATCGTATTTTTTTTATTTCGTTTGACAGAAATTTATTTATCGTTTTAAATCTAAAAAACATGTATACATAGATTTATATTTTCTATTTAAACCATTACCAGACGGCAATCTATTATACTCCTCCAAATTCAAAGATGTTGCAGACGACAATTAAAACTAAATGATTTTTTTTTTACATTTTTTTTCTTTTTGTGAAGAAAATATTGTGGGAAATGAAGAAATTGCTAGTCACACGCAATTTCTTCATTTTCCACAATGTTTTCCAAAGTCATTATCTTGTGGGGAGTCGAAAAAAGTCACTATGTGGTAATGGGTTAAGACCTGTTGAAAAAATTAACGTTTTGTTGCAACAAGAAAAATGCGCTGTCAATGGATTTTTTCCTTTTTCTAACCACGTTTAACTCACTTTTATAGTGACACATTTTTAGATTTTTTACCGCACATGGATGAAAACAATATACTTGAAACTATTTATGATTAGTGTACAATATAATTATATAGCACAGAAAATATTGACCCAAAAGGAGAAAATGCTGATAATCAGTATTTTCTTCTTTTGCTTTGATGTTTTCCTAATTGTAACTGTTAAGGGCATGGAGACAAGTTCTTGTTTGGAAAATGGTTAATTATCATTAAAAACCATGTTTACTGTAATCACTGTAAAGTTCACTATCAGCTGATGATCATATATTTCAATATCACAATATTAATTTCTCGTTTCTTCCAAAACCGATGGGTATGTTGTTTTCTGTGGACAGACCAGCTTTACAACCAGGAAATGTACATCTCCAGAACAGTTTGTCTCCAACTCGTTTGTTGATTCTGTAGATGAAGCCGTCTAAAGTGAGATTCTGTCCGCCTCTTCTGTTTGTAATGAATTCTACGTGAACCTGTGCGTTAGCCATGATTTCGTAACTTGGAATGAAAGTTTAAAGAACAAATTGCTCTTGAAAGATAACCCATTGTTGAGCAATTGTAATTAATACAAACAGTAATTAACATTCACAAACTTAACCAATTAAGCAATTATGAATTTGTTTGATATAAGTGTGTGTTTGCAAACATGTTCACTGTTTGCTTATACCTTATTTGATCTTTAGTAATGACCATTAAAGTACAATAATTTCGAAGCAATTAATAATTTTTTCAAAGATCATTTTCTTTTACCATTAAATATAAATTGAATATCTCAATTTAAATAATCTTTCTTTATCAGTTAAGATAGATAATCTTTATTTCATAATTACTAAATGATATATAAATAAAATCAGTTTTCCTACATATAGATATTTTTCATACTTTCTTTTTCCATTAAATTATAAATTTAATATCTCAATTGATTTTTTTCCCATTTTTTAGATATTGATGTTTTTTTCATATTTCAGTTTCAATATTCATCAATCATAATTTATTTCAACTAACTGTCATAGATATTTAAATATCTATTCGACATTACCCCGTATCGTGCCCCCTAATCCCCTATAGGTAAGAAAATCGATTCGACGTTCCGGGAACACACCTAATAACCGATAGTCCACTAAGTCGGGCGTGCAAAGTTTGCAAAACATGTAGCAAGATTAAAGATAGTCAAGCAAGTTCAGGTAGTAATTATTAACACTGTACTAATATTATCATTATTATTTCTATGATAATAATGCTATACTAATTGTTAAAGGATAGACATGTATTTTATTACATTCCCAGCAGTGAATCCTGGAATTTCTCAATTAAAGAAATTTTGATTTTTTCACTGCATAGACGATAACACTTTTCAGTTTTATTCTGAGTAATTAAGGAACAACTTTTTTCCAACCCAGTGACATTTTAAAGAGTCTATTCCACGAGCTTAAATGTTGAAAATGACAATTCAAATACTTTAGAAAATTCTAAAATTATATGTACCTGACCCCCCCCCCCCCTCTATGAGAAAAGTAAAAAAAAAAAACTTATGGAAATTCTCTGGTTTACCAGGTGCAAATTCAGGCCTCACATGGGCAGGTTTAAAAAAAAATGTGACCAAAGCGTGACATTTAAATGTTAAGAATAACAGCTATTTTTACAGAATACAATCCAGATTTCTGAATTAGGGTGGCTAAAAACTATTCTAAATGGCTAAGCAGTGCCAAAATTATATTGTAATTTCATGTTCATAAGTTTTTAGCTAAATTTGTGTGCGAAATCTTGCAAAATGACAACAAAAAAGCGTTTCACTCCTGACAGCATATATATCGCAAAATATGATAAATTGTAACCCACGAATCAGTAAATAGTAGAGTGAAGAATGCCCACAAGGTTGATGGCTTCCTAAAAAAGTTTGAGTGGTAGATTTCTGGTTGAACAGACAAAAATGAGGACACATTTTGAAAAATAGAAGTTTCACTCCTGACATAAAATTCAGAGGGTTATTGTGTAAAACAGGCTCCACATCCTAAACCAGTGAAGATAAGATGTAAAGGTAATTTTTAGATGATGATGCACATGTTGTTTTAGTAATTACAAGTGCTTATTGTACATGTAGTATCCTGTCACTGTATTGTATTTACCAGGGCTTAGAAACTTGGATAAAGTCTAAAGTGTCACACAAAAAACGTTTCACTCCTGACATTTTTGACATGTTTTAATGGCATATCTTTTTGTTTGTGAAGCGATTTTCTTTAAACTTGGTACCCAGTATAAAGACATAATAACACATCCTTTTAGCTTTGATTGGGTTGAATATGTTTCTCTGCAAAAGCCGAGGCAAGTAAAAAGTGAACGGTCACATTTTTTTTAAACTTGCCCACCTATTTTATAAGGTTTGGGTTAGTGTTAGAGATAAAACTATCAAGAGTGAAGACTCATATATTGATGTAAAAAGAATAAAAACACGTTTTAAGAAAGAAAGAGAAGGTGTGCGGGGGACGGCAGTCCTCCATCATTAATTAGCTCAAAATCAAAGCACAACATTTATTGCACCCAGTATACCAGAGGTGCACCAAACTAATGAACCAACAAATTACGGATCATGCATGCATAACATCGTAAATGTATGTCAAATTATATCTACCTGCAAAAGAGAAAAACGTCTAAAGAGAACCTAGCTATATTCTTTGTTTTCGCACTACATGCTTAATCATGGAAGCGAATGTCTATTCAGCGCTGGTGTGTTGAAGAGAAATCACGAACATGGCGAAATTTGTTTCTGTAAGTGACATATTCAAATCACTCGAACAGACTGTCGTTTTTACGTCTGCTCAAAGCAACCGAGCGACACATCACATGATAAGATTAAGATTAGTGCTATCACATTCCCTTTGTCTAAACACACCGCTGAGAAATCTGTTTTATTTCACAAATCTGTCATTCCAGTTGTTGACCTTGTTGTTTCGTTATAAATTACACTGGCAATTTGGAAAATTATAGACTTTCAAGGTTGACGTTTATTCAGTTCGCTTCTTATTCTTTCATTAAGTCGTTTTTGATGAATTAAAGTCCAGATATATGCTTCATTTTTTGCTCGCTTCAAAATTTAAACAAAATGGCGGCCGTGTTTTTCTGAATACACATGTTAATATGCTCCGTGTAAGAAAGCCTCGGATCAGATTGGAATAAGAACGATCTTTTTGTGTTTTTACCCAAAAATTAGGGTTAAATTCCAGGAAAATGTATGTAATAAATAGGTAAACTAACTGAAGAAATGTGATATGAAAATCATTTCACTCGAATGAGGTGAAATGCAATAAAAAATCGTCCTTCCGGACTCGTTTTTTCAAGCGCATCTCAACCCATTCGCGTGAAATAATTTTCACATCTCATTTCTCCAGTCAGTTAATCTCTATGTACAACATTTTGAATTGGCATGATGTAAATTAAGGCGATGTATTAAAAATAACAGTATGAATTATTTTGCCACTCGGTATATTTGTGTTAAGAGTATCGTATATATGTGTAAATGGAATATACAGGGTGTCCCAAAAGTAAGGTTACACTTATAAAGTGTAATAGCTCTGTTATTTTTTGGCCGATTCCTTTCGGAAACCTATCATTATCTGCGGAATCCATTGGGATTATGTTTGCCATACACTTCAACATTGTGCACAAATTAAAATGGCGTCATTTCTGATGTCATCTGAACCACTGTAAAATGACGTCACAATCTACCTTCTCACAGTGTATGTATCATATAAAGCATATCACTAATCTAAATCTCAAATATGTTTAGAAAGAAAGTTTCAATCTTAACTTAAAAAAGAAGGTCCGCCAAAGAAAAATCTCATCTACTCAATAATAGATAAACTTGAACGATCTCGGTCATGTTTTGATGAACATAGAAGCAAAAGACCGAAAACATCCCGTAGCTCGATCAGAAAACATCTCGGCTTTGAATGAGACTGCGTACCAAAGTCCAGGAAAGTCAACGAGAAGAATTTCGTCAGAACAAGATGCATTGAAATCTTAAGTACAATGCATTTCGAAATTTTATTTGAAACTGACCCATACCATATTCAAATTATGAAATCACAGTCATTTGGAGATCAAGCCAAACGCTTAGACTGTTGTAGGTGGACACATGCCGGATTTGGATTCATTGGACCATTTTCTGTGGAGAAACATGTGGTCTTAAGTGTGAAATCCCAAAGCAAGAGCATATTGAATTGAAAATGTACAATGCTGCTATCAAATATTCAAAGAGAATGAAGGAAAATTCCAATGGACACATTTAAGGCAGTAATTAAAAACTTACGCACAAGAATAAATCAAGGAAAGCGACAGAAGGGACGTAATCAAGAGAACGTCATTTACTATCCAAATGACGTCATTGGTAAAATAGGATGTGTTTGATATATCGTAGAAAAAATACACAAGTTTTATGATGATGTGATGAAATTTCTTTTATTTAATTTTGCACATACATGTACACTTCTATACTGTCAGCGATATTAAGAATACACAATTGATACATTAGCCGATATATTAGATTTAAAGTGTTACCTTACTTTTGGGACACCCTGTACATAAAACACATGTAATAAACTAAGATACATTGTCAGAAATCAGCAATATCTCCCAATTTCTTGATTTATATTCTGCATCTTATGTAGTGCAGAATATATGCATTTTTTTTAATTAATATTTTGGATTGAATCTAGAAAAAAGGCAATGGCCAACAAGATCTGACTTCTTCTCTCAAAAGAATGTATACTGCAATATGCATAAATATCGTATCTCAAATATAATATTTTCATCTCTGTCATTTGTTTTAGTGTGTACAATTTAATTTTACCGTTCAGAAAAGTTTAAACAAAAGCTTGTATTAACTTACAGTGAGTTCTAAGGGCCATACAAGAATTTTGTCCACAATCCACTGTTGTGACGTGTTCTGCCCAACCGCACGATTCGAAACACATTAAGGTAGAAGATCCTGAAAAATAGAAAACTAACCTGTATTATGCTTATACAATTCTTTCACTAAATTATCCTCCATAATAAAACATCTGTATTGCATATTAGCATGGTTTGAGGAATGCATGTATAAATGATTTTATTTGAAAGGATAACAATCCCATTTAATGTATGTCTTGATGCCAAGATTCGTTATTCTAATGCATTTAAATGCATTTTTTTAGATTGTTTCTTATAAGCTTAAGATACTCTTTTAAAGACGAAAATGGCATTTTACAGCTTCAGTGTACACACTCATTAGTTTTATTAAAAAAAATCTCGTAAACGGCGCAATACTGTGGTTTGAAATTTTCAAAATTTTTATTTTTTTCAAAAGAAATATAAGAAAATATTCTCTTTCAGATAAAAATAAATCTAAAATTTGTGGAAAAAAAATATATTAAATGTCTCTTTAACATGACATTGACTTAAATGAAAGACATGCTTATATCTTACATATTTATATAGCATAACGCACATCAAAGATATTTAAATTGTAGTACACGGATATGAAGGGAATTCAAGAAAATATGTCTGAACCATTTTTTGGGTAAAAGTAAATTGCGTTTTTCACGAAAATGAAAGCAAAAGCTGTGCCATGTCAAGGGAAATCAGCAGGTTAAGTTTCAAATTGAAACTACACCTGTATTTATTAACCTCTCGGTGCTCATCAGGGGCGTAGAAGGCCGAAATTGTTGAAAATTTAATGTAGATGCTTATTTATAAAATACATATCAAATGTCCACCTGGAGCCACGAATGACCATGGTCATTCGTGGCTCCTGGTCGGTATTTGGTATGGATTTTAATGGTGATTCATGTGTTTATTTTAAGGAAAACGAAAATCAAATTTTCTATATTATTTTTGTGATGTGTATGTATTAGCGTTTTAGCGTAAGGGTCGATACGCCTTCGCTAATTATATTGTAATGTTCATAACTAGCGGTCATTTTTCTGCGTAATTTGATTGACCTGGTGTGACTTTTACTCTTGTTATAATAACACACTCAAGATGTTTCCTAAAATTGTTCAGGCATACGTTCTTGCATATTTTCCTGTACATCTAATTTGCACTTTAAATTTTGACAAAGTCGTCTTGACCTCTGCATATTTTACAAATCCGTGTAGATCTACTTAGATTTAAGTCTACTCGACTTAAATGGGCCTATTTGTCAAATATGGACATGTTTTGCTTTAACTGCCATGTCAAATGAAACCAGAAATATTTAATCAGACATATTTTAGTCGGTGAGGAAAGAATAAGGGGTTCATTACAAAAGTACTAGCAAAATTCTTTCTGATAAAGGTAGGGTACATTTTTGGCGCTATTAATGGAATATATACTGAGTCAAAAAGGAAAGTGTGCATACTTCTACTTTATATATCTACGTAACCGCTGTAATTAACTTCACCAAACTTCAACACAGAGTTAAACTATCAAGTTTCTCTTGTCTATTGGCATGGGAGGCAACCTTGGTCAATTTAATTGTCTGGCATATCGCAAAACGCTGTTAGTACCCTTTTGCACGTGGCTATAAAAACAAACTTTTCATAGTAAACTTAATTTTCTAAAATCTGTATTCAAAGTGTATAAAAGCTAAATCAAACGTAAAATTTCAAAATTCTGAATAGCAAAAGATGCTGCGTCCTAGTAAACACAAAAGTTTTTACACGTTAATTTTGCTAGTGTCTTGAACCGGTGTAAAATGTGTAGTTCTCGTTTAAACGTCATCGTTCTGAAATAAGGCATTTGCAATCATGTTTTTACAACAAAGGATGCATTTTGATAGGCTTCGGTCTGATATCCCGAATGCAGTAATGACTAGACAAGATCGTTGCATGACGTTGACGCCCTTACGTAAACGTTTCAAAACTACTCACTTTATGGCTATTCTGTAGAGCAAGCATATGTAAGCAACATTTGAAATCGACGAAGGCAGATAGACGGCTAAGAGATTTGAGATCATACGTTTGTCACATTATCATGATGCCCAAATCTTACGTTACGCATGCATTAGGCACACCGTCATCGGCAAGGGATACGTGAAAATTAGTCCTGAGTGTGTTGTAGGGCCGAACATCTCAATCGTCTGAGTGTCACGAAATTTAGTGTCCAAGTAAAGAATGTGCAGGACCTGGAATACGTCTTGCAATATGAACGCAATGAAATGCCAAACGATAAAATGAAACGTTATGTTCGATCAGTGAGACCAAAGATGTTTGCCGTCATTCATTTAAGACACGTCGCAATAGAGATTGAATCAGAAATCCCAAGAAAATTGCATTATTTAATCTCCTCAGGTTCGTCAGCAAGTTCTGTGAATTTCGAAATTTACCCCTATCTCAAATATCCTAACAAAACACAAGAAAAATTCCATTTCACACACTTTACAAAGACACATTCTTAAAGGTAATTGAATTATCTTTAATTTGATACCAATATCATAATATCAATTTTCACAATTACGATAGAAATTCCAGTTATTCTCTGTGCACACTTTCTTTTTTTACTCAGCATATTAGAATAAGTTACATTATTAACATAAATGACAAAGTGTAACAAGATCAATACAAAGACGTATAAAATGATATCACATATTTATTATGTTTCATTACTCAAATAACAGTGAGCTCTTATAACATTGCAATATTGGTTTTATAATAGGCATATTTTTCCAATCCACGTAATCTTTGTAACATACTTGTAACAACTATATATAACATAGTTTTAACAGAATTAAAACCTTCGTGTAGCATCGAGTTTCTAAATAGACCACGTTTTTCCAGTCTTCGAAACCTTCAAAACATGCATGTAACAGCAATATAACATTGTTGTAGCGTGTATGTACAAAGAATATCCATTTAAAAATGTGTTTTTAGAGCCCTTATCCCCGAAATTGCTGTAACATTGTAACATCGGGTTTATAAAAGACCGCGTTTTCCAGTCTTTGTAACCTTTATAACATGCATGTAACAACCATATAACATTGTTGTAACATGTACATGTATGAACAAAGAATATCCATTAAAACGTGTTTTCAGAGCCAATATCCCCGAAATTGTTGTAACATTGTAACATCGGATTTATAAGAAGACCACGTTTTTTTTTTAAATTAGTAGATTCATATACCTTATTATTATTAAAAAGTAGAGATGTTTAGAAATAAACAAAACCAGATTGACGTACCTGTAATATGTAAAACAACAAACAATAAAGTCACCGCTTCCATATAGATTAAGTCCTTCATAACTTCAACTGTCGTTGGTATTTAACGGAATTCGTTCTGCTCCTTTTGAACAAGATTCAGAGGTTGACAAATACAAACATTAACAATTTAATCCTTTCCCAAAACAAGGCCAGGTTTTACGTACCGATTATATAAGGCCTGAGAAAACATTGAAACAAAAGTAGAAACTTCTGATTATCAGAATTTACTCCATTTGTCTCAATATTTTCATAACAACATATACTTTACACGCTATTTGAATCTCTTAACGATCAACTATACCTTGTCGTCTGAAGCAGCTTTGAAACTGTAAAGTACATATTTCTGTGGTCTGGAAAAGGGTTATTGAGTCAAGCTTCACATCTATTTCATAAGCCGGTACATGTATATATAAAAGACTACTGTACACTAGCATGAATAGTTTAATATCGTTAGACTATGTAGGCGAGTGGCCGGAGGCTCTCGGTTATGGTGTTATGGTGGTACTGGCATGAGAAACAAAAGGATTCCACGGTTAGGTGATCCCACCGCCGCGTTATTAACATAACAGTTAGAACAGCGCAAAACCAAATCAAACTAGCATGGATCAAAATCAGCTTACACATATACTGGCGCATTCAGTGTGATTAAGACTAGTATCTTATTACTTTTGCTCTTTCTTAACCTATTACCAAACGACAACATTTTTGACTATTTGAAATTTAAAGATGTTGCAGACGACAACTTCAAGTAATTGTTTTTTATGCCCCCGTATCGAAAGATCGGGGGCATATTTTTTTTTACTCTTGTCCGTCAATCTGTCTGTCTGTCCATCTGTCTGTCTGTCTGTCGGAAAACTAACACTTTGCCTTTTCTCCAAATGTATTCAACTTACAAAGCTCAAATTTGGTATGTAACTTTTTAAACGGTATCTATCTGTTTCATGCAATATGGCCTTTTAAGAAAAATAGCCATTTGCGTTTCACAAACGCATCTTGTTTTTCATATGTTACGTATAAAACATTGTGGGAAATGAAGAAATTGCTTGTAACAATTTCTTCATTTTTCCAAAATGTTTTCCCAAGTCTTTACTTGTGAAGGAGCCAAAAGGCGTCACTGTAGGCCTACATTGTTGGATTAATCCATTTTCACACCATGACTATATCTTACTCCCCACAAAATAATGGTTTGGAAAAATTGTGGAAAATGAGGAAATTGTTTTTGGTATAGAAGTTCTTCATATACCGGTATTTAATTATGGAATATCCTAGTAGCCGATTCATTAGAAGGTTTTCCTTCATTAAATTTATCAATGGACAAATCTTCTTGAATTTAAATTAAGAATTATTATGGAGTTAGGAATATCTATATACCAATGAATGGTGGTTTTCAGTATGTTCTTTTTTTATCAATATTTTCCGAATGCCTTTTATTGGGGTCAACAAAGTCAGGTCTTGCTTGAGAAAGGGTTAAGACTTTTAACTCTTTCATAAACAGGGCCTGGTTTTGATGTCTCTCAATGGAATTAATTTAGGAAAACATTGTGACAAAAAATGCTAATAACCAGCATTTTCTGCTTTAACATCAATATTTTATGTGCTATGATTGTATTGGCATCCTACCTTAATCAGCATCTGTTTTGTCTGCGGCAGCTTTCTGATTGGACCATCCTATAGTTTTAATTTTGGGAAAGGGTTAAGATAACGAAAAAACGTATATCTTTTGTTATAACATTGACATTTTCATTCTCAAACAACGGAAATTTAGACTTATGAATTTTAAAATCAGTCGCATACGACAAATAATACACTTATGTTAGAGAAATTATTGTGGAAATGGAGATATTGCTGATAACCATCAATGCGTTGTTTCTCTAGAATTATTAATGTCAACCACACTTGTGAAAAGCACAGAGTTAAAGAACAAACGACTTGATGTATACGAAGTTTAATAAGCGACTGCTAAATAGTATAATAGGCTTTGAACATATAAACAATGGTGCCGCATGTACGGTAAAATATCTTGTTACCATTACGACGATGGATAATATTGTGATTCAAGATTCTCAAAAATCTTCAATATTTTTGTTAATACTTGACCGATTAAAATTCGGTGTGAAGCAAAGAATGTTCACAGATGTAACGTATTCAAGATGGACAAGGTGGTTTCTTAAAAAATCAGCTGATAAAAAAATTGAAGATAAACAAAACTGTTGATTGGGTTTTATAACTTTTTTATCAGTTGGTATTTCAAACGTCCACCACGTCCAGCTTATTCCTGGTATTTACCCACCTCCTATGAGGTCTGGATTGTTCACTATGTAAAAAAATCTTACAGAATCCTTTATAATTGTTTAGACGCGTTTACAAGAGCGAAATTCCTGGCGTTTTAGATAAAGCCGGTTTAAGACAAAGATTTTGACGGAGGTTTTCTTAATGTTCCATACTTTATACAAATGACGTAATCATGACGCCATTTGTATAAAGTATGGTATATTTGGAACATTGCAGTTCATAAGCTAAGGAAATGACTCTGTCAAATCTCCCTAATATTGATTCTACAAAATTGACAGAGGGGTTCCACACGATATATCAATGGCGCTGCGCATTGAAGGGCTTCAAAATCACGCTCTAAAGAACGCGTTATCTTGAAACACCATAAAAAATCTAAAAAGTTATTTTAATAATCTCGCTTAAAAAACGCACCTTCTATTATAAAGTACGACAAATTAACCGTCGTATGGTATATCAAGGTTGCACATATCATAATTACAGTAAAATAGCTGATAGTAAGGTGCACGGGTCACTTCTGTGGGATGGACTGTAGTAGCACAGGTCCGGAACATTCCGTCTGTGAAATAGAAATGAAAAATACAGTAATTTAACTGATAGTAAGGTGCACGGGTCACCTCTGTGGGATGTACTGTAGTAGCACAGGTCCGGAACATTCCGTCTGTGAAATAGAAATAAAAACATACAGTAATATAACTGATAGTAAGGTGCACGGGTCACTTCTGTGGGATGGACTGTAGTAGCACAGGTCCGGAACATTCCGTCTGTGAAATAGAAATAAAACATACAGTAATATAGCTGATAGTAAGGTGCACGGGTCACTTCTGCGGCATGGACTGTAGTAGCACAGGTCCGGAACATTCCGTCTGTGAAATAGAAATAAAACATACAGTAATATAACTGATAGTAAGGTACACGTGTCACTTTTGTGGGATGGACTGTAGTAGCACATGTCCAAAACAATCCGTCTGGGAAATAGAAATAAAAACATCAAAATGTATACGGGCGAAAAGGCCGCTTCGAATTAGAAGCAATCCGAAATTGCTGCCGGGCGGGGGGGGGGTAAGATTTTCAGCTTAGTTTCTGGTATTGTGACGTCATACATGCGGTTATGACAAAAAAGTTATTTTTTTCTGCGTTCCTGTGACGTTGACGTTCCCGTACATTATTGTCAGGTGACGCTTATTATGCGACGTCATTATACTAGCGGTTTTGACGTCAACGATTGATTTTCTGCGTTCCCGAGATGTTTGTGTTCTCGTGCATTATCAGACGCCGTGTAAGTTTTTTTCAAATAACCTTACTTCAAGCTTTGGCCGAAGCAGGTACATGCAACTGGACTTGATATACCTATCATGCATTACATGCAACTATATCCAGACAATACACGTACCTTTGTCATAAAGTAATGTCATGATATAAAATACCCCCCCCCCCCCCCCGAGGCAAATGCGTTTCTTGAATTGATCTTGTTTAACTCGGCTGTATTTTACCAGTTTGTAATTTCGTTTTTTAAGTGTCAGAAAGGACAACAACGTAGATCTAGTCCTATTGTTGTTTTTCATCGGTAGATGAATTAAGCGAACATCTTTTCACTCGTATTTAGGCTTTGCCTACTTTCATATTATCACCTTTTACCTAACAACTTTCCACTCATTTGCTCTTTTTTACTTCCCAAAATATAGAAGTTTTGTAGAACATTTCCGTCGTTGTTTTCTACCCGAAAACATCAAACATGGTAAATGATTCAACTAAAATTTTCGTCTGCAACACATTTTAATTTGAACTAGTCTATAGACCGCGGTTTGTTCATTCTGGAACCAAAAACATTTTAGACTGAAGCAAATTGAAGGGACTTCTTTAAACACACACAAAAAAAATATCGAATCCCCTCGAATTTTTATGGTTAGGCCCTATGTAAGGCTGGCTTGGATTGGTATTTTAGCTCATTGTTTACTTGAATTCCAAATGGCCAAATGGCCTGACCGCAGTTTTTCCGGTGGTCTGACAATTGCTGCTCAGTTGGAGCGTAAGTAATAATAACTGGAGTTATAATCTCAATCGAAGTCAGCCTAATTAGCGAGCTACAACAGATAACAGAAAGGAAACTGAATAAGATTAGTGATGCGTTAAAGGAAGAATAACACTTAACATCTTGCAAATTTACCGAGAACTTTGTAAAAAAAATAAATATATATTATTAAAATATGGTCTTTAAATTGCATACATGTATATATGCCAAATCTTAGCTTGCTACCTTGTGTATTGGCTTAGATGTCAACGGATTTAAAACCCCATGATTTGTTGTCCCGGGGATAATATTTACAATAATGGAACATATGGGGTTTTAAATCCGTCGACATCTTAGCCAATACATAAGATAGAAAGCTAAGATTTGGCATAGATGCAATGTAAAGGCCATCTTTTCATAATACATATTTATTTTGTACGAAGTTCTCGGAAAATTTGCATGATTTTAAGTGCCATCCCCCCTTTAATTAGTGAGACAACCGGAAAAAACGCTTGTTCCTAGTCTCTTGATCATAGACGTAGTGATGGTGTTTTTCAATATTCCAATGTGTCATGGAAAAAGCGACTTGATGAAAAACTTTCTTTAACGTAATTGCTATACATATTAAATCATCGTTTTTAATTGGACTATAACCACTTTTCGACAGGCGAAATGGGTTTTCATTACCAAAAAACCTTTCTCAGACTCAATTGCCAGTTGACCAAAATTCAAAATAGATGTTGCGACCTTACAGGAAAATTGTCGTATCTTTTCCTGATCAACTTTACGATCTTTTTTCGAATTAACCATTTTCTTGTAGTGATTTGACTTTCGTTATATTGTATAATGGGTAAGATCTTTAGAAAGCGATACATGCATACACTATGTTATTAAAGTCAACAAACGCATTATTCCATCATCAGCAGCGATAGCTCAAACGGGAAAGGATTAGTCTCGCAACCTTTTTTCAGTATGAAATTTGGAACGCCGTTGGTTCGAAACAAGTTCGGATTATTTCTTCTGTATAACGTTTGTTAAAACGTTTGTTTTTCTTGATGCGTTTACTGAAAGCAGACATTTTAGGATGATTACTCAATTTATGCACGTATTGTGTATGATAAAATCTTTCTCTTTGGTCATTGTTGTTCAAGTCTTTTACATATTTAAAGAAACGGGGTTTCCACGAGACTTATTTTGGAAACAGGGTTTTAAATTTGATTATCCGGAAGTGAGTTCATTTCGCAACTCGGGTTCAACTCGATGACAAATCGGGGTTCCATCTAAACAGCCTCAGATGAGACGCTAGTGATATCCACCTATTCTGAAAAATAGTTGCTCTTACGAGTTTTTTTTCTCTCCAGCATCTGTATCACTGATATTCGACAGTATCATTACTTATTTACATACTGATCAATGATCATGACAACAATGATTATTACTAGTATAAGATCAAGTGACAGTGATCTGTATTTATTACGTTTAAGTGACCCGTTTACGTGTACTGTGCTAAGAAGATGAAGCAATGGATCTGCAACAGTGACGATGGTACCTTGTTGCATATGGGTCTGTAATTTGACCCTTGACACCTTCTAGGCATTACTTTTAATTACTAGAAAAAGGGTTCATTACGTGCTAGGAGTCAAATTACATGTACAGACCCTTTGCCTGGATGATCGTATGCATATGTGTACAGATAGGGTCATTGCTATTCGCTAATGTTCGTTGATAATGATATGAAGATTTAAATTGCGTATTGTACTCCACTGCCATTTTCCCGACGGCACGTTCCCAATTTCTTCTTTGTATGCACGTCTGTAGATGTAAGGATGCTGCGGTAGTACTTGTATGAGGAATCCGTGGTTAGATGCTCCAAATTATCTGGTATTTTGTTTCAGGAAAAGTATGTATTGAATTTGATTGTTTTGTAACCACAACAAGGGAAACTGCTGCCGTGTTTTTTTTTACTCTAAACACGAATAAAAAGTACTTGGAGCACTATATTTAGACGAATCTGATTGATTGAGCGGAATTGTATGTAAATGATCGGCGTTTCATTACTTTAATTCGTTGAATTTGTGTTTAGATCGATTCTAAATCACTGCGGTCGTTTTTAGCTCCACTGGCCTTCAGGCCAGCGGGCTATTGTCATGGCGCTGTGTCCGTCGTGCGTGCGTGCGTGCGTGCGTCCGTCCGTCCGGTCGTCAACTTTTTCTTTAAAAATCTTCTCCTCAGAAACCACTAGATGGATTTCGATCAAACTTCACAGGAATGATCCCTAGGTGGTCCTCTATCAGATTCCTAAAATTAATTCTGATTGAACCAGAAAGTCTGGAGTTATCTGCCCTTGAATTGAAAAATGGCTGTTTTGACTTTGTTTTCACTCTAGCCACTACAAATATCTATCAATCAAGACAAAACTTGGCCAGAATGTTGGTGCTGATAAGATCTTGCCTGAGTGCAATTTACAGCTTGATCTGAATATTATGTCTTGAGTTATGTGCCCTTGAAATTGGCAAAATTACCATTTTTGACCTTTTTTTTACTCAAACAACCATAAATATCCACCAATCAACACGAAACTTTCACATAATCTTACTGGCCATAAGATCTTGCATGTGTGTAATTTTCAGCTTCATAGGAATCTTAAATCATGATTTTTCTGCCCTTGAATTTGACAAAATTGCTGTTTTTCGACTTTGATTTTACACTCTTTACATCCACAAATATTGAACAATCAAATCAAAACTTATACAAGATGTAGGTGAAGTTAAGATCTTGCTTTAGTGTGATTCTTAGCTAGATAGGAATATAAAATCTTCAGTTATATGACTTTCAATTTGACAAAATTAATAATTGTGACTTTTTTCACTCTAATAACAGCCAAACTCACTCTTATAAACACAAAGCTTGGTAACCAATTGATCTTATATGAATGTATTTTCAGCTTTCTAGTTACTTTGTAATTGCTTTAAGAGCAACAAGTTTTGAAAAAAATAGTCAAAACTTGGACTTGATATGACAAAAAATTCAGGTTTCATCAGCCATTTGCATTAATTTTGGAATATGGTATTTCCCCAAATCTATTTTTAGCTCAAAATCTATTTTTAGAAATATGAATTATTTTGGATTAATCAATGGTCTGTTAATTTAGATCTGTTTGGAAGATGGAAAATTTTAATTGCTTGTATCATCATAAGCTGGAATGTTCTACCATTTCCTTTTACCCTTTCTCAAATGGCAAACATATAGTTTTACTTTCTTTGCTTCCAGAACCAAAAATTTTGAACAATCTAGTTTTGTAACTTTCTGTTTGCTCTATGAAACACAAGCATTGAACAATCTAATCAAAACTTGGATTAAATATTACATGAAACTCAGGCCTGTGGAGCGACTCAAGACCTTCAGGTCTTCTAGTTTCCCTAACGATGGCGGAGTTAAAAGTCGAAAAAAGATTATAAAAAAGAACAATGTCTAAGTAGAAAGGGCCTTCAAGATATAGACATGTGTAAAGAGTACACGGTGAGTGCTCTGCCAAGTGAGCTATAGCGGCTTTCATTTATGTAGCGCGTTGGCTTACATTTTGAATAAATTTCTTTGTATCGTCCTTTATTATTATTATTTTTTTTTTTAAACCTTTATTCTGTCAAATATCACATTCATTCACAATAATGCAAGAAGAAACAAGGAATCAGTTGACACTCTTTATGTCTTTTGTTCTGGAAATTTTCAGAAGAATGGATTGATATTTACTTTTTTTGAGCAATATCCGTCCATTCTCTGCACTATTTTATGTATTGATTACCTTTGCTATGGAGAAAAGTGTAATGACATAAAAGAGTGTTGACTATATAGCTTAAATATTTTACATGGGTTAACCCTTTCCCAGGTGTGGTATGTGCGCGACGTCTATGTTAGTTTGAGCTCCAGGGGAAAAGCGCTTAAGCCAAAAAGAATCAAATACTGATTTACAGTCTTTTTCACTTTTATCTCAATATTTTATGTATTATATAAAAATTTGTCATTTGCAATGTCAGTTCAATGTCTGCACCGGATTTCAGTTTGGACTAGCCTTAAATTTTGTCTCTTGGGAAAGGGTTAACGAAATAAATGATTACACGCAAAGAAGTCAGTATGCACTTTCGTCATCGATGAAAGGTTTCTTTACCTATATTTTTATCAATGTATTCATTTTTTTTTATTTTTGACAGCACGAATAAATGAAAGTGTTGCGAGAGAAGAAAAAGAAACAAGATGGTTTGACATCTTGTTTCATCTTATCTTCCAACACCTTCAGATTTCGCTGACTTTCCCACTCCTATGTTAAGATTCCGTTTGATTTGTATGCAATAATCTATATATGTACTTGTAAAGTTTTTTTTTGTTCAATTCAATTAAATAGTTATTGATCTATCAGCCTTTTAGATACATATAGGACGACATAAGATATAAACTTGTGACATATACAAAAGTAAATGTTCAAAAGCGAATAAAGGTAAAAAAAAAAAAAAAACAAAAAAAATGTGATATTAAACTGTTTTCAACATATTGAAAATAATAAGTAAACGAGATTAATTATGAAACAAAGAAAAGAAAAAAAACATGTGTGCTACGTGTACATGTATAAATTATTTAACCTTATGATATTTGCATTCTTACTGCAAATTTAGTTATGATTCTGTACCATCCTTTTTACAATTGCCCAGTTATCTCCGTTTTGTTCATTGTTATTTATTTCATCATTTATTTTTATAATTAGTGATAAGTGTTTGATAAAACCATTGAGAGATGGTATAGCTTTTTTGAATTTACAGTTATATACATATCTTTTAAATTCAAGACATAAAATGTCAACTTTAGGTTTATTGTCGCATCCTAAAACAATGTCGATACTTTGTAAATGGAAATTTCTGTAGAATTCTTGTATATTAGTTTCTATGTTTCTAAGAATGTCTTTTATTTTTTCACACTCAAAAAATATATGTATCAGAGTTTCATCAGAAAGTTGACAAAAGTTGCAAATACTGTCATCTGTTAAATGCATTTTTATTAGAAGCGAGTTTGTGGGTAATATTCTATGAATAATTCTTGTTTGTAGCCATTGTATATAAGTGTCTTTTGTCAGAACGAACACAGAACCGTGGATTTTATTCCATTCTCTATTAAAATGTGGGTATTGTAAAGACCATTTTTCTTGGCATGTGGGTTTTTCTTCATTTTTTATAAGGATTGAATAGACGTATTTATTGAAGTTTTGTTTAGTAAGCATAGGTAAAATACTGTAATTTATAGATGGGTTATGAGTCTTGAGTAGTGAGGAATAGTCTATTTGGATTTTAGTTTTTTGAATATAAGATTTAATTGCACTTCTTATGCTGAAGTATTGTAGGAAGTTTAGTTCCCTATTAGTGAAATTGTTGAAAAATTCAAAAGTCTTAAAAGTACCATCTTCTCGCAAAACGTCTTTGATTAATGTTATTCCTTTTTTATATAGATTATCGTTGTATATATATTTCGAGCCAATGGTGATATTATCATTGTAGAAAATAGGTGTATTTAATAATTGATCCTCATTTTCCAATTTAATATGTTCAACATAAGATATGTAAGAATTTAAGACATCTTTCCAAAACTGGTTATCTAAGTGTTTGATAACCTTTTCACAATATAATTTCCCACATTGAATGACCTTATTTATATCGAACAGCATATTTGGTATTTTGTAACAACAACTGTTTTGATTCAATATCATGGTTTTGAGCCATTTAATTTTCATACTTTTTACAAAGTTTTTGACATCTGGTGCCTTTAATCCACCGTCTTGATAATTTTGAACAACCACTGAAGCTTTAATTTTTGATCTACCATCCCATATAAAATTCATAAAGATGTTATTGATTTTATTCAAATATTCATCAGAAGGAGTGGGGATACTTATAAAAAGATGATTTAGTACTGGCAGCAGTAGGCTTTTAACGACAGCGATTCTGCCTATCGGAGTAAGTTTACGTCTTTTCCAAAAAGAACTGGCTTTACAGATGCTTGTCCACTTGTCGTCAAAATTTAAATCAATCATTTTGTTGAGATTAACGTCAAAGTGGATACCTAATAATTTGAATTGTGTGTCGCCCCACGAAAGTTTCCAGCGCGTTTTAATTGATCTGGTGCTATACTTCATGGAACCAATCCATATCAGCTTGGTTTTATCAAAATTGACTTTTAAACCGGATATTTCAGAAAAATTATTAAGTATATCTAAAACTGAATGAAGGGACTCTTTTGATCCGTCCAGAAGTAGAGAAGTGTCATCTGCGAACTGGGATATTAAAAATTCTTCATTTTGTATTTTGATACCTGTTATATCCTTACATGATTTTATTTTCAAATTAAGTATTTGTGTACACAGGATAAAAATATACGATGAAATCGGGTCACCCTGTCTACAGCCTCTTTTCACCGAGAAATACTCGGAAATAAATACGTTTAGTTGAACTGAAACTTGAGTATTGTGTAAAAATAGGTTTATCCATTTTTTAATTGTTTCTCCAAAATTAAAAAAAGAGAGAGTCTTTTCAATAAAATTAAAAGATAAGGAATCGAAAGCTTTCTCAAAATCTATCAGCATTAAAAGACCGGGAATGTTATTTTTTTCACAATGTTGCATAATATCATAAACAATTCTTGTATTTTCGCCAATATATCTACCTTTAATGAAACCAGTTTGGTCTTTTGATATAATGATTTCTAAGACAGACTTCAAACGATTTGCAATGGAACCAGAAGCTAATTTATAAAGAACGTTTAATAATGTAATGGGTCTCCAATTTTTTAGGAATTGTTTAGGCTTATTTTCCTTTGGTATACAAATAACATTTCCTAACTTAATACTCCTAGAGAACGATCCTTTCATGAATGCATGGTTAAGAGCTCTAACGACAAAATGACCAATTCTGGACCAGAAAACTTTGAAAAAATTTGAAGTGAACCCATCACATCCTGGGCTTTTGTCATTTTTCATTTGTTTAAGTGTCTTTGTTACCTCATTGTATGTTAATAGGCCTTCTAAGGACTGTGATTGTTGCATATTAAGTTTGTCGTAATCAACATTTTGAAATTCAGAATCCAAGTTAAAAGTTACATTATTACAACGTTCATCATATAGTTTTTCGTAAAAAGATTTAGTTTCTTTTAGAATTTCTTTCTGTGAGTAGATTTTTGATCCATCTTCCTTTTCGATAAACGGAATGGCTTTATTAACTTGATTACGCCTTTCAAGATTACAAAAGAAATTTGTCATTTTTTCGCCCTCGTCGATCCATTTTGACCTTGACCTGATGAAAGATCCCTCTAAGCGTGCTTGTCTGATTTCGTTTAATTCTGTTTGTAGATTTATATATTCTTCTTTATTTGCTTCTGTTAAATTAGTCTCTAATATTATTATCTGTGACATTAATTCGTTTTCACGATTATTTACTTGTCTTTTCTTATATGATGCATATGAAATAGTTTTACCTCGAATTTCCATGAGAAGTGTTTCTAGAAACAATTCATCATTTATACTAAACTGAATTTCATTTTTGTCAATATTTAGAATGTTTGTATGATCATAAATCGGGAGAGAATATTGTACAATTATTTCATTAATTTTCTTGTTAATACTGTCAACATAGTCCTTATCTTTCAATAAAGAGTTATTGAATTTCCAATAACCTTTTCCATATTCAATTTCAGAAAAGTTAAGGTTCAAGACGATACATGAATGATCTGATCTATAACTAATATCAACATCACAATTTTGAACGAATTCAAGCAGATTACTTGTTATCAGAAAAAAGTCTAATCGTCCTTGTTGTAAAGGGTTTAGTCGTTTCCATGTAAATTTCTCTGTGTTCCCATGTATTACCCTTAATGGATCATTCAATTCTCTTTCAGATATTTGAGATTGTAAAAATTTTCTACAATTTATATGGTGTTCAGATTTTTTGTAATTTTTGTAATCTAATAACGGGTTTAAAACTAGATTAAAATCACCACATATAACAAATGATTCGGAACTATTACATGAATCAATAGTGTCGAAAATATTTTGAAAAAATCTAGGATCATCGACATTTGGTGCATATATATTTATCAGGAGAAATACGGTATCACAATACTTTAACTCTAGAATAATTAGTTGACCATTATTGTCCTTTTGTACGTTCGTTATTTGAACCCCTGAATCTTTTCTTATCAAAACACAAACGCCTCTCGCATTTGTCTTACCATGACTGTAATAACAATCCCCATTCCATTCAGAATAAATCTTTTTTTCTATATCTTGTGAGAAATGTGTTTCTTGGAGACAAATAATATCTGATTTCTTTTGCTTGAATAGGGAGAATAAATCGAAGCGTTTTTTGCTATTGTTTAAACCGCGGCAATTGAACGAGAGAATTCTAAATTATTCATGATTGGTATAGGTGCTGATTACATAACACTGAGATGTTGATGCAGAGGATGGTACAGGATCATATAATTTTAGACATATTTGTATACCTTTTTTATACATGACAAGGTAGCACATTGTATTAGAAAAAGCGCAAAAAACAACAAATAAACAAAACATGGAGGGCAGAAATGTGGATGTGTTGAAATACACTTGACATTAATAAGATAATTTATACTTTTAGAATATTGGATATCATATTGTTATCGCGCTAGAACTGAGAAGTGTGCGAAAAACCAATAGGGATCCATTTTTATCCATTTTATTATTATCAATCAAAATGGACAAACAGTAATATTCCGTCGGTGTAGTTCAGAAAGCTCGCAACCACAGCTTGATTGAAGATGTAGTTACAACAGCACCTATCATTTATCGATTTATACTAGTAAAAATGCTTATATTTTAGCACAAAACGTATCCCTATTGAATCTCGCACTTTTTCTAATACTTGAACAAATTGTGTTTGGTTTGAAGTTTTCCGTAAATAGTAATTAGTAACAAATCGGAGCAAAAAAAAAAATATTGAGAAAATAACGGTGTAAAAAAAGTCAATGTCTAACATTTTCTTCTTTTCCCTCATTATTCAATGCTGTGGAAGGGGATATATTCTGTTTTTGCTGTTTGGTAAAGAGCTAAAGACACATGTTGCACTGGGTCGCCACCCTTAGGGTTTGACCTTCAGTGCGGCGATGATTAGTAAATAGATCTACTAAAAAGTCCTTGATTTGCCGATAAGCATACAACATGGATATTTTGCGTAATGTTTATCTACCTTGCTTATCTACCTTTACATTGGACGTAGCTGTTATCAACAATACAGACACGCTTTCCTGCAGTGCATATTCGCTCACATGTCTGTAGATGTAGAATTATATTAACGTTAGCAAAAAACATGCCCAGAAACACAAAAAAAATCTGTTGACAGCAGGAGGTTTTGTTTGTGTGGGGTAAGGGGGACATCAACAACAACGACCCTAAAAACAATATACCACAAAGTAAAAACAATTCAACCTGTTTAACAAAAAAAAAAAAAACAAAAACAAACATGTACCGATATATTCCACCAAAATCAACCCAGGGCAGCCTTAAAGTCGTGTGCAAAGTTCGCTAGGTGAGCGTCTTAACAAACATTGCCGAAGTGGGGTCATTAAGTAGGCAGATGTCCCGGGCTAATAAAGTCGGACTATACCTTACCTATCCTGTTATAACGGACTCAAAACTAAAAGAAAATGATAACAGTTGTATTGCTTTATCAACACAACTGTAATCACCCACGCCCAGCCATGAATCCGCTATAGTTTTACTTAGGTCGTCTGCAATAGGTAATAGGATTCAATTTTATCAAGTACAGATTGACGTAATTTCAGGCAAACAATATTATTTCGTCGGTGTTATTCCAAAAACTCGCAACCGCAACTTAGCTGAAGCTGAAGTTACGAGACTCTAAAACAACACCGACGGTTTATATTGGGAAAAATATATCTTATTTGGCTATTCAGATGTATGGGGTGTTGCAGACGATAAATTCTAGTGGTTGAAATGTTAATATTTTTGTCTTTTGGGATTGAAAAATATTTTGGGAAAAGAAGAAATTACTTGTAACAGGCAATTACTTCATTTTCTACAATGTCTTCCAACTATTTTCTTGCTGGACGTCAAAAGGCGACACTATTGTTGGAAATGCGTTTAAAATTGGCCTACTACATGTATATAATACAAGCATTCTGTTTTGTTAACAAGTTTACACAATAGAGTACAGTATAGTCCGGTCACCAGTCTATAAAAAACTATTTATATCCGACGAAAAACACAGTACATGCGTTCATAATCTTGCATGTAATGACTCCAATCCTGCAGGTGTCCAATACCAGCAAGATTCGAACCATCGCATGCAAAACTATTTTGAAAGTTTACAGCAGACAATAATCTGCATCACAATATCGTGACTGGACTATAGTTGTCTAGCACAATTAACCTTTGAACTTACGACTATGAATATATTTGGAGTTTGGCACATAAGTTTGGTAACCAGCAAATTCTCTCCTTTTATAATATTCAACAATGTTTCACCGTATTCCCAAAAATTATAGCGGCTTCTGACGTTTCTTTTGTAGAGGTTTAGAGATACCAAATATCGGGAGAAAGGAAGACATTGCTGATAATCAGCAATTTCTACCTATCCCTCGATACTTAATAAGCAACATCGTTATCATGTGTCATCTGCATCTCTCGTTATACTGTATCAGTATGACATCTTGCTGTTTGTAAGGTTTAAAATATAATGTATATCAACATTCATTTAAAGAAAGGGTTATTATGGAAAGGGGAAAAGATTATACAATTAATTTGTATTCTAGATTTACAATGTAGCATATCAGGGTATTTTCAAACTGATTGGTTGTCGGCATGATTATAGTTTACCCCTTTCCTAAAACAAGAAAAGCTACTTTTAACATCCAATGGTTACAGAATGTGAATCGGGATAAAAAAAAAAAAAAACATTGACGGAAAACAAGAAGAATGTTGACATTCAACATTCTATCTTTTTCCTTCGATATTTTTGTGCAACATACAGAATGTTTGTACTTTTTAACAATCGTCCTGATGTGTGAGATGACTTTCAAATTGACCAATGTTGTATCATTCCTACACAATCTATAATAATACAAACATGGTAGTTATCAACACAAAACGATGAAACACAGTGAAAAGAGGAAAAGCCAATAAGATTGTTTTTTAAATACAGGGGTATTAAAGCGTATCGGGGTATAATACGTTCAAAGTTAAACGAGAACAGTTTACGGTTGTCTTGGTTTAACTCTAGGTAGAACTACTACCTTTACGTACGTAAAATTAAAGCAAGACAACCGTATCTATTCCCGTTCAATTGTGAATCCATTATATATTCAGTTTGATTCTCTGCGTTATTATTATTTACCCATTTTCCAAACAAAAATAAAACGGCGCTGTAAAAAACGTATGGACTGAGTGTGAAGGGGATAACAAAAAAAGAGAAAAACATTGACGGAAGACAAGAAAATCCGTTCGAACAATATTTTATACACTTCCTTCAATATTTGTGTGTAAAATAGCTAATTACATGTATAAATCACTTTTACATTTGATTTTTGCAATAGCGCTCAATAGGGACAATTATAGAATTTTGTTGATTTTGTAATTGTTTAAGAATTATTGTAAGTGCGTGTATATAATGATATCAATTATATCAATCTTAGATTTGATAAATACTTAATATGGGTATAAAAATGCAAAACCGTCAACAGTAATTTGAAAAGGAAGACCAGCAGATTGAAACACCTTGAAAAGAGGCAATGCCAAAAAATATGTTGACTTTGACTCGCTTCACGGTGTTCACTACAGCTGCAGCAGAAGCTTTATAAATGTACATTTTAGACAGCTTGGTTCTTTGCAATTGTCAGTGCTACATCATCGAAAATATCAAATTTAACGCGTTTTCCGCCAATGGTTTTTCCGAAAACAGATCCGTTAAAGAACCATGCACTGTCGATCATTTCATGGAGACTGAGTCTATTTATTAGCGTCGTATTAAGCCGGGTGACATCATCCGCGATTCTGTTACCTGCTGATTTTAGTTCCTTCCGTTTCCTCATGATCTCCGTTTTAACACTATTGTTCATAAGTTTCATGATCACCGGGCGCGTGCTGCTATTTTTTGTCGGTAGTCTATGAATAGCAACGACTGATTCGCGTTTTAATGTGACTCCCTGGCTCGCGAGGATCGATCCTACTTTCTCCACCAATGTTTCCTCTGTCTCGCTCGGTTCCTCATCCACATTCATCATTTTCACATTATTCTTCCGCGAGTATTGTTCATTGTGATTGCTCATTTTGATGGCCTCGTTAACGTCCCGTTTGTTTTCCTCGATCCGATCGTTTGTCTCAGCAGTCCTCTCAGAAATTTCACGCACCTTTTTCTCTAAAGAATCCTTTAGGTTCTCGTTTTCCAGGCGCAAGGATGCCATTTCTTCATTCAATTTTTCAAATTTTTCATTTAATTGTCTCTGTAGTTCTACCATTATCTTGCTTTCCATCTGTTTTGTGATTTCCGTGATAGTCTTATCGATCATGTGTTGGACGTCTTCTTTTTTCACAATGTTTTTGAGTTCTCCTCTTATATTTTTCAGCTCTTTGGTCATGTGTTCAAGTTTCATGAATATCGGATTTTGTTCATCATTATCAGCCTCCGAGCATACACTCTCATCTGGGTTGTTTTTCTTCTGTGGTTTTGTTCTGGCTGCTCGTGGCGCTTGACCTCTTCCCGTCATACTTTCAATTAGGTTAGTAACTAGGCCGTATTCAAAAAGTAGACAGAACGGTATATAACGGGAGTCTCTTTAGTCGGTTGCCAAAAACACGTGACAATCGTTCAGTGCCAACAATGTTTAGTTCTATTTATAGAAATGGTATGAACAAAGGAAAAACAGAAAAGTCTTACTAAATCAAAAATCCGAAATAATTCCAATGAAACTTATACATAATCACTTAGTCCATCCAAAAACACATTTAATCCATATAATTATTCCAATATTCCATCACTAATAAGTCGTGTATTTAAAGAAAATTACAGAGCTAATTTTTCATGTCTGTTTTCAAACTGATCACCTGTTTCCATATCGTCCTTTATAAAGTCAAAGAAAAGGTGTAACTGATGACAATACTCATAGTTAAACCGAAACAAGAAGACAAAATTGCTAATCACATGGCCTTAATTGAATTGGGTAATCAAATTAAAAATGATTATTCATAGAGACAAATCAGTTGTAATAAAACGGCAATCAAATTAATTGGAAGCCTGAGAGGGGTTTTCTGGTAACAAAGCTGATTTCGATGTCCGAAACCGATCTTATAGAATTAAACACAGAAGAATGAATAAAGTATCGTTCGTTTATGTACAATCCCGCTCAATCAACCAGAAACGTCCAATTACAGTGCTCTCAGCACTTTGATTTTACTATGATGTGCCTTAGAAATTGGTACTTAATGCAGAACATGTGGCACATTGATCGATTTGTATCAGCCACAGAGACTTATAGCATTATGAAAGACAAACATTAACTTGATTTCTTGTAGTATGTAATAGGGAAAGATTTTGTTAAAACGTTGTCCAACCATAATGAGATTCGCGCCACGTTGGAGTAATTCGGGCGACGTCGTTAACATTTAGCGGTGCCGCACGAAAAATTCCGACGTCGGGTGGATTCTGTTAGGGATAGACATTTAACATTATTAACCGATAGTCCACTGAGTCGGGCGTGCAAAGTTTGCAAAACATGTAGCAAGATTAAAGGTAGTCAAGCAAATTCAGGTGGTATTTTTTAACACTGTACTCGCTCATTCTCAATAATAAGGAACATTTCATCAAAAGTCATGTCTCAGTGATATTTCTTCTAAGCAGACAGCACTGGCCATGCTTTGATTAGCTTAATTGTTAGTTTGGTGGTTGTTTTCAAGATTGAAACACAAAATGCCATTAAAAAAATCTTATAATGTCAGATATATTGTGTCAAAGTCGTAATTTCATGCCTATTTCACCTGTCTCAAGCCATAGGTACATGATTGCAAGCCTTTTGCTGGCCGTTTAATTGTCATGCCTACGTTACATGGAGGTAACGTAGGTACCGTGATGCTTTTCAAAAGATTTGAAAATGAAAGAATGACCTTTTTTCGAAATTTCACTTTTACACCGCAAAATAAGAGTTGTATGCTTAGAAAAAAGACAGCATGTTTGAATATATCATAATCTAAGATATTTTTATGATGCCGTATTTTATTTCAATGGATGTGAACACGAATTCGTTGTCTCTAAAGGATACATACGACTGTTATATCCAAGAAAATCACAATTTCTTGTCAAAACAAATATTAGATATTTTTGTTTATATGTATAAAAGATAATAAATAAAAGTATTCTAATAGATAAACAATAAACACATTATTTGAAGGTCAAATATCTAGGAATATGTAAATGCAATAAATCTTTGAGCTGGGCGTCGAACAGGGATTGTGTTCATGCACCATTTTGCTTAAAGTTTGGGTAACATGTCCCAATTCAAAGACAAAACAAACATAAAGTAAAAAGTGTATCTCGAAGACACAACCTAGGAATGAGATAACAGTTTTAAGAAATATGTGTGAACAAACAACGTTGAATTCAGAAAGGCCGTTAATTCATTACTTTGATTGAAGGGAAGTTATTGTTGAGATTAAAATTTGTATAGAAAGGGAAAGGGCCGGCTACGAATATCATTCAAAGAAATTTTTAAGTCCTTCAAAATAACTATATTCAAACATTTGTAAATATAAATTGAATATCACTCAAATATTGTCCACGAATGAATTACATCTTACCATCTTTACCCCTGGTACCTACGTTACCATACGTTTGGTATTTTATCTTTAAAATCGATAGTGTTTATGTGCAGCGAATAAAAGATCACATAACAAATGAATAATTCAAACTACAATTACAGTATATCATCTATTATGACGTCGTTTAGCCGTACGATACGTACGAACAATCCAAAATACGTGTATATCATTACACAGTCATATGACCAGAATATGTAAACACTTCCTGGTTAGAAAATATTATTAGTCTCCTTCAGTAACGGGCGTGTCATTTTCGAAACGAATTTACACTATCTAACTTGTTTGAAACGCTAAAGACTAAGTTTTTCAATGTGTTGGTTATATTTAGTTCAGTGTGATGCCTACGTTACGTTACCCTTTGAGAGCATTATTTACTCACATCTTCCTAAAAAGAATATGAAAAGTCTCAAAGGGGTATTTTTTTTAAACAGAGAAGTACTTAAGTAGCAGAAAATGATCAAAATTGAAAAGACTTTGTACACGTTTTGGAAGAAAAAATCACATTTTTAGAATCTGATTCTCCTTTTTAATGGCCCCAAAACAGACAATTTCTTATCTCAATCGGAAAAAGTTAGTATTTCGCAATTCTTCGGGCATTCTGTGACACGTTTAACATTAATTGGCTTAAAAATGAACTTGGTACATTAAATATGTAAGATTATAAAAGACAACATGTTAATGGTAACGTAGACATTTATGTTGTTTTAGTATACAGTTTCAAAAGCTCGTAACTTTCAAATTACTTCAATTATGTACATAAAACTTTACCGGAAGTTGCAAGAGGTATAGTGTAATCCAGAAAAAGAATAAAAATTAAAGCTTTTAGACTTTTATTTTTTGCATATTACGAAATTTTTTGTTCCTTATTATTGAGAATGAGCGTAGTACTATTATCATCATTATCATTCCTATGATAATAATACTATTCTAATTGTTAATGGGTAGACGTGTATTTTATTACATTCTTAGCAGTGAATCCTGGAATTTCTCAATTAACGAATTTTTGATATTTTCACTGCAGTGACGATAACACTTTTCAGTTTTATTCTGACATAACATAACATAACATAACATAATTTTATTGGTGATTTAGGCCACCGGCCCATAACACAAAACATCATGACATTACATTTTACATACAGAGTACCTGGAAGGTTATGTAACAAAGTTATAAAAGACGTTTTTTACATTATTGTTTGATAGTGTGAATGATATTTGGAGAAAATTATCAAGTACATGTATATGTTGTTGATGATGTTGTTGTTGTTGTTGTTGTTGTTGTTGAATTTAGTTTTATGTATAGATATTTCTCATTTCGTTCAAAATTATAACAGTGCATCATTTCTACGTTTTCTAATCAAATGAAATATAAAAGAAGCTACGTTTTTTATAGTCTTTTGGTCGTCACATGAGATAATCCGAATACATTCTAATTCTTTGTTTCGTGTTGGTGAAATATATTGATTTACATACTGATTGCGGATATCATTATATAAGCCACATTCTAAAAATGCATGGATTTCATCCTCAACGACTTCGATTCCCTCTCGATCTCTACAAAACGGACAAAAGCGAAAATTTCTATCTATTCCGGTTCTTCTGAGAATTTCGATATTTAGACTGTGATTTGCGCATCTGAAATTAGATATTGCTTTTCTCAAATAAAATGGCAGTTCATATGACATGTAACGTTCAACATTCAAAAGCGTTTTAAATTTTTTGTATAAATAACATCTACCAGACGAACTGACATCATCATACCAATCTTGAGTAGCACAGTCTTTAACTCTTTGTTTGAATATTGAAACAAACGCACGAGAGTCGCCGACGCTTTGTGAGATCCAGACGAAACCAAAGCCGTATCGGAAAAGTAAATTTTTAACATTTGTAGCCCAATTTATTCGTCCACTATCGTCATGTTGTTTGAGCATGGTGTATGAATTTCGAGGATATCTGTGTTCGGGCATGTTTGAAATATGGCACCAATACTTGATAACTTTAACAAAGTATGTTGTATAAAGAGGCAATCGTCCACATTCCCCTAACGCCATGCTATTGTTTACAAAGTCAGGTAATCCTAGGAATTTTTTGCAAAATTTTGCATGAACTGATTCAATTTGCTGCGAATATTCGAACCCCCATATCTCTGCTCCATAACACAGAATGGGTTTCACCATGGAGTCAAATAATTTGAAAATATCGTTATGGTCAAAAAAGCCAAAATTCTTCTGATAATTATATATAGACATTATAGACTTTCTAGCTTGTGCTGTCAGAGTTACCTTTGCGCGCGTCCATTTTAATTTCGGTGTGAATAAAAGACCCATATAGCGGTAATACGAAACTGTTTCTAGTTGTTGTCCTCTAAAAAACCACTTCTCATTTTCACGCAAAGGTCCGCCATTTCTAAATACAATAATTTTAGTTTTGTCCATATTAATTTGTATACCACTTATTTGGCAAAAGTCGTCGATAATGTTTATTTGTTGCTGTAATTTAATAACGGTTTCTGCGCAGCTCGCAACATCATCTGCGTACATTAAACTTAAAATATCATGTATCTGATTAGTGATGAATATTCCTGATTGGCATCGTTCACGTAACATTGTAGCTAGGTCATTAATAAAAAGAGAAAATATCAGAGGACTGCTCACACAGCCCTGACGGGTACCAACTAAACAGGGGAAGCAACTAGTAATACCAGATACTGTTTTGACACTAGCGGATAGTCTCCCATACATTGATTGTAAAATACGCAAAAAATTTCCATGTACACCTTTCGCTTTTAAACTGTTCCATAATGCTTCATGGTTGATACGATCAAATGCTTTTGAAAAATCTATGAAAAGACAATAAAATCGACCCCCTTGTTTGGAAAGGTATTTTTGAGCAATAGCCTGCAATGTGAATAAATTATCTATTGTAGAGTATCCTGCTCGAAATCCAGCCTGTGTTTCATCAATTATATTATTTTCTATCGACCATGTTGTAAGTCTCTTATTGAGAACTGAGGCGAATAATTTACTTAAAACATTTATAAGCGAAACCGCTCGATAATTGTTGGGATCTTTACGTGAACCTTTTTTCAAAATAGGGCATATTATACTATTACCCCAGTTTATTGGGAAATCCCCACTATTAAAAATAGCATTACAAAGATCTGTGATTAATGGCGAAATATCATTGCACGTGTTTATAAAAAATTCACCTGTTATCCCATCCGGTCCTGGGCTTTTTCCTTTCTTAAGGCTATGAATGGAAGCAACAATTTCTTGTATATCAAAAGGATCGTTTAATGGTAAGGCTGTACCCAGTGTTTCATTATCAGGGTATACTTCTAAAACGTTATCTAGAGGCGTGTCCTCGGAAAATAATTCCTTGAAATAGTTGTACCACTCTACTGCTTCTATGTCATTTGCATTACTATCAAATTTTGTAGACTTTTTCTGTTTAACCAATCTCCAAAATTGTTTTGGATCATGTCGAGAATTTAACAAAATTCCACGTTGTTTGCTTTCATAAGCTAAACGCTTTGTATTACAAACAGATTTAAACCTAGTTTTTCTCAGAATGTAATCATTTAGGTCGTCTTTTAAATTGGTAAGACGAAATTTACGGAGTGCTGCATATTTACTTGATTTTTCTAACTCACAATCCTCATCCCACCATGCTGCATTATTATTGTCTGCATTGTACATGAAGATGATGTCGATGATGACGCAATAACTTTCATATGTGATGCTGCATCCGTATATAGTTTTGAAATACTATCGACAGCTTTCATAATATCAGTTTGTAAAATGTTAGAAATATAATCAACGGATCTATTGAGTTCATCCTTGAATCTATCGTAAAAAATTGCTGATTTTTGCTCATTCCATTTGTATATTATTCGTTGTGATTCTATTACATTATCGTTATTAGGCGTTAGGAGACGTGGAACAATTGCTAATTGAAATTTTAACGTACATGATAAGGGGAAATGGACTGAAAAATCTTTGTCATCTACAGTAAACCTGTCTACATATCTAAATAAATCAGTGGATACAATGTTATAGTCTACAATACTACAACCGTCATTTGCCGTGCATGTTATCTCTCCATTCGTATCTCCAGGGGTTCTCCCATTTAGAAGATGTACGTCGAATAAACAACATAATTCCATGAGCGATACACCAAATGAATTATAACGAAGGTTGTCTTTAGTATTACGGGATAAATTAAATGTATCACCATTATAGTCCGAATCGCCGAATATTGCATCCAATGAGTCGTCTGGTATAAAGTCTAAAAAATCTTTGCACCGCGCGTTTAGATCGCCTGCAATAAACAAGGCACATTCGGGATAATCCGAATGTGCCTTGCTTATGGCACTTTGCAAAATTTTAATACCATACTTTTCATCAGAAGTAGCGTAGATGGGAGAGCCCTCTGGAGAAACGTATGTAAAACAAAATATAATATTTCTGACATTAACAAAACATGACATGTTACAATGAAGAAAAACGATATTCTGACAATCAATGTAAATACGAGAAATTCCAAACATGTTCACAATTTTTTCCTTGGCAAATACTGCAATACCACCACTATTGCGCCCTTTACCCCTTTTAACTCTAACGGAATCATAACATATATATCCTGGAAGGAATGTGTTAAATTCAGAACTATGATCTGACCAAGTTTCATTCAAACCGATTAGATCAAATTTCTGAAAATAATCTATTGTATTAAGATCATTTGTGTATTTTCTAAGACCTTCAATATTCAATGTAAGAACATTTAGAAAGGAATAGTTTGTAATAAAAGATTGTGGTTGAGATTCATTTTCATTCCCACTATTTACATATACATTGTTATTAACATAATGATCTGATGGGCCTCGACCATTTTCCTAGGTCAATATACCCTGAGACAGATGGGACTCATTATCCGATTCAGACTCATTGCCACTCGCTGATGCTTGTTGGATCGACATTTGAGACAAAGATTGGGACTGGTCTGAGTAATAAAGGAACTACTTTTTTTCCAACCCAGTGACATTATAAAGAGTCTATTCCATGAGCTTAAATGTTGAAAATGACAATTCAAATTCAAATTCTTTAGAAAATTCTGAAATTATATGTACCTGACCCCCCCACACACACGCACACACTCTCTATGAGAAAAGTAAATAAAAAGCAACAGAAATAGGGATGGTCTCTGGTTTACCAGGTGCAAATTCTGGCCTAACCTATTTTTTATGGTTTGGGTTAGTGTTAGAGATAAAAAAATCAAGAGTTAAGACTCATGTATTGATGTAAAAAGAGTAAAAACATGTATTAAGAAAAAAACAGCAGGGGTGCGGTGGACGGCAGTCCTCCATCATTAATTAGCGCAAAATCAAAGCACAACATTTATTGCACCCAGTATACCAGAGGTGTACCAAACTAATGAACCAACAAAACACGGATCATGCATGCATAACATCGTAAATGTTTGTCAAATTATATCTACCTGCAAAAATGAAAAAAAAACGTCTAAAGAGAACTAAGCTATATTCTTTGTTTTCGCACTACATGCTTAATCACGGAGAGAATGTCTTTTTAGCGCTGGTGTGTTGAAGAGAAATCACGAACATGGCGAAATTTGTTTCTGTGAGAGACATATTCAAAGCACTCGAACAGACTGTTGTTTTTACGTCTGCTCAAAGCAACCGAACGATGCATCACAGAATATGATAAAAAATTGCTGCTATCCCATTCCCTTTGTCTAAAACACAATAAAATCGTCAGTTTTCCGCGGAGAATTCTGTTTTATTTCATAAATTCGTCATTCCAGTTGTTAACCTTATTGTTTCTTTTATGACTTAGACTAGCAATTTGGAAAATTATAGACTTGAAAGGTTGAATTTTATTCAATTCGCATTCTATTCCTTCATTAAGTCGAGTTTGATGATTTAAAGTCCAGATAGATGCTTCATTCCTTGCTCGCTTCAAAATTTAAACAAAATGGCGGCCGTTTTTTTTTCTGAATACACAAAGAACATGTATATAAGCGCTGTGTAAAGAAGCCTTGTATCATATCGGAATAAGAACGTTTTTGTGTGTTTTAACCGAAAAATGAGGGTTAAATTCATGAATAGATAAATAGATATATGATAAATAGATTAAATAACTGATGGAATGTGATGTGAAAATTATTTTATTCGAATGGGGGTGAGATGCAGTTGAAAAAAAAACGAGTCCAGAAGTCGTAAAATAATGTTCATATCACATTTCTCCAGTGAGTTAATCTCTATGTACAACATTTTGAGTTGACATGATGTAAAAGGTGATGTATTAAAAATGACAGTATAATTCATTTTGCCACTCGGTACATTTGTGTTAAGAGTATCATATAAAGGTGTAAATGTAATATACACATACACATGTAATAAGCTAAGATACATTGTCAGAATTCAACAATTTCTTCCTTTTTCTTGATTTATATTCTGCATCTTACGTATGGAAAATATTTGCATTTCTTATTAATATTTTAAACTAAGTAAAAAGGCGATGACCAACAAGATATATCCTCTTCTCTCAAAACAATCTATGCTACTATAGGCCTTAACATCATATCAAAAATAAGATCATATTATCTTTGTCATTTGTTGTTAGTTTGCGCAATAGACTCTTTTCATTTATGTGTTAGTCCGTACCCGCAGAAAACTTCCGGTAATCCGAGTCTTCTCTGATGAAAATTCGCTCGTTGATATTTGGATGTCGCTATTTACAACAGAGCGCTGTCCCATTCAAAAACAAAAGAAAAGTCCGACACAGCGACAAAACTTGTGTCGGAATTTTATTTTGTTTTTGAATAGGACAGTGCTCTGATGTAAATATCGACATCCAAATATCGAACAGCGAATTTTCACCAGAGAAGACACGGATTAACTTCCGGAGGTAAACAATAGGTTTATGGGAAATTAACATTGTATACATGAGAAATGTTACTAAGAATAGTAACAAATCGGCATTGTATACATGAAAATTGTTACTGAAAATAGTAACAAATCGGCATTATCAAAACGAGGCTCCCAAAAATGCAGACACACACGTTTATATAATATACAGCGATAAATCGCACGTGCATCCAATATACAGCGGTAAAGCGAAGTTTTAAGTGGAACAAAAACTATGAAATTGAATGAATTCGGTAGATGTTTGTTTTTATTGGATTTACAGTCAACCGTTCCTGGTTTAAATATTTCGCCTTTTGCCTTTAAAGGGATAATAGCTGTGAAAAAGGAAGAAATACCACAAAAAAAAATATTTTTTTGTGTTATCGAGGTCTAATCATCTGATATTATGAAAGAAGTCTTTTCCGCCTGTAACAGAAATGTGTATTTGCGTATTTTCCCCCTTTTACAATGTATGTCAGTAGGTAATGTTTACAATTTCAAGTGCGAGTCGGAATTATCCGAGTTCTGAACGGTAAAATACGAAAATCAACGGAATTTATTTTCAAATCGTGTGCACGCATTGAAATGACGTCAGAGAATATAAACAGTAATATTGCAAAATGTGACCTGTCTCGGTAAAAGGGATCTTCTGGTAATTGTTAAAGTACCAGTCCTTGTCAATCTATGAAGACTGCAAAGACTACCCAGGATCGGAACTTTTTACTCTAAGTTAGTTTTCTGAATCAAGATTGTTCTTCCTATCTACCCATAATATATTAAATATCCGATTTCAAAATTCGAATGAGGTTGGTGTCCGATAGATGTTATCTCAAAATTCAGTTTTCAACTAACTTCATAGAAGCACGCCTTTAGCGTGACGGGACACGTTAATACGGATGAGCACTGACTCTTTCCCAAACATGACCTTGTTTGAATGCCCTTACTAAAAAGAGTTCAAAAAGCATTCGTGCAATCTGAGGAAACGCTGATAACCAACATTTCCCCCTATTGTCTAGATATTTCACCAGCAGTATTTTACTAAACCCTATGTTTATATACTCATTTTGTCGTCTACAAAACATTCAATATTCCAATTTATGAAAGTTGAAATTATTGCCGCATGGGAAAGGGTTAAGTACAACAATTTACTACAATTTGAGGTTAACCCTTTCCCATACAAAACCTGATTCGGACGCCCCTACTTGCTAAAGCTGAGGAACCACCGTAACAAAAGAAAGGAATGCTTATTATTAGCAGTTTCTCCTTTTGCCTTTATATTGTCTAAGCTATTTCTTAAATATTTTACATTTTCAATGCCATTTATTTTGCAGTTTGGATCCGATTTCAATTGGAAATGGAAACAGTTATTTTTTGTCGTTTTGGGAAAGGGTTTAACATTATTCATAAGAAAGCACGCACTGGAATCCCGTGGAAATCGAAATGTTTCAAATTTGTGACCCGTCATGTTAAAAGGGACCGTATGGGAAGCGTGGAAAGTATCGACCTTGGTCAGTCTGATCTGACTGCGCAGACTGACTAGGATCGGAACTTTTGATCCAAAGGTTATTTTCTGAATCTAGAATGGTTTATACATCTTACCTTATTTACATTTTCCAGAAGCAAAAAATGATTGACATCTGTTGAGTCTGGTTCATTAATTTCGAGAAATTTGATTTTATAGACTTCCCATTAGGCCCTTTTCTGCGTGACGGGCAACATTCATGAAATAACGGGAACTCATTTAAATTTGTGACGCACACTTTCCTGTGTATCACATGATCATTGATCAACCGACTATATACGGATGTTCACGGCTGTGACAAGTACCCGTTATGCTATATTTAGCCACGAATGTAAACATATTTTGAGCGCCGTGGAAATGTGAGAATACCAACATTTATACGCTTGTTGTGGGTAAACCGCGCATGGTTACTCGCTTGAAATACGGTCTTTCTGCATCTTTTTGTTCATACTTTAAAAAGGTAAACCTTTTTTGAGGCAAATAGACAGTTTTTCACAGCTATTATCCCTTTAAGGACGACTTCCGGGGGCTGTTATGTGTGTGTGGGGGGTCTTAAAGGAAACTTGTCCATTTAATTTTGTCGTTCAGATTTATGTTGGGGGTTCTTAAAGGAAGCTTGTCCATTTAATTTTGTCGTTCTGGAAAGTTTAAACAAAAGCTTGTATTTACTTACACATAGTTCTAAGGGCCATGCAAGAGTTTTGTCCACATTCCACAGTAGTGACGTGCCCTACCCCACCACACGTTTCGTAACATATTAATGCAGTAGATCCTGAATAAGGAGAAACTAAACTCACTGGTGGTGAACTCGGCCAAAGCGAGTGACGTTTTCCGCGATCAATGTATTCCGTCGGTGTTGTTATACAAGTTTGTAACTAGCCGTAGTTACGAGATTTTATAACAACACCGACAGTTTCTCAATACAAAACGGTAAACCCGGGCTGTTTTTAGAACAAGTTAATTGTCATTAGAAAAAAATCGATAAACCCACATTTAAACGCAAAATATCTATACTTTGTTGTAGCGAAAATTGTTTTAGTTCACCACCAGTGATACTGTAAATGATTTTACGATTCTTTCATTGAATTTTCTAACATAATTAACACATGCATTCTAAATTAACATGGTTTGTGGAATGCACGTACATTTTTAGTCAGCGAGGCTCTCGCTAGCTTTAGTACACAGAATATAATATACAAATTGTTCAAGTTTTTTGACGATTACCTCAAAACAACAAAAAACAATAATCAATCCGCTTGAGAAAATAGTTCTAGTTTTATTATTTGACATGGTACTAACTTTTATGCAAGACATGCTCATATCATAAGATAGCATAAAATACATCAAAGAAACTTATATTGTAGCACATGGATATGTAGAGAATTTAAGAAAATATGTCTGAACCACTTTCGTGTAAAGATGAATTGCATAATTGATGAAAATAAATTTTTAAAGCTAAAGCTGTGCCATGTCAAAATAAACCAGCAAGTAAAGTTTGAAATTGAAGCTGCACGTGTATGTATTAACCTCTCGGCGCTTGTTAATAACTAGCGGTCATATTGTCTTCGTTATAATGTTATTTAATTGACCTGGTGCAACCTTTACTCTTGTTCTAATAATATCACGCTAGGGATGTTTCCTAAAATCATCCAGGCATGCGTTCTTACATATTTTTTCTGTACATCTAATTTGCACATTTGACAAAGTCGTCTAGATCTACTTTGCATATTTTACAAATTCCTGTACATCTAATTTGCACATTTGGCAAAGTCGTCTAGATCTACTTTGCATATTTTACAAATTCGTGTGGATCTACTAAGATTTAACCCTTTCCCAAACAAGACCTGGTTTTGACGTCCCTATTAGAAAATGCTTGGGAAGACATTGAAACAAAAGAAGAAACTGCTGATAACCAGCAGTTTCTCCTTTTGTCTCAATATTTTCTGTGACATATTTTACACAATTCTTATCTTTTGTAACATCTTTTTTGTCATTTGTGGCAGTTTTTGAAGTGGATCGCCCTGATGATTTGCCGTTTGGGAAAGGGTTAAGTCTACTTGACTAAAATGTGCCTACTTGTCAAATATTGACATGTTTTGTATTAACTGCCATGTCAAATTACACCAGCAATATTAACCATACATATTTTGTTTGATAAGGAAAGAATAAGGGGTACATTACAAAGGTTCTAAAACAATTCTTTCTGATAAAGGATTCGTCCTTAAATATGCTACGCCCACAGACAGGCGATAAAAAATGTGACCCATCACGCTATCAAAAATGACACGCTGTGATCTAAATAAATCAAATATTAAGATATAGATCAGACTTAGCAAACACAAACAAAATGAAAATATATATTAAGATAGCAACAAGAGGATCACAATGGTCCTACATAGCTCACCGAGAGGACTTTGAGACAAACAGTATGCAAACTTATAACCCCAAAACAATAGGGCACCTCCTTGGGTCAAGGGCAGTAACTGTGTAAAGTTTCGTGATCATAGAACAACGGGTTCTTGACTTAGAGAACAGAAACGGATTTCAAACAAAGTATAATTTTGACCTTGACATTTGACCTTCGTAACCCAAGAGCAATAAGGCAGCTCCTTGGATCATTGGCACCTACTCTGTAAAATTTCATGATCGTTTGTCAACGGATTATAGACTTAGAACATAGTTCTAAACGTGTATTAAACAAAGTTCAAGTGTGACCTTGAACTTTTACCTTCGTGTTTCAAAAACATAAGGGCACCTCCTTGGGTCATGGACAACAACTGTGTAAAGTTTCATGGTCCTATGTCAACGGATTCTTGACTTAGATTACGAAAACGAATTTTAAACAAAGTCAAATTTTGACCTTGACCGTTGACATTCGTAACCCAAGAACAATAAGACACCTCCTTTGGTCATGGGCAATAACTGTGTAATATTCCATGATCCTAGGTCAAACGGTTTTTGGGTTAGAGCACGGAAATGAAAGTTTACAGATTTCTAGACGGACGCCGGACAACGATCAATCAATTTACCACACCTCGAGCACTATGTGTTTAGGTGAGGTAAAATCATCCAGATCCACATAAATATCGTAGAGTGAAAAGTTTCGATCCTAGTCATTCTCTACGTTATCATCTTTGCAAGCCAATGGTGACATCTACGACGTAACGTCGTGTCTGTATTCACCCTTGGCGTATTTAGTCCGATTTTCTTGGTCTCCTGGAAAGCGTTTTCATTGGTTCCAGCGAGGTCTCGCTGGATCCAATCAGATTGTCGAATGATACGTTTGTTATGAGTAACCAAATCATGACAACGGGCGGGAAAAAGCATTGCATTTACAACTCAAAAACGCGAAGACGGGCGATTTTTCCCAAGAATTTCACTGCAATAGACAGGAATTCCCTATTTTAATCGACGAATTATCATACTTTCGACAATTCGACCAAAAAAGCAGCTAACTTTTACATAATCCGCATGACGTATGACGCGAAAGACAACGTGCGTTAATGACGTCATCAATAATGGACGTAAACAACCAGCAGAACAACCGCTAGGCGGCGCTTCGCGATTTCAAGAAAATCGGACTAAATCCGCCAAGGGTGAATACAAACGAAGGTGGGTTCAACCTTGGCTAGCGAAGATGCCCCGGTATGGGAAGACTCACATGGATCGAACATTTCACACTATCTGTAAGATTCATTTGCGTGATTGGACACAATTGCAATCCTGACATTATGCACTTTTAGAGTTCGATTTCAAATTAATCTTTGCGGTGAAAGTTTAAGAATTTTGAATTTTAAAATGTATGTGCAAAGGGTGAAGAGAAACAAATTTATATTTTATTTTCAATTTACTTTCTCGATATGCAAGGGACCAGGGCATGATTTTGTCTAGAAGATTAGTAACAATTACATGGTAGGGTTCTGGGGATCAAAAGAGCCCCTTTGTTATATTAAAGCTAACGCCTGTGGTATTACTGTTAACCTTCGATCGCGAAATAAAATCAAAGCATAACGCTGCTTTTCAAAGAAAATCTCGTATCTGCAGCTTGTTTTAAGCTGCAGATATGAGTCTTTTGTTGAAATGCAACGATAAACTAGTATTTGTATTCTGCATGCATGCTGCTTCGCAAAACAGGGCGGATCCTAGTACATGTAAACGATTCATTGCATTTAAAATTGAGATGATCTCTTTCGAATAGTGGTAAATATTTTTATTCTGGTACATGCCTTTTATTTCGAAATGTGTTCACGCCCGTGCTGCAAGATTTTCTCTTATGTTAACCTAAGTATTGAAAAGTAAACTCGGTACATAATCTCTTGGCTAAGCAAGCCCTCTAAAAGGTAAAAGAAAACGGAATATACAAGGTTCTTAAATAAACCGTGAGAAAAGCACTTGAGAAGAACCAGGTTATAACTCATTACAGAATAAGTACATAACACATTATAATATACTGATCAAAGCTTCTAAAGCGTCAAATGGCTTTTATCACATAATATATTATTTCAGACGCAATTGCAATGCTATTGTATGTCAGCGAATATAGTATAGGCTAGACATTTTTCGAAGAAATGATGATGAAAATTATACATACACTTAAAGACACTTCCAACGCAACACTTACATTTTTCATCATAACTAAATAAATAATGCAGTATATTTTATGAAATTTTCAGCAAATGTCAATCAATTACGTTTACATGTTTTCTGTAAGTTTCAATAAAATCGACTGATCCGAACATAAGAAATATTCAGGTTTTTCACTAAGACTCAAATATGAAAAGTCACAAAACCCCAGGTCATTGCAGAATTCAATAGCATCAAAGCAGCGTCACCAAATCATGCTCAAATCTCATACCACTGCTTCATAAAATTTGATAACATGTTTTCATGTGCGATGCAATACTAGAATTCAGTCTCACCTATTTTGTTTAATGTTTTGTACGTTTCAGCATTGCACAAAATCATTGCATTTGTTACCAGACATTAGTTTTTCGCCCTTTTGCCTCAAGAAATTTTCAACAACTGTAACAGGAACTTAATAGGGACGAGTTAAGAATGATCCCGCAAAGATTCACCATCAATTATGCTTTATCAATGAGAAGGGTGTGTCTTCGTGTCATTTAGGTTCATGACGGACACACATAATGTCATAAACTCTACTGCTGTTACATTAATAACTGGCCCGTAGGAACAGTGGGGGCTAGGGGGGGGGTTGCTTAGCCTCCCCAACGTTGCCCAAAATGCCAAATTTTCCATGTTTTACTCTGAAAATGTAGGGAAAATCCAAATTAGCCCCCTCAATATCCAGACACAGTGGCTTCAGCCACCCCAATATGAAATTGCTTCATACGGGCCTGAATAACATGAATTTACATTACCAGCTCGCACAGCTTTTTTGCGACTTTTTGTTTTCAAGTCATAGTATATGCACTGCAAATTTAATCATTTCTACTCAATGTTTCTTTATGAACATTACAGATATTATGCAATAGTAAATGAATCAAATTTGTTGAAAATTTGATACAGAATGGTTGGTTAAATATCAAGTTATTACCAAAAAGGTAAGTGTTGCGTTAGAAGTGTCTTTAAGTGTATACCAATATTAATTTTGAACCTAGAATTACTAGAATTGACACCTGTTTCAAAATACCTCCAATTTCGAATTTAACATTTGTTGGTGGGGTATTTGTAAAGAATCGGTTCTTTCATTGGCGATATAGGTTCGATTTAGTTTGTTTCTTTCGCAAAGAATGTTTCTTTATAAGTCTGCTAACGATATTGATTGATAATAAAAAAGAATTTTATCGTTGAATTGCAAAATGTTTATCGGAATTACATTTCGTTCAGAATTCGTTGGTGTAAATGGTACACCTCGTATGTCAATTTCCAACGTAACTACTTGAACGACATGTTTGTAGAATTAAAAACATTCTTTTCGGTTTCTGGGAAATTTTACTTATCAGTTTTAATAAAACATCATTACAATTATTTGAACAATATGTCCAAATTTCAAGTAAAACCTTTCAGTTTCAGAAATTTAGTGTTTGTTCTCCCTTTAAAACGTTCCACAAATGTGATGCAAGGTTTTGTGTAAACACCGACGATTTTGCTGTAAAATGGTAATTTGATTTAGGAAAATCATATTTCTATATCCAATAAGACAAACTTGTAAACTTTGTAAAAATACATAAATCAAGGTGGTGCGTTAGAAGTTTTGGCCAGTATGTTATTGACCAATAATTTTTCAAGGCAGATCTGATCGAGGTCCACGAGGTCTACGAGCCAACTCCGACAAGAGTTCGCATTTTAACCCTTTTACAAACATGACCTGGTTTTGACTTCCCTAAAAGAAAAGACTTTAAAAAATATTGAGACAAAAGAAGAAAATGCTGAAAATCAGCATTTTCTACTTTTGTTTCAATGTTTTCTGTGTAAAATGTACGTACACTAGTAATGTTCACAAATGTTACCTATATGAACATCTATTTTGTCCCCTGAAGCAGCTTTCTATTTGGAATACCATATAATTTTTGTTGTTTGGAAAAGGGTTAAGTTATCTGTTTGGCACTCGTTTTTATTTCGTCGAAGCGTTTTATGATATATATCAACTGAGTATGTGTCACTGTGGATGGAGGTTTTTGCGTAGGTTTTCCCACCCAAAATTTCGGAAGACGGAATAATTGATGTCAAAGCTAGCAAACATATACAAAGCTAGCAAACATGTATCCTATGAATAGAGTAAACCTTAAGCAAAGGCAGACATTTTCAGAAATATTATGTTCACAAGTTCTTTTTCAAATATGTCAAAACTAGATTTGGTATGGGAAAGGGTTACTAAAAAGATATTATCTTAACCCATTACCAGAAAACAAATTTTTCGTCTTGTCCAATTTTAGACGACATTATCTTACAGACGACAATTTAAAGTTATGAAATAACACATTTGTGGTCTTTCTGATTAGAAAACATTGTGGGAATTGACGAAAAAGCTTGTCACAATCATCTTTGCATCTTCAAATCCTTTAATATATGGTGCGCCGTGCATATGTACCTAAATAAGTATGAACATAAGTATATAGAGGTCTACACAAAATAAGAACTGTTTAGAAACAAACACGAACAGATTTACGTGCCTTATACGAGTACACAAAGTTAGAATTGTTTGAAATGAAGAAAAAAGGATCGACGAGCCTATTACATATATATTTACACAAAAGTAAAACTGTATAGACACGGAGAAAAACAAATTAACATGTCTTACACATAAAGAAAATAAGACATGTCTAGAAACAAACAAAAACAGATTGACGTACCTTTTATTATAAGTAATACAACAAACAATAACGTAAACGCCTTTATGTAAATTAAGTCCTTCATAACTTCAGTTATTTTCGGCATTAAACGGCACAAAGTCTTGTTCTCCTCTTTTGGAATGAAATTCAGTTGATGAAAAATTCAACTTTTAACCGGTTAAGCCTTTCCAAAAAATACCCGTTTCCCTTTTCTAAAAGACCTAGGAAGAAATGAGACAAAAGAAGAAAATGCTGATAAACAGGATTTTCTCCATTTGTTTCAATATTTCATTGGCTACTTCAAACACAAATCCAACCTTTGTTTTCAACAATTTTGTCGTTTGAAGCAACTTTGATATTAACTTATACCTAAAGTGTTACATCTTAACCCATTACCACACAATGACTGTTTGTAATTACCCACAAAACAATGGGTAAAGGAAATATTGTGGATACAAAGAAATTGATAGTGACGAGCAATTTTGTTATTTCCCTCATTTTGTCTATCCAAAAGACCTAAGCATGTAAAATTTCATTCCTTTTAAATTTCCATCTGCGATATCTTTGAATTTGAACCAGTCAAAAGGTTTGCCATTCAGTAATGGGTCAACACCTACCAACTGGTATATAACAGCATGGCACGTGACAAGGATTCACTCATAGATTGAATATTATATTGTTCATCGCATTTTTCTATGCCCTAGTTTTATCTTACATGACTACAATTATTGCTCTTTTCATGAGCGGCAAATACACTACTCAAAACTTATAAGTACTCCGACTATATTATAGAGCATATTTCCGGACTGGCATAACATATCTTAACCAAACTTGAAGTACCAGGTACCAGGGTAGTCGTTTGACGCTGGAATTGTTTGGTCGAGCAGTCACATAAAAGCGACGCCTCGGCGTTGGCGGCTTATTCGTTTGAGATTTAGCGGCAAAGTAAAAAACGAATAATCAAGGATAAGTCGTTGATATGCGGCCGATATTTCGATGTTTTGTTATAGGCACCGGTCAATTTAAGAAAGTTGGTGTTACATGAAATTGTATGTAGCGTCGGCCATGACCCGGATTCCGTAAGATGTCGGCTCGATTGCCGGCGACAAGCCAGTGAGACTTTGCCGACTTCTTTAAAACAGAGAAAATTCAGCCGTTTGATCGGTTGATTTTAACTAGAAGAAAATATTGGCCGACGCGCTGCCGATCATGAAACTGTTCTGTTTTTGTTGACCGATGCCTCTTTTAATCAACGGCATATCGCCAAGTAATCTACGAAGTTACCTCCGATTCCAGAAAAGATATGACGATACGCCATTGCCGGCCCGTCGGAACGTTTGTATGAACCCCCTTAACCCTTTCCCAAACGACAATTTTTTAGGGTGTACTACACTTCAAAAACTGCCACAAATGACAAAATGGAAGTTATGAAAGATAGAATTTGTGTAAAATATGACATAGAAAATATTGAGACAAAAGGAGAAACTGCTGGTTATCACCCGTTTCTTCTTTTGTTTCAATGTTTTCCCAAGCCCTTTCTATTAGGGAAGTCAAAACCAGGTCTTGTTGGAAAAGGGTTAAGCTATTCAATCCATCATTTAAAGCTGTTCCATCCATCCATCACCAAACACTTTGTTCGACTTCTGTGTAATCCTCTGTAATTTCCGTTGTCACTAATGACGCTCGAACATTGACAAGTGGATACCGTTGCCAATTACTGTCACCACTGATAGCACCTGATGAACTTTAGAAGTGTTTGTCACTTAATTATTGAAAATACTAGTAGCCGATTCGTTAAAAGAGTTTTCTTTCAATTATCAATTGGAAAATATTCTTGAATGTAAAATAAGAATCATTCTTGAGTGAAGGAATGTCTACACCGAAAAATGATGGTTTTCAGCATTTTCTTCTTTTACCTTAATATTTTCCTAATTATTTTTATATGTGTCAATAAAGCCAGGTGTTGTTTCGGAAGGTGTTAAGGCTTTACGATAGAAAAGTATTATGTATATTGTTTGATTTTTACATTGACCTTTTTATTCATTCCCAAACAACGGAAATTGAGACTGATAAATTGTGAAAACAGTTGCAAACGACAAATGATAAACTGATAACAGAGAAAATATTGTGGAAATGGAGGACGCGTTGATAATCATTAATGTGTTGTTTTATTCATATTGCTTAAGTCAATCATACTTGTGAAAGGCACAGAGTAAAATAACAATAGACTTGATATATACATGAAGTTTAATATGCGACTGCAAAGTAGTATAATAGGATTATGTACATATAAACAGTGGCGACGTATACACGGTATCACTGGTGGTGAACTCGGACAAAGCGAGGAACATTTTTCATGAACACAAGGTACAGATACTTCATGTTTAAATGCGCGTTTAAAAACCAGTTTTACTAGTTTGAGCAAGTACACAACGATTTGCACGTGTTTATCCGCCCAAAACAATATGGACGAATTGGAGAGACACTTAGAGGCTATTGTAATTTTTGTTATTTCATTTCTCTGACTGATTCTGAAGTTGGTATTACAATTCTTGGAGTAGAAGTTTTTTTGCGATGTGAAAATCGTAGTTAACGTTTTTTTGAAGGGGGTTTGTACGGTTTATTTATGACACCGTGAATCTTTTCAATGGCTGTTCGAATTGTGCACAATGACTTTTGTCCTAACAATAGAATGGGTTTTCGGTTACATATTGATAAATCGTAGGTGTTGTTATAAAATCCCGTAACTACAGCTTCAAAAAAGTAGAGTTTGTGACGTTTTAGATTTACACCGACGAAGCACTTGTGTTTGTCCGAAAAAACGTCACTGGTCTATATATAGTAGATAAAATTCATTCTTTTTCAAAGACGAATAAATGGTATACAATAATCATTTCCAAAACAATAGGCCTATCTGGTATTGCAGCCCCCAATTAGAAGGCTTTCAGTAATGACCACCATATAGAAAGTGCTTCGTTTGCCCGTCCGTCCGTTTTTCTACCCGTCCGCCAATTTCTCTACCTGACTGCTCTTGGTGTCAAAATACATTAATTTATTATGTTGAGAAGTTAAAATGTGTGTACTAAATAAGAAAATATGAAAGGAAAATATTAAGAAAAAAGAGTCAAATTATTTTCAGTATAGATCTATTCTTCTTTTGATTCAATGTTTTTCCAAACCTTTCTAAATGGGGGAAATTGTTTCGGAAATACATAATGTATTTCATTGCTTCGTCTTTGAATATGGATAAATTTTATCAAGAAAGCAGTGATTAATTTCGGACTACGATGGCATTCCGTAAATGTAAATGTAAAACGTCGCAACTAGAGCTTGTTTGAAGCTGTAGTTACGACATTTTATACCAATACCAACGGTTTATAAAAACAGAACAGTAACCAAGTCTATTTTAGCACACAATTGATTGCCATGACCGATATCTCTTATTCATGTGTTCTTACTATTGATGAGTGAAACATTTTAACCCTTTCCCAAACAATGATTTTGACGTAATCTGTCAACAATAATATCGGGGAAAATACAGAAGTCGGAATGCATAGCGACGAAAATTCTCTTGAAAACTGTCGGAAAGTTTTTTGGACTGTCATATTTACAAAGTCATTGTACATTAAGTATTAGTGTGGCCTTTCGAAGTGAGGCCTTTCGAAGCAGAACTTAAAAAATATATAAACATATAGGTATAAGAATTAAATATATAGAAATAGGAAAGTTCCACCGTCCTAAATTAAAGAAATCACCATGGAAACATGCCACATGCGTATAATAATATACACAAAAACATGCTAATTTCAATTTTGATTTTAGTTTGTATATCCTATTGGACATTGTATTGTTAAGAGGTTAAACTGAAAATTGAAAAAGTAGAAGTTGTATGACAATAAGCTATACGTTCTTCAACGCCAATTACACAAAACGCGGGAACAACGTCGTATTGTTTGGCGGCGATGTTATAAAGTCATGAAAACAGATCATGAACGTAAACTTTTGTTTCAGGAGAAATGTAGTGAAACGTCTTTTTTAACATTTTATCTTCCAGAAATCTAAAATATTGAAACAAATGGATTTAATCATATTAGCACAAATATACTCCACGTCATAAGAAAGTAGCCACTTGTCTAATGCAAATGGTCGCCGATTTTAGAATTATTCATAAATGTACCGAAATAAATACAAGATATTGAAGCATGGCAAATAAATCGAAAACAGCCGAATTACCCCATTAATTAGACTGTTTAGAATTTCTTGCCATGCTACAATTTTGAGACGATTCCAACACATCCAACGTCTACACGTGACGTCATTCCGACAAGACAACCATTATCGGGACTACTACCTGTGAAATCGACAGAAAAAGGCAAACGTTACAGATAGATTGCTTCCTGGGTTGAGTTCTATCAGCAGTAGAGGCTGATTAACGTATTAGACCATCCGTTTCAGACGTCTTGCGTTACCCATAGTCTTGCTACGATGTTATTGACAACATTACCTTCAGTGGTTTAGACAGCATATATTGTTTTCTAAGGACAATTGCATAGCATGTATTAATACCAACGGTGTTCACACTAGAAAATTTCTTGTAAACGCGAATCTTATCCTTATCCACTTTCAGGAATTGTTACGGTAATAACAAGTATAGTGATAAATTGACAATTATTGAAAGTAAAAGATTAAATGTGCATTTGTAAAATTTTATTCATGTACCGCATGCAATCAAGGTGTTAATTAAAAAGGAAATGCGCACTGTTAACTTTTCCCGTTAGTATACTTTAGAATGCATGCCCGTAGAAAGCAATTCCATATGGGCCCTGTCTAGTCCAGTGTCTAATATTCGGGGGGGGGGGGGAACTAAATTAGATTTTCCATAATTTTTTAATGTGAAATGATGAAAATTCGGCATTTTTGCCAACTATGAGGGGGGGGGGGGGCTCCAGAGTCCCCCTGTTCGTACGGGCCTGGGATGTGTGAAGCAGTGGATCCTCCTTAGAATAAATGGTGATAATGGTAAAGACAAATATTACAGTATAGATCTGGAAACGTTCATTTAGGCTTTTGCGACCAACATGGATCCAGATCAGACTTTGCATGTGCACTGTCTGATCAAGATCCATCTTGTTCTCATTTAATAGCTTATTCTCCATCTTTACCAAATTTAAGAAGGCATAACGAAAATCTTACCGGTGAAACTCCAAGGTAACGATAAAAATGATGATGATGATGATGATGATGATGATGATGATGATGATGATGATGATGATGATGATGATGATGATGATGATGATGTCATCTAATTGTCATCACCTGTCAGTAATATATCTGAAAGGGGAGTTAGGCAGTACATATTGATATATATTGAAACAAGTACCTGGTGCTCGAATTTGATGCCGGAAATCTATGGTTAGATGCTCAAATCAGTGCGATATTACCGAATAAATGTTTAAATGTGCCGTTAAGTCCAGTGCAATCGATTAATTTATCAAACATGTGCTCATAAAACACCGTAGCTGGAAAAGATAACATCGCAAACATGCTGTAACGTTGTCACGAAGAAACCGCACAATGATTTTCAATGACATGACACCGAAAACTGCCATTTACAGCCTTTATTTGTACATTTATATGTCTTTTTTGTATACTTGCAATGCAAATAGATAAACATAAACAGTGATATCATACCATTTCGTTCGGGCGATTAAGATCAACCCACATGATCTCAATATGCGCTTTGTACACTTGCAATTCGTTTATACCATTTGAAAATAATGATCGATAAAACTGTTATTTTCGTGCGTATTATAAATCATATCTACATACCTTGGTAACTTCCATTTGAGTGCATCCTTTAAAAAAAGACGGAAAGAGAAGTAAAACAAAATGCCACGTGTATTGTTTACAAAAATCCGTATGTGCAATGAAGTATCTGTACCTTGTGTTCATGAAAAATGTTCCTCGCTTTGTCCGAGTTCACCACCAGTGGGTATGATATCTTGAAAATTTCGAATTTTATTGGTAATACTTGAACGATTCTATTCGATTTGAAACAGAGAATGCGCACATAGGTCACGCATTTGATGGACGTGGCATATTTTTAAAAGAATAAGCTGATAAAAAAGTTATTGAAGATAAACAAAATGTTGTTCGAGTAAAGTAACTTTTTATCAGTTGTTTTTTTTTTCAAATGTCCACCGCGTCCAGCTTATTCCTGGTATTTTCCCTACTCCTCTGAGGTCCGGAACGTTCACTCTGTAAAATAGTCTCATAGAATTCTCTCAAATAACTGAGACGCGTTTATTAGAGCAAGATTTCTTAAATTTCATAAGGTGTTTTAGATAAAGCGGGTTTAAAACGAAGATTTTGACCGAGGCGTTCTTAATGTTCCATACTTTATGTCCAAGTGCAAATAAGCATTCAACATGTATGGGCCAGGAAACAGCAAGTTATTTTGAAAACATCTGTACTGTGTAGGTTAGTTTTCTGAAATAAGGATGCATTATTTTTTTAATTTTCTGAAAATTTCAGACTAATCGGTCTTGTCTTTCAAAAGATACGAAAAATTGGATATCGTAAAAAGGCCCAAAAATCAGCAGTTTTGTGTTACATTGATCAAAAATGCATTTTTGTTTTTAAATATTTTTTCATTGAGCGATAGATAGGATGTTGGTCTTTAAATTTCCCACCCAGAGCGAGGTTCTAAAGAGAAACCAAACACAATTTGTCAAAAATCAAGATATTCTTTGTTTTTTGCGAAATTAAAAAAAACAAACTCCCAAAATGGGCAAAAAATCCAAAATCTGGGTATTTCACTGTGGGTGGATGCCACAACCACAAGGAAGAGTGGTTCATGAGATGTTATAACACACATGCATGGTGGAATGGATGTAGTTTCTGATTTACAGCATTTTTTTGATTGCATGTCAAAATTTTGGTAATCTTTTTTTTTAACCAAATTTTGTCCCACCAGTAATGGTTGCCACCTTGCCTTGTATTTTGATAGCTATTATATCATTATACAGATGGTTTCTGGCCTCATTCACAGCCCCAAATTTCCATAAATGGTTGTCAAACACTTTCAATTTTAATACAATGTTGTATCTACATATTTACAGCAAGCGCATCAAAGAGAAACAATGTCCCAACAGTAACGGTTACATTCTTAATAAGCTGCTATTGTCTAATAGACTATATAAGATGTTTATGAGCTGTCCTGTGAAACCTCAAGACGTCCATATCCAGTTGATACTAGCATGACAAGTTAAATATCAAATGAGCCAAATGTTTCAGGGGTTCAAAGCCAGGTCTTTATAGAATGGCTTCTGAAGGTCTTTCGTCCAAGCTATAAATCGATTCTTTTTAAATGACAGTATGCATTAAACTTATTACATTTAATCTGTAAGACTCTGACGACAAAATACAGGTGACTAAGAATGACTGCATAAACATTACTGTTATAAATGCATGCCAAATGTATTAAATAGCTGCCGTTACTGTTGAGAGAGTTTTCTAAACAATTTAATTGAAGGAACTACTTGGTTAAAAATGGTTTCATTAACTTTCATGAAGAATTGGCAAGCCAAAAAACCTATCTCAAGCTACCAAGTGCATTAGAAGACTCACATTGTATGAACATTTCTGCAAAAAATATGAAAACTGATATAATTCTATTAGACCTACAGAATGCTGAATGGCAAGAAATTTTACAAATTATGATGCACATGTATTCTTAGTCTCATTAACAAGATATGTCTAATATACATGTAGCAATTGATATATTTTAAATTTAATAGATAAGATAGGAACTTCTTCCACTTTTTATTGTGTAGACGTCAACTTAATATAGATTTGCCCAAGTCAAAAATGACACTTTTTATTAAGTTATTTAACCACTGAAACTTTGTATCTTTGGAACCAACACATATCATTTAAAACTGGTTGAAATAAAATGCCATACGTCGTTGCATGTATCCTAAGAAAGAATACAATATACATGTACTTGTACATGTTTGAAGGTGAGTTATATAGTTCATTCTATCATATATTATAATTTGATATACATGTATAAGATACAAAATATCCATTATATAGACAAAAATAAGTTTTCACATTTTAGATTTTTCAGTCTTGAGTTGTCGGAAATGGCAAAATGTCATGAGATAATCATTTAAACAGTTTTGTTTTACCTCAATAACCATTCAAGTAGCCATTAACGTAATGACTATACTACCATACAGAGTTTATCAACCCTGTAAGAGTTTAAATCGGATACTGTCTTACAGAATGAAGATATACACCAAAAACAAAAAAGTCTTAGGTGAAGTTTTGAATTAATGTATATGCATGTATTTATTCATTCATAAATTGGTATACTCAATCAATTTTCATGCATTAGATTGTTTTAACGTTTAAAGTTTGATGTTACTTCTCAAGTATATACTAAAAATGTTGTAGTAACTTTCAGGTTATGACTGATTGGCCAACCAGTGCAGTCCGTTATTTTCTCGTCATTGTGAGAACAAATGTTGTGTGGGATTAGCAGATATGTGAGAATGAGTAGCAGAATCTTATACATAGTATACAATGAGTTTGGCCTCTTTTATTGAAAACAGGGTTGGAAGATGTATTTAGGTATCACCAATGATTTAAATGTATTGGCTGAGAGAAAACCGTCACTGTTGGGACATACTGTAGTTTGAAGTTAAACTGTGGGAAATTGTCTGAAATCCAGTAAATGTTCTTTAAGTGAAACTATGCCATTCTTTACCTGTTTCAATATATTTCTTATCTACACCATCAGAGAGTTGACTATTTGACTTTGGGCAATCACATTATGATGAAATACATGTAAACCAGAAATTCATATTTTCCTTTAGTGAAATCAATGCTTAGTTATCTTATTTAAACACCAAAATGATAAATCTCATTGATTAGTAGCCTTTTTAAAATAGTTAAAGACTCTAATTACATGGTGACTACTGGTGTCCCAACAGTAACGGAAATTCAAGTTCATTTTTAAGTCGAATATTACAATGTAACAATACAAACTATTGAAGTAATTCTTGTTTTTTATTATTGAGTTAAGATGCATTTTTTTATTTTAAAATGGATTTATTTGACATATTATGCTTTATCTTCACTAAAAAATGAATACAAGTATGTTTTCGCAACTCATTACTTTTCAAAGTATTCATTTCAATATTTTCCTAAAAAAATGAAAAGGATGAAAAAAAGGTAAAAAGTTTGTATATGACATTCATTGGTAATGAAACAAAATATAATTGACAGTCCTCTACTATTACCTTTTTGGTTCCTTAAAAAACAATAAAAATTGAAAAAACATGCCCCAAATATCATAAATAAGGCCCAAATATTTTTACATCAGACATAATTTCCTCGAAAACATAACTTTTCTTTGAAGTTGAACATATATGCTACCATAAAAACATCTGAAGCATACAGAAACAAAAGTTCATTGTTGCACAGTTTGTAACATATTATTTGCACTTAGCCTTATACAAACAAGAGATGTTTGTAAAACATATATGCCCCCTCAAGGGCCTACATTTGATGTAGGTCAAAGTCCAAGGTCAAGTTAACAAGGTCCAAGGCCATGGTCAAATATGAAAAATCTTGGTAGGAGGTGTCTATGTGTGAAATATTAAAGCTGTATATGTAAAAGTAAAATGAAACATAGGCCAGGTTAAAGTTTTTAAAAGTAGGCCAAATGCCAAGGTCAAGGTCATTGTCAAATGTGAAAGGTCTTGGTTGGAAGTGTCCATGTGTGAAATATCAAGGCTGTATGTGTAAAAGGACATGATATATATGCCTGGTTTCAGTCTTTTTAAAAGTAGGTCAAACTCCAAGGTCAAGGTTGCAATATTCAAGGTCATGGTCAAATGTGAAAGGCCTTGGTAGGAGGTGTCTATGTGTGAAATATCAAGGCTGTAGGTGTAATAGGACATAATATAAAGGCTAGGTTAGATATTTCTAAAAGTAGGTAAAACTCCAAGGTCAAGGTCCAAGGTCATGGTCAAAGCGAAATATCTTGGTTGGAAGTGACCATGTGTGAAATATCAAGGCTGTATATGTAAAATGACATGAAATATAGGCCAGGTTAATGTATTATAAAAGTAGGTCAAACAACAAGGTCAAGGTCCAAGGTCATGGTCAAATATGAAAGGTCTTGGTCGTAGGTGTCCATGTGTCAAATATCAAGGTTGTATGTGTAAAAGGACATGATATATCGGCTAGGTTAAAGTTCTTTTTAAAGTCGGTCAAAGTCCAAGGTCAAGGTCACAAGGTCCAAGGTCATGGTCAAATGTGAAAGGTCTTGGTAAGATGTGTCCATGTGTGAAATACCAAGGATGTATGTGTAATAGCACATAAGATATAGGCCCAGTTTATTTTTCTTTAAAAGTAGGTCAAACTCCAAGGTCAAGGCCACATGGTCCAAGGTCATAGTCGTATGTGATAGGTCTAAGTTGGAGGTTTCCATGTGTCAAATATCAAGGCTGTATGTGTAAATGGACATGATGATTATATCGGTCAGGTTAAAGTTTTTTAAAAGTAAGTCAAACTCCAAGGTCAAGGTCACAAAGTCCAAGGTCATGGTCAATTGTGAAAGGTCTTGGTAAGATGTGTCCATGTGTGAAATATCAAGGCTGTATTTGTAAAAGGTCATGAGATATATGCAGGGTTTAATTTTTTTTAAAGTAGGTCAAACTCCAAGGTCAAGGTCACAAGGTCCAAGGTCATGGTTAAATGTGAACGATGTTGATAGGAGGTATCTATGTGCGAGATATCAAGGCTGTATGTGTAAAAGGACACGAGATATAGGCAAGGTTAAGAATTAAGTGTAAAAATCAACAAAGGGCAATAACTCACAAAATTTGATCGGCAGAGTTACGGTTCTTGTGCACTGCACCTCTCCATAATGAGATCTATCCACCTGTAAAGTTTCATGATTCTACCTTACATACTTTTTGAGTTATGCACCGGACAATAATCAAATTTGAAAATCAACAATGGGCAATAACCCAAAAAAATGATCAGCAGAGTTACGGTTCTTGTGCACTGCACCTCTCCATAATGAGATCTATCCACCTGTAAAGTTTCATGATTCTACCTAACATAGTTTTTGAGTTATGCTCCGGACAAGAATCAAGTTATAAAATCAACAAAGGGCAAAAACTCAAAAAAAATGATCAGCAGAGTTACGGTTCTTGTGCACTGCACCTTTCCATAATGAGATCTATCCACCTGTAAAGTTTCATGATTGTACCTTACATACTTTTTGAGTTATGCTCCGGACAAAAATCAAGTTATAAAATCAACAAAGGGCAATAACTCACAAAATTTGATCGGCAGAGTTACGGTTCTTGTGCACTGCACCTCTCCATAATGAGATCTATCCACCTATGAAGTTTCATGACTCTACCTTTAATACTTTTCGAGTTATGCTCCGGACAAGGTTTGGTCTACGGACAGACCGACCGACATACGGACGGACCGACCGACCGACCGACCTTCCGACCGACCGACCGACCGACCGACCTTCCGACCGACCGACCGACCGACCGACCGACACTTGCAAATCAATATACCCCCATTTTCTTCGAAAGGGGGCATAATAACGTCATAATGAGTCATTTGTATAAAGTAAGGTATGTTTGGAACATTGCGGTTAATAAATTAAAGAACAGTAGGACCGACTCGGTCAAATCTCCCTAATATTGATTCTACAAAATTGACCGAGGGGTTCCACACGAAATATAGCAATGCTGATGACGATTGAAGGGCTTCAAAATCCCGCTCAAAATAACGCGTTAGTTTGAAATACCATAACGATGCCTTAGAAAAATAAGGTCGTAACGGTTAGTGATACGCACGACCTTTTATGATGCATGCATTTATGGAAAGGGCATTTCAAAATCTAAAAAATGGTGCAAGTTTCATAGATATTTGACTTGTCATGCTGACTACATTGGCTGTAGAAAAAGGTCGTTAATGTTTTTTTCTTAAAACTGTTTTTTCCAGTTTTCTCAAAACTATGTTTTTTCATTTACGCCCTTCTTATTCTAAGAAATCTCGAAAGACATTTTAAAAACCTCGCTCAAAAGAACGCACCTCTGGTTTTATTACAATGAAGGACGAATAGGGAATGATTTTATCCAGTTAACCGTGATGTAATTTAAGTCACACAAATTGAATTTCGTTGGTGTTGTTATAAGATCTAGTAACTACGGCTTGAATCAAGCCGTAGTTACGAGATTTTATAACAACACTGACGATTTATCAAAACGTAACGGTAAACCTGGTTTATTTTTAGCACAAAATTTATTGCCATTAGCCTTCGTTTGCTGCTGGTGGTGGTATTCTAATGTTGCACATTGGTATGTTGCAATAGTAAATCTGAAGGTCAGGATCACGAATCACTTCTGTGGGATAGCGGCCAGGAGCACAGGTCTGGATCATTCCGTCTGTAAAATAGAAATAAAAACATAAACATGTAGAACGAATCTATTCTGTGGGTTAGAGGTCATTAGCACAGGTATGGAACATTCTGTCTGCAAAACAGAAATAAAAACATCAAAATGTAGAACGAATCACTTCTGTGGGATAGATGTCATTAACACAGGTCTGGAACATTCCGTCTGCAAAATAGAAATAAAAACATCAAAATGTAGAACGAATTACTTCTGTGGGATAGATGTCATTAGCACAGATCTGAAACATTCCGACCGCAAAATAGAAATAAAAACATCAAAATATAGAACGAATCACTTCTGTGGGATAGATGTCATTAGCAGAGGTCTGAAACATTCCGTCTGCAAAATAGAAATAAAAACATCAAAATATAGAACGAATCACTTCTATGGGATAGATGTCATTAGCACAGGTATGAAACATTCCTTCTGCAAAATAGAAATAAAAACATCAAAATGTAGAACGAATCACTTCTGTGGGATAGAGGGCAGGAGCACAGGTATGAAACATTCCGTCTGCAAAATAGAAATAAAAACATCAAAATGTAGAACGAATCACTTCTGTGGGATAGAGGGCAGGAGCACAGGTATGAAACATTCCGTCTGCAAAATAGAAATAAAAACATCAAAATGTAGAATGAATCATTCCTATGGGATAGATGTCATAAGCACAGGTATGAAACATTCCGTCTGCAAAATAGAAATAAAAACATCAAAATGTAGAACGAATCACTCCTTTGGGATAGATGTCATTAGCACAGGTCTTGAACATTCCGTCTGCAAAACAGAAATAAAAACATCAAACTGTAGAACGAATCACTTCTGTGGGATAGAGGGCAGGAGCACAGGTCTGGAACATTTCGTCTGCAAAATAGAAATAAAAACATAAAAATATAGAACGAATCACTTCTGTGGGATAGAGGTCATTAGCACAGGTCTGAAACATTCCGTCTGCAAAATAGAAATAAAAACATCAAAATGTAGAATGAATCCCTCCTATGGGATAGATGTCATCAGCAGAGGTCTGAAACATTCCGTCTGCAAAACAGAAATAAAAACATCAAAATGTAGAACGAATCACTCCTATGGGATAGATGTCATTAGCACAGGTCTGAAACATTTCGTCTGCAAAATAGAAATAAAAACATCAAAATGTAGAACGAATCACTCCTATGGGATAGATGTCATTAGCACAGGTCTGAAACATTCCGTCTGTAAAATAGAAATAAAAACATCAAAATGTAGAACGAATCACTTCTGTGGGATAGAGGGCATTTGCACAGGTCTGAAACATTCCGTCTGCAAAATAGAAATAAAAACATCAAAATGTAGAACGAATCACTCCTATGGGATAGATGTCATTAGCACAGGTCTGAAACATTCCGTCGGTAAAATAGAAATAAAAACATCAAAATGTAGAACGAATCACTTCTGTGGGATAGATGTCATTAGCACAGGTATGAAACATTCCTTCTGCAAAATAGAAATAAAAACATCAAAATGTAGAACGAATCACTCCTATGGGATAGATGTCATTAGCACAGGTCTGAAACATTCCGTCGGTAAAATAGAAATAAAAACATCAAAATGTAGAACGAATCACTTCTGTGGGATAGATGTCATTAGCACAGGTCTGAAACATTCCGTCTGCAAAATAGAAATAAAAACATAAAAATGTAGAACGAATCACTTCTGTGGGATAGATGTCATTAACACAGGTCTGGAACATTCCGTCTGCAAAACAGAAATAAAAACATCAAAATGTAGAACGAATCACTTCTGTGGGATAGATGTCATTAGCACAGGTCTGAAACATTCCGTCTGCAAAATAGAAATAAAAAAATCAAAATATAGAACGAATCACTTCTATGGGATAGATGTCATAAGCACAGGTATGAAACATTCCTTCTGCAATATAGAAATAAAAACATCAAAATGTAGAACGAATCACTCCTATGGGATAGATGTCATTAACACAGGTATGAAACATTCCGTCTGCAAAATAGAAATAAAAACATCAAAATGTAGAACGAATCACTCCTATGGGATAGATGTCATTAGCACAGGTCTGAAACATTCCGTCTGCAAAACAGAAATAAAAACATCAAAATGTAGAACGAATCACTTCTGTGGGATAGAGGGCATTAGCACAGGTATGAAACATTCCGTCTGCAAAATAGAAATAAAAACATCAAAATGTAGAACGAATCACTCCTATGGGATAGATGTCATTAACACAGGTCTGAAACATTCCGTCTGCAAAATAGAAATAAAAACATCAAAATGTAGAACGAATCACTTCTGTGGGATAGAGGGCAGGAGCACAGGTATGAAACATTCCGTCTGCAAAATAGAAATAAAAACATCAAAATGTAGAACGAATCACTCCTATGGGATAGATGTCATTAGCACAGGTCTTGAACATCCCGTCTGCAAAACAGAAATAAAAACATCAAACAGTAGAACGAATCACTTCTGTAGGATAGAGGGCAGGAGCACAGGTCTGGAACATTTCGTCTGCAAAATAGAAATAAAAAAATAAAAATATAGAACGAATCACTTCTGTGGGATAGAGGTCATTAGCACAGGTATGAAACATTCCGTCTGCAAAATAGAAATAAAAACATCAAAATGTAGAATGAATCACTCCTATGGGATAGATGTCATTAGCACAGGTCTGAAACATTCCGTCTGCAAAACAGAAATAAAAACATCAAAATGTAGAATGAATCACTCCTATGGGATAGATGTCATTAGCACAGGTCTGAAACATTCCGTCTGCAAAACAGAAATAAAAACATCAAAATGTAGAACGAATCACTCCTATGGGATAGATGTCATTAGCACAGGTCTGAAACATTTCGTCTGCAAAATAGAAATAAAAACATCAAAATGTAGAACGAATCACTCCTATGGGATAGATGTCATTAGCACAGGTCTGAAACATTCCGTCTGTAAAATAGAAATAAAAACATCAAAATGTAGAACGAATCACTTCTGTGGGATAGAGGGCATTTGCACAGGTCTGAAACATTCCGTCTGCAAAATAGAAATAAAAACATCAAAATGTAGAACGAATCACTCCTATGGGATAGATGTCATTAGCACAGGTCTGAAACATTCCGTCGGTAAAATAGAAATAAAAACATCAAAATGTAGAACGAATCACTTCTGTGGGATAGAGGGCATTAGCACATGTCTCGAACGTTCCGTCTGCAAAATAGAAATAAAAACATCAAAATGTAGAACGAATCACTCCTATGGGATAGATGTCATTAGCACAGGTCTGAAACATTCCGTCTGTAAAATAGAAATAAAAACATCAAAATGTAGAACGAATAACTCCTATGGGATAGATGTCATTAGCACAGGTCTGGAACATTCCGTCTGCAAAATAGAAATAAAAACATCAAAATGTAGAACGAATCACTTTTGTGGGATAGATGTCATTAACACAGGTCTGGAACATTCCGTCTGCAAAATAGAAATAAAAACATCAAAATGTAGAACGAATCACTCCTATGGGATAGATGTCATTAACACAGGTCTGAAACATTCCGTCTGCAAAATAGAAATAAAAACATCAAAATGTAGAACGAATCACTTCTGTGGGATAGATGTCATTAGCACAGGTATGAACCATTCCGTCTGCAAAATAGAAATAAAAATATAAAAATGTAGAACGAATCACTTCTGTGGGATAGATGTCATTAGCACAGGTCTGGAACATTCCGTCTGCAAAACAGAAATAAAAACATCAAAATATAGAACGAATCACTTCTGTAGGATAGATGTCATTAGCACAGGTCTGGAACATTCCGTCTGCAAAATAGAAATAAAAACATCAAACTGTAGAACGAATCACTTCTGTGGGATAGAGGGCAGGAGCACAGGTCTGAAACATTCCGTCTGCAAAACAGAAATAAAAACATCAAAATGTAGAACGAATTATTGTCCGGCAAGATTAACCCGGGACATCTTGATATGGAATGACCCCACCTCGGCAATGTTTTGTTCAGACGCTCAACTAACGGACTTTGCACACGAATCCTATCTCAATTACTATCTCAACTAGGTACTCTATTGAACGGATTTGATTGGCCAAATGTAGAGCTGCAGCATAGATCTAGTATAAATGGTTGTTAATTGAGATAGGATTCTTCCAGTAAATATCGAGCAAAAAGAAGAAAAAGCTGATTATCAGCATGTTCTACTAAATATCATGGCGATCTGTCTTATCCGACTTAAGGTAAGAAGGGCCTAATTGGCACAAAAGAGCCAGCGGCAAAATTTGAAAAGTGCCAGTAATTCCTAAACTGTGTTACATTTCCATTCCAAATACAAACATAAGCATTTTGTACGGTTTAGAATTTTGAATTAATGCATATTTATGGAAATATTCGACAAAAATGTTCAAAATTACCTCCCTTGCATATGAATATAGAGTAAAATGATATTTGTAAATTATTTTCTTCTTGAAGCATAATCTTGAAATCCGGCACGGTGAATCAACTTATGTGAACAGTATTTACAAGTGTGTGTAATTTGATACATTTCGTATGGCTAGAAAGTGGTGTTTTTCATTAGGCACTTTATACCTTAATCAACGTAGTGTAGACGGGAAAGGTATTCCAGACTAGATTTCTAGTTTGGGTCGTGGTCACGACTCAGTGACTTGGTTTGGGGCGTTTTTCTTAAACGCCCACAAAGATTGTTTTGTGCGTTTTTCATTTTTTTGAGAAAAACGCAAAAACAATATTGTTTTTATGTTTTTCTTTTTTCTTCAAAAAATGAAAAACGCTCGCCAGCATTGTTTTTGCGTTTTTCTTTTTTCTTAAAAAAAGGAAAAACTCACATTTCATCTTAGTGCCACCGTAGTATTATGCTTTTACAATTCTTTCACAAAATCCTCCTCCATAATAAAATATCTGCATTGCATATCAACATGGCTTAGGGAATTTCTGTTGCAATTAATTTGAGGTTTGGCCTATTTTTTCGGATTTATTGACTGGACAACATGTCAAGTGTAATCCGAAATACATGTTAGAAATGAAACTACAGTTATTGTAGAAAATTGACGATATATTATTTCAATAGACAGCTTGAACAACAGGCAATAAAATGTATCCAGACATTGTCCATTTATAGACTTCAAAATACATAACAATATCATTTCATTGCTTAGAGTATGTTTTGATGTCAAGCTTGGTTAATCTGATATATTTGAAAAAGTTCAGCCTCTTAATTTAATTGATGCTGATAAGCCATCAAAACGCTTTCAAAGTTTAGGCTAAAAGGACAAAATCGTTTACATGCGAACTGTGATTTTCTTTCAGATAAAAATAAAAGAAAAATGTGAGAAAATATCTATGCGATGTCTTGTTAACCCCTTATAAAAATATCAGATTTTGACGTGCACTAGAGAAAAGGTCTTGGAAAACACTGTGACAAAAAGAAGAAAATGCTGATGATCAAAATTTTCTCTTTTATCTTAATATTTTCATTGTTTTTGTGCAATATGTAAATTCAATTTTCATCAATATCTATTTTTCTCGTCTGTAGCAGCTTTCAAGTTGGACCACCCTAAAATTAGATTTTTGAGAAATGGTTAAACACACCCTATTACCGGCTATCACTACAGCAGTTGTTAACCTTGGGCAGTATCATCTATAAATAGCGCGTGAACTGGGTAGGTCATACTTTTTCCATATTTGTTTTGTGTAAAAGCGTTTCTCAGCTATAATTTGTAGTGCCCTTGGCTTGCCATACATTTGAGCACCTACATGTCAAATATTAGCACAGAGAGTCATCAAACAAAAAAATAATTCACTTACAAAGTCGAAACTTCACATATTTGCATATGAAATTCATCTTTCCATGCAAATAGCAGAAAAACACTGAAGCAAATGTTAGAAATTTTATTACAAAATGGATATCTAGTATATTATCTACCAGCTAATTGAATGTGAAGACAATCAACTATTCCGTTATGTCGTTATAGTCAAACAAAGTTTGGTGAGCTACAAATTTATGCAATCACGAACAGCACGTAGGGGGATCACCGACAGGAGATTCGTACTTGAAATATGCAATCACAGACAGCATAAATGATACTATTTTGCTTGTCTATGTACAATTCTTTTTCATTATCCAAGTGATCATGGTGTGAAATATTTAAAATTTGCTGATGATAATTATAACAATACATGAATGCTGGTACTTTTGTTTGATAAAAGAGCATCAGATAAGAATAAGCTATATATGAAGCAAGAACTTCCCAGGAATCCACGGTTAGGTACTCCAGCCACTGCAATATGGCCATAGCGGTTTAAAACGGCGTTACATCTCATGAAATCAAATCATAGGCCCGATTGTATCAACGCTGTTTAGCACAAAAATATTTCACTGATTTGTTCAAATTTTCCGATGTGAATAATCGAAAAATAACCGAAACAGATACTTGGCCATTTGGTTAACTCTAGCTGGCGTTTATAAAATCGGGCACAGACTAACTTTAAAAAATACCTTCAACATTAGATCCTATGCTCAAAAATGCCATTGCGTTATTCGTCTATTATAGCAATATAAATTTAAGTTTTAAAATTGTGAGTTTCCGCTTTATCTAATTAATGCTTATGAGCTTGATTATTTGCAGGGGAATTTTATAAGAGTTTTAATTATGAACACTATTTGGAGGATAATTACTGACCTTGACCGGGTAATTATACTAGCCAAATATCAGAATGGTCATTTATATTGTCCAGTAAGATTAATCTGAGATATCTGCATATGTAATGACCCCACTTGTTAAGGTTAAGGCACTCAACTAACGGACTTTGCACACGAAAATTAAGTTGTCCTGGGTTAATTTGGCTGGACAATACAGCGATGTCGTTGTTATTTATTTGATATTAAAATCAGATAAATGGAGAATGTTTTTATCCAGTTAACCGTGGCGCAATTTTGAGGAAACAATAGTGCATCGTATGTGTTGTTATAAAATCTCGTATGTGGCCATAGTTGCAAGACTTTATAACTAGGCCTACACTGACGGTTTGTCAATACTTATAACGGTAAATCTAGTGTACTTTTAGCACAGAGTTCATTGCTATTGATAATATAGGAAATGGGAATCTTATGGTTAATAAGGGTTAAATGTTACGCTATAAATAGAATGGTCCAAGCGGTTTTAGCTGTTAAAAATCTCGTAACCACGGCTTCATTCAAGCTGCAGTTGTGTGGTTTTAGAATCATACGGACAAAGCTCTTTTGTTTGTCCGAGATTCCGTGCGGTCTGCTTTATAAAGAGTATTTGCTGCAACATGTATCTGTTTAAGCCGAGTCCAGATAACGTCGGAGTCTGTCAATTCAGGGGTCGCGAGCTCGAACCCCAGGCCGACCAGTATCTATTCTTACATTTGACAAAAGTCATTTGTCTCTCACCAATGGGTGTGAATCATCTATGTGAGAGCGCAGCTGGAGGCTGGGTACTTTTATTGAGAGGTCTATTTGTCCAATGACCACTCGGCTTTACTTCATCATGCAAGGTGAAACATAACACAGAATAAAGAAATAAACATTTTTAACCATTTCCAAAAAAATGACTCTTTTTACGGAGTTATCTGTACATGTCGGATCGTTTTGATTGTACAAAATCAATTTTCATATGATTTAGGTATAGATCTAACAATACAGCTCGAGATATTTATCAATTTTCATGTTTTGAAAATTGAGTTTTCCATTTCAGACGTTTAGGGAGATTTCTCGCCTTATCCATAGAGATCCTTACCTAGCTGACTGATCTTTGATCCTTCACTTGTTTCTGTATTCACTTACCTAGGCTAGTTGCAATCATGTGCTTTATGTAGACAATCATGATGTTTTATCGTTATCAACAGATTCTTGCTTGATAATCCGTTATCACCGATATCTCTTCTTCGTTTCGCAATGAGGCAAAAACGCTTAATAATATGTCACCCACCAATGGTTTGATATTGTTAACCTATGTGGGCGAGCAGCTGGAGGCTCGGTTAGTCTATTGTGTTAGTACTTGGGTGAGAAACAACAGGAATCCATGGTTAGGCGCTCAAGGTGCCGCGATATAACCATGGCAGTCGAAAACGGCGTAAAACCCCAATAAACCAAATCGTTTCGCAAAGAAAAATAAAAATTTGCACCACGCAAAACATTCGATCGAAATGTTTGAAGATTCATTGACCTACTTTGAAATAGCAGGATTCATATACATATATTTGCGTGGGTTCCATCTATTTAAGTTAAGTCTGACTAAATGAAATTTAACCCCATTAAAAATATTATAGTCATATTGTGTGCCTGAAACAGCGATGACATGATGTAAAATCCACAATTTTCACTGTAAAGTATGTGTAGTTTTTTTAAGGTTTGCAACCCATCATTAGCACTAAAGAGCCAGAGGTGAATTTGATAAGTGCCAGTAATTCCTAAACTGTGTTACATTTCCATTCTAAACATAACCATTTTGAACGGTTTAGAATTTTGAATCAATGCATACTTACGGAAATATTTGACAGAAATGTTCAAAATTACCTCCGCTGCATATGAATATAGAGTAAAGTAATATTTGTAAATTATTTTCCTTTTGAAGCATAATCTTGAAATCCGGCACGTTGAATCAACTTATAAGAAGTGTATGTACAAATGTAATTTGATGCATTTCGTACGGCTAAAAAGTGGTGTTTTTAATGATGGGATGTATACCTTAACCGACAAACTATCATCTACAACTAATGGTTGCATGCGTCCGTCAATTTTGTGTTACTCAGCTTCAACCATATGATTCTAGATGATTTCTATGTCTTTAATTCAGAAATTGGCTAGTCTATCAAGAAATGGTGTTAATTCATTATTTATGCTCCTTTCAGGCAACTTCTTGTTGAAAGAGATGCCGCTTTTCCAACAAGACATATTGTTCTGTGTTGCCATCAACTTATGTCCGGGTTTGCCATTCAAATTTTCAATATGCTGTTCGTGATAGCCAAATCGGCTTCAGTGTTTAGTTTTAATCGGTCAGTCTGAAGTTAATTCAATTCAGACAGTTCTCTAAATTTACACAGTATAAGAAAATTGATTAACTATTTTAATAGTTATATCAATTCTAATGATCGTCTTATCATTTTCTCATTATATGGACTGAAAGTTGGATTTTACGTAAAAAATTGTGAAGTTACGACTTTGTCGCTGAATAATTTTGTTGTTTAGGGATTCTTTGGGCTAATATTTATCATGTAGGTGCTCAAATGTATGGCCAGCCAAGTGCACTACAAATATAGCTGAGAAAGGCTTTAACACAAAAGCAAAGATGGAAAAAGTATGACCTACCCAGTACACCCGCTATTTATAGATGATACTGCCCAAGGTTAGCAACTGCTGTAGTGATAGCCGGTAATAGGGTGTGTTAAATGACTAACGATTCGTAAATGTGGATAAAAGATAAGCCATTTTAAATTCTAAAATGTACATGTAAAAGGTGCAAAGAAACAAATGAGCCAGGATCTGGAAAAACGTCCCTTAAGGCTTTTGAGCCCAACATAGATCCAGATCAGCTTGTGCATATGCACAATCTGATCAGGATCCATGCTGTTCTCTAAAAGCTTCTTCATGACCTGTGGTAACTTAAAGAGAGCAGCATGGATGCACATTTGATTGCATTTGACAACATGCTGGTCTTGAAACTCAATTTTGAAAAAAAGCTATAAGGTTTTTTTTCCAGGTCCTTGCTCAAATGTATAGTTTATTTCGAATAGCAACAAATACCGTAAGTGCATTTTGCTTAACATACATCGATGGCACATTGCCAGACAGCCTAGTAACCTTTGATGAGCACATGTTATTTTTTTCTTTTTTGGCCGATTAAACTACGTAAGTGTATACTTCAGAAAATTGAACTCTATTTATTTTCACGACATTGAAAGAACCCGACGATATCTACGTTTAAATGGCCAGTAACTGCACACGTGTTGGGTTCTTAGGATCAAACCAGCCACTTTGCTATATTAAACCAAACACTTTTATTATACGTTCGAAGTTAAACGAGAATGGTTTACGGTTGTTTTGGTTTATTTTTAGGTAGGACTATAAATGGACATCGAGTCGTGAGCCTCGACGAAAGGTAACGGTATATTCCAATACATGTAAATAGGGAGGAGTGCCTATTTTCCACTGAATAAAAGCGAACAATGACAGGTATTGCGTGCTGTCCGCGATGCCGTGTGAGTTCAGTAGCTGTATCCAGATAGTACTTCGTCGATTTATTACAGGGAAACGGGTTCGAGTCATATATTTTAAAAAATCGTAATCCCTCTTCCCCCGTCAATTTAGACTCGCTGATCTTTGATCATTCACAGGTCGTTGTCTATCTATATTACTTTTACCTATGTAAAATTAAAGCGAGAAAGCGGTAACTATTCTCGTTTAATTGTGAATCTATATTATACTGTTATCTTCGATCGCCAAATAAAATAAAAACATAAACTAGTAAATTGTGTTCGGCATGCTGCCTCGGAAGACAGAGCGGAACCTAGTATACGATTTGTTGCATTTAAGATTGAGATGAAAGAGCTCTTTCGGTAAGCGGTAAATATTTTCAGTCTGGTACATATTTCATTTCGAAATGTGTTCGCGCACGTGATTCATGATTTTCTCTGATATTAACCTAAATATTGAGAAGAAAACTTTATTTTTAAAATCATCGAAACCATATTCGATGTGCATGTGTTATCTTAGATAAAAACAACCAGTGTAGGCTACTTATGTAGTGTGATCTATGTCACTATTTTATATGTATGTTTATATGTATGTGTAGATGTATGTTAATAAGTATAAATAAAGGTGTTGAGAAAAAAAGCAAACTCGGCGAATGATCTCTTGGCAAAGCCATATCCTAAAAGGTAAAAGAAGACGGAGTATACTATGTTATTGAATAAACCATGTAGAAAAAAAAACACTTGCGAAGAACCAGGTTCGAGCTCATTACAAAATGGTCATTTAATATAAGAAAGTAATGATACGTATATCCAATAAGACAAGAAACAAAAATACATAAATCAAGGTGGTGCGTTAGAAGTTTTGGCCAGTATGTTATTGACCAATAATTTTTCAAGGCAGATCTGATCGAGGTCCACGAGGTCCACGAGCCAACTCCGACAGGGACTCGCATTTTAACTCTTTCACAAACAAGACCTGGGGCCAGTTTCATCAAAACATTTAAGACGCATTTTTGACTTACCGACGTTTTGAATATCGGTTTAAACAACGACCGCATAATGCAGGTCTTGATAGATTGGTGATACGCGTTTCTTGTCCTAAACTTGTCGTAAGTCATCGGTAAGTCAAAAATACGTCCTAAATATTTTGATGAAACAGGTCCCTGGTTTTGACTTCCCTAAAAGAAAGGACTTAAGAAAATATTTTGAGACAAAAGACGAAAATGCTGAAAACTATTTAGAAAAAAACAACAACAACAGATTGGCGTGCCTCATACAAATACACATAGCTAGAACTGTTTTGAATAAAAAATATATATATATACACATATAAACAAATGTATAATCAAATGCTTTATGACATTGACAATTATTTAAATACGACAAATTGGGCGTCGAAAGTAAAAAACCTGCTGCAAATATCTGGATTCTATTACGTTTGGCTAAACCAAGGTGTTGAAAATATAAATCTATTCATGCGTGTTTTTAAACAAAGAGTTAAGGACGTGTATATCCAAAATTGGGATGAAGAACTGAATGCATCGCCGAGAGCTACCATGTATAATGCTATTCGCTCTTTTTCATTTAAGGCATATTTAGATACAATCAAACTGAAGAAAATTCGTAATTATATAACAAAAATTAGACTAAGCAGTCATAGACTTGAAATTGAAGCAGGTAGATGGACAAAGCCTAAAACTCAAAGATCTGACAGAAAGTGTAGACTCTGTGATATACTCGAAGATGAATACCATTTTATACTAGAATGTCCCCTTTACCATGATCTGAGAAAAGTCTTCATTAAAAAATTCTATTGGTCAAGGCCAAGTATGCATAAATTGAAAGAATTATTAACAACTAACAACAAAAATACACTCAAATCTCTAGGATTTTATCTAAAGAAAAGTTTTGAAAAACGAAAAAATCTACTTTACCCTTAACTTACTCTTTCCCCCTAAAATTGACCCAACAATTTATTTCTGTAATACATACACATAAAATATTTTACCAAAATCCTTTCAGATAGGAGCATTTAAGCACGACTCGGTAATTTCCAGAATACTACTTATTTCATCCATGGATTTGACCTAAAAATTAACTTTTATAGCACTGTAAACTCTATCCACAAATCCTATCTTGTTGTTTTTCGTTTCTGAACAAGAGGATTGTGCGTGGACCATTTCTTGTAATTGAAACCTTGTAACTAAATATTACAAAGTTGATGGTACAGCATGCTACCACTTTTGTAAGTAGCATGCTATCGGTATCACTTTCTAATCTAAATAGGCATGTTGGAGCATGGGGTCGTGGGTGTCTGTACAGAGTGTAGACGCTTACGAACTGTATGCGCTGACATGCCGATAATAACAAGCATTAAAGCTGCAAGGAACTAGTTAGGTCAAACCTATCCCCCCAATGTAAAACATTCGATCATGCAATGTGAATGTGTATGTGCGTATGTGTGATAGTGAAAACTCACATTGTTCTTTCGTATCAAATTAATCTTATCTTTTCTCCATTATTCCAATTTAATTGTATTAAATGTACTTTCCATTTAGAATATATTACATGTAAAAACTATTATTAACACAATATATCTTCTTCTTCTTCTTCTTCTTCTTCTTCTTCTTCTTCTTCTTCTTCTTCTTCTTCTTCTTCTTCTTCTTCTTCTTCTTCTTCTTCTTCTTCTTCTTCTTCTTCTTCTTCTTCTTCTTCTTCTTCTTACCACTGTTATAAGTACTATTGCGACTGAACAAACAAACCTGGAACCATTCTTTCAATTAATTTTGTTAAAATTGTATATACAAGATGGACATATTGTCTTTTGTTCTCAAATAAACTTGTAAAACTTGTATAAACTGTTTAGAAATAAAGAAAAACAAATTAACGTGTCTAATATGTGTAGAAAATAAGACATGTCTAGAAACAAACAAAACAGATTTACATACCCGATATAATAAGTGATACAACAAACAATAACGTTAACGCCTTTATGTAGATTAAGTCCTTCATAACTTCAGATATTTTCGGCATTTTACGACTCAATGTCTTGACCAGTTGACAAGAATTCAACCTTTAAACAGTTAACCCTTTCCCAAATAAAACATGTTTTACGTCCCTTTTCTAAAAGACCTGGGACCTGGGAATAAGACAAAAGAGGAAAATGCTGATAATCAGGATTTTCTCCGTTTGTGTCTTAATATTTTCTTAGCTACAATTAACACTTATGTAAATGTTTGTTATCAACAATTTTTTCGTCTGAAGCAACTTCGAAATTGGGTAAACTCACATATTTGCCGTTTGGAAAAAAAGGTGATCTTTTAAAAGCGTAAAAGCCGGTATAAGATAAAAGGTGTCCCTATAGTGATTCAAACCAGAGTGGATCACAATCAGCCTACACCCACTAGTGCATTCTGTCTGATTAAGGTTATTAACTAATAACTATAGTGCTACTTCTTAACCCATTACCACACAATGGCTGTTTCTAACTACCCACAAAACAATTGGTTAAGAAAATATTGTAGAAACAAAGAAACTACTTGTGACAAGCAATTTCGTCATTTCACTCATTTTGTCTTTTTGAAAATACATAAACATGTAGAATTTCATTCATTTGAAATTTCCGTCTGCGGTTAATTTGAATTTTGATCCAGTCCCACATGATAAGGGTTTAGAAAACACTGTAGCACATGAAGAAATTGTTTCTGACAAGCAAATTCATCATTATCAATAATGTTTTTTTTTTACCAAAATGATTTTTTCACAAAAATAGTATCAACTTAAAAATTGAAGTCTGTGACACCTTCAAATTGGCAGAAAAATGTCGTCTGGTTATGAGATGACACATGAAATATTATCAGACTTCACTCAGGAGTAGGATGATTACAATGGTGGTCACAAACACCATCATGGTATTTTTCCATGACCTAATCGTATCATATATATAGCTCAAGATAAATGACATGGTAAAGCATCCGTAGCTAATAGCTAGAGATACTCTGCCAGGTCGTTTATCGTGAGTTATAATTAACAGTCACTGTACTTGTTGATATTGTACAAGTATCATCAAAGAACAAAGTGGCTTTTAACCCTTACTCAGACAGGTCATACTTTGATTTTTAGGCCAGGAAATCCCTCTCAAGGGATTTCTAGCCTATAGGTATCCAAAGCTAAATTTGACGGACTACTTTCAGAAAACTGGCGACCGATGTGTCCACTCTATGCCACTGAGTCCGCTAAAACAACTAGTTTTCCAAGTGAAGACAGAGAATGCTTATCACACGGTCCGAATGCTCCGAATGCTTTCCTTTCATCAAAGTTTTCATCAGCAAATGCAATTTAAGGGACAACTACCCTTTAATAATAAACGAGTCTGTGTTTTCTCTCATATTACAGACATAAATTACTGCGCCTGATACAGTTGGTGTCACTCCACAAATAAATGTGATTCTGGATCGTAATCCCAAAATATGTCCCGGTCAAAAATTGATATATTTTTCGTCGGTATTTGTGTCTGTCCTCTGGCAGATATCATGTTAGTTAAATTTTGACGTTCTCTTACTGCTGCCTAAATGTTAATTTGCTGACGAGAGAGAGAGAGAGAGAGAGAGAGAGAGAGAGAGAGAGAGAGAGAGAGAGAGAGAGAGAGAGAGAGAGAGAGAGAGAGAGAGAGAGAGAGAGAGAGAGAGAGAGAGAGAGAGAGAGAGACAGAGAGACAGAGAGACAGAGAGACAGAGAGACAGAGAGACAGAGAGACAGAGAGACAGAGACAGAGAGAGACAGAGACAGAGACAGAGACAGAGACAGAGACAGAGAGAGAGAGAGAGAGAGGGAGAGAGAGAGAGAGAGAGAGAGAGAGAGAGAGAGAGAGAGAGAGAGAGAGAGAGAGAGAGAGAGAGAGAGAGAGAGAGAGAGAGAGGGGGGGGGGGATAAGTGAATCTTTAACAGGTCTTATTCATTTTCTTTCAAACTTTATTGCATTATAAATTTCAAGGTAAAAGCAATCTTTACTATGTTCACATAATTTATGATCTGTATTGCACACCATTTCTTTGACAAACACACAAATTGATGCCACGAACAATGTATGACTGCTCTATACATAAATGTGCTATAGTGTAATTCTAGTCCGCCAAGATCATTAACACTTTCCCAAACTGCCAAATTTGGGACTGCTCCCTTTTGAAAGGAGCTGCAGACGACAAAATGAGTGTTATTTAGTGCATGGAATTTGTACATTAAAACATGGGAAATATTGAGACATAAGTAGAAAACGCTGATCATCAGCATGTTTTTCTTTTGCATCAATATTTTCTAAAGTCTATTTTTTAAGGATCATCAAAACCAGGTCTTACTCGGATAAGGGTTAAAACTTATTTATCTTTAAAATGGCAGTGCTGTGGGCAGTGATAAGAAAATAGGCAGTGTTAATTTAGTTATGATTCAACTATTTCTTTCTCTAAATTGTTTCTTTCCAAGTGTTCAATAAAGTATTTTCTGAAAAAAAAGTTTTTCCTCTTTTAATGCCTATGCATCGAGTAATCAGGTGTATATTGTTTCACTATTGTCGGTCAGTCTGTCCACATTTAACCAAGATAAATTCCCGGTTACTCAGTCTTGAAGGTCTGTTTCTCGAATGATGTATGTGGGTTTATCTATTGATATCTATCTACTGAGATCAAGATCACCTGACAAGGTCAATGTCAATTATCAAGGTCGTATTCCATAAAATTGATCTCTTTTTTCCTGGTCTTCAGTACTATCAGTTCTTTGATTTATACACACTGTTTGAAAAGTTTATTCAGGTCACTCAGCGCAAATATACATGTGATATGAGGAACAAATAAACACTATCAGATGGAAAAAATAGACACCAGGCTGTAAATACTGGTTGAATGATGTGTTAACATGAGTTTATATTGTTAGTAAAATATTTTGTTGTAAGAACTAGAGAATCTTTATCATCTATCAATATACAAAATATACCAAGCTTGTGATAAAATTAAGGTACTCCTTCCATTATAAGACAACAAACTCAGGTGTCATCCTTGGCATCTGAAATTAACGAGGGTATCCCTTGTCAATTTCCCAATTATGCACGAAGTATTTGGGAACTAATTATCGAAATATCTAGTAGGTGATTCCTTAAAAAACCATCCTATATCAATGGGCAAAACTTATTGAATTTAAAACAAGAACTATCCTTGGCCGAAGGAATATCTACGCCGACAATGTTATCGCAAGCTTGGTTTCTGCATAGGACTTTAAAAAGAACTTGTTTAGGAAAGGGTTAAAAGCCACTTTGTGTTGTGGTGATACTTGTATGTTTATTTATCGGCAACATTTTTGACTTTTTTATTTTATCATTTAGGCAATGAATCATTGGTGTATACTCCCAATGCAGAAACTTTGTATCCTAGCCATGCTGTTAGGAATAAATTTGAACAAAAATTTGCTCAGTTCATATAGAAGCGAAAATGCAATCCATAGCCTGTGTTTGTTGCCATGGTTACCAAATAAATAAAATAACTTGAGAATATTTCCATTTTTCATGTTGTAGTCATAACATGAAAGGATATTTCTCTGCTTAAATTATCTCACTTCACTCAACATATTTCCTTTATTTATGCTTTTAAAATAAGCAAAAAAATGTGATTTTATGCTTATTGGTTGTTTTCGTGTTGCCATGGAAACCAAATTGAGAATGAACAGTCAACATTTTAGTGTGCACATTTGAAGGTATGAATGAATCCTTTAAATGACATATTAAATGATGCTAGTTTTTATGTTTTTGTTTGCAATTTTACAGCTTTAAATATGTCAAATTTCCATTTTTAGTGATTCTATGTTACTTTGGTTACCATGGATACCATGAATCTGAAACATTTTCCGACTGTTTATTTTTTTCATGTCGGACATGAGACATCAGTGTATATTCCCAATGCTGTTACTTTGTATCCTAGCCATGATGTTAGGAGATAATTTGAAGAGAAAACTGCTAATCTAATACGGTAGCAAAAATGCAAAATACAGTCTGTGTTTGTTGCCATGGCAACATATTATGTGAAATTATTTTCGCTTTTCTATTCGTGAAATTTATAGCTAACATAAGCATAAAAGTTCTGGATTAGAAAAACTCATCGTGTATCAAAGGGTAAATATACACTGCTATCTTCAAAATGTACATATTTCTTTGTTCCAAAAACAGAAAATCTTGCCTTTGGGGAGAAAATCTTTCTCTGGCCGTTGCCATGGTAACGGTACAGCTACAACACTTTCCTTTAGGCTTTCGAACTTTTATGACAAAAGGAATCAATTGGGCAAGCAATTTTTTGAATTCTGAAAAAGTCACTAGTCACCTTTTCTATAGAGCCTGCATGATTCTTAGGGAGAGTGCTAATTAAAACTTTCTAAAACAAGACAAGTTTTTGACTTCCCTTATATAAATGACTTTTGAAAACATTGAGACAAAAGAAGAAATGTAATCCTCATTTTGCTTAAATAGTTTCTGTGCTATATTATATCTATTTCAACGTCCTTGTCTTAGTCTGCAGAAACTTTCATATTAGACCAACCTAAATATTTACCGCTTGGAAAAGATCAAGAATAGTCATGTTAGATACAACTACAGTCGACACTCGTTGTGTCGAAATCGGAGGGGCCGTCAAAATACCTCGACATATCCGGAGTTCGACTCATCCGATTCTGTTCAATTACGAATCAATACCATTTGACCATTTTTGTTGCTCATCAAGAGCGTTCATAATTGAAATATAGTAGGAAAAGGACAGAAATTGCTCGTGTGTCGAGCAATTTCTGTCCTTTTCCTACTAAATTTCAATGGCCATATTTATTTTGAAATTATTTCATTTAACTTTCTGATTATCCATTGGTGAGGACGGGGTCAGATTTTCACTTCGACTTAAGCGAATATTCGACTTATCCGATGTCGACATAACGAGTGTCGACTGTAGATCATAGAAAAATGCGGTAAACAACATAATAATCAATCTACTGATGAGTAAAACGCTGCTTTTCTGCGAAAACCTCGTATCTGCAGCTTGTTTTAAGCTGCAGATACAAGGTTTTTGCAGAAAAGCGACGAAAACTTGGTCATGCTACATGGTTTTATATTATACAAGATTTAAAGTGTTAAAATTCATATATCTATAATCCATTCATAGAATCTTTTGCTGGTCCAAGTCCATGGATGTTGCTGACGGAAATTTCAAATAAATAGAATTTATATTTTTAGGTCTTTTTGGGTAGAAAATGTTGTGTGAAATGGAAAAAAAAAATGCTTGGCACTAGCAATGTTTTGCATTTTCCACTATGTTTTCTAAAGTCATTGTTTTGTAGGTAAGGAAATTTTAAGATAAATGGAGAAAATGCTGATTATCAGCATTTTCTTCTTTTGTCTCCAAGTTTTCCCAAGTCTTTTATAATATGGACATAAGCCAGAATTTGTTTGAAAAAGCGTTAAAGGGTTAAAAGTTGACTTCTTCAACACACGAATGTCATTCTAAAGGAGCTGAGACTTTGTGCCGTTAAATGCCGAAATAACTTAACTTATGAAGGACTTAAATAATTTAGTGGCGTTAGTGTTGTTACATGTATATGTTCTATTACATATAATCACAGGTATACCTCACGATAAATGACCTGGCAGAGAAGCCCATACTAATCGAATGGAATGTTCTGCCAGGTCAATTCTCGTCCGCTATACGTCAATTTGTTTTAGTTTGTTTGCTTGTTAACATGTCATATTTTTTACATGAATATAAAACTGGCTTTCTTTTAAATTATTAAAACAAGTCTAATTCTGTGAATATCGAGGGCTTGGTGCAAAACTATTGTAACTCCATTTTACAAAAAATTACCTGAAAGGGAAAAACTTATTGACTTTCTCAAAGCTAAAGAGGAAAATTCTAAATATAATTTTAAGTACATGTATACAGAATTGAGACCTCATATTTTAACACATGATGTATTCCTTCCTAAAGATTCAGAAATTGCAAAAAAGTGAATTTCTGAAAAATGTGCAGTTACAATAGTATTACACTGTGCCCTCGATATACATTTATGTTCTTACATATTTACATACATATGCATTGATTCATCTCATGTCCATATGATTATGCTTTTCGACTCCCCATATGTTAAAGGCTTTTGAAAATATTGTGAAATGAAGAAATTGCTTGTGGCACAAGCATTTCTGTCGTTCTTAACACTCTTTTCTTATCAGAAAGAAGTCTAATAGAGATGTACAATTTCTTTGACTAAGAATTGTCGTCTGCAACGATTTTGAAATTGACTATAGGCTTGCTTTCTTATAAAAGGGTTAAGATAATAGTATTAGTAAACCTTTCACAAACAAAATTAAATTTTCACATGAGTATTTGAAAGAAAACTCTCAAACATATTTAGGACATAATAATTGTGAAAATGTCTGTCTTTTCCTCAAGATTTTCTCTGTTCATAGGCTATAATACTCTAACCTTGACAATGAAAATACCGTCTGTTGAAATTCCTTTCAATTTGGTCTGGCTGGGACACACTGCGCAGAAACCTTCATTCGTAGTGACACATATTCAGCTGATTTAAACCTTTCCCAAACGGACAAAATTTAGGGTGGTCAAGTTTGAATGCTGTAGCAGACGATAAAATCAGCAGTTTCTCCTTTTGTCTCAATATTTTCTATGCTTTTTTTTTTACACAAATCCTATCTTTAATAACATTCATTTTGTCATTTGTGGCAGTTTCTGAAGTGGATAACCCAAAAATTTTGTTGTTTGGGAAAGGGTTTAGTCTAATAGTGGATAATGTCCGGATATATTTTATTGCCTGTTGTTCGAAATGTCTATCGTAGAAGTATACCGTCGCTTTTCTACTATTATTCTATACTAGTCAAAACTTCTAACCGGCCACTTTAAAAATAAAGATATTTTTTTTCTTTGGTGATTGGATTTTCATGAAATTTGCTACGTGAATTTTTAAGCAACTATCCAAATGATTTTGGCAAAAATTTACCGTTGTTTTATTGAAATAAAAGCACAGCTAGAAAAAAGCTCAAAAAGCTCTAAATTCACACAGAGCTCAGAATAGTGTCAATGTAGTGTTTTTGGTATCATGAATCGTTAGCTAAAACATAGACTAAGAAAAAAATTGAAAATGTTTGACAATTGTGCACGGCATATGGGCCTAGAAGAAAATGAAAGAGCTCACGTATGCAGAAAAACGGTGCTTAAAAACAACATCTAAATCACGTTTTTCTTCGAAAATGCTTTAAATATAGACTGATGATTCACGGCGAGCTACAAAATGTAGGATATGTGTAAAAAATCAGTTTGTTGCATCGATTTTCCACCCCAGACCATATTTGAGCATATTCACTAGATAAAATGTTTTGCCTGTTGAATTTAACCCTCATCCTACAAACTGGGGTCAATCTGACCCCACGAGTTATTTTTTGCATGTCATAATTTTACCGCATGCACTCTGGTGTCCAAATTTTAGGAGTTTGTTGGTCTACCACAACCTTCTTCATGTCACGCAACATTTCCAGACTTTAGCATATTTTGCGTTTTTAATATTGATTTTGTTGCTGGGGTCCGTTTGGACCCCACTATAATTATTCATTAATACAACTAATTAAATTTATTTAATTTTTTTCTTAAAAAAATCTTCATCTAAAAAACCACAAGACGCATTTCAACCAAACTTCACAGATATAATCCTTGGGCAACCTTCTCTGAAAAATCCTTAAAGGAATTTTGATTTGATAAAAAATATCACAGTTATCTGCCCTTGATTGTCCAAAATTGCGGTGTTGACTAATTTTTTACTATTTTTACTCTCACATCAACAAATTTTGACTACTCAAAACAAAACGTTAACAACATGTTGGTGACTATGATTTCTTGCCCGAGTGCAAATTTCATTTTGATCGAAATCTTAGATCATGAGTTATGTGCCCTTGAATTTTATGCAAAAATTGCATAACGTAGTAAAATAAATACAGGCCTATGGAGCGATTCAAGCCCTTTAGGGCCTTCTAGTTTTTCATTTCCATATGTTTTTGTGCTATTATCATTTGTTAGTAACCAATATAACTTTTAAACAAAGAATATGTCTTTTGTGAAACTTTTTTTGTCATAAATTCAAAATTACGTGTGGGGTCGAAATGGACCCCAGTTGGTAGGATGTGTATGTAAAATATGTTGGTAGGATGAGGGTTAAACACCATTTTACCATGCCCTCCATTCTTTCCGCTTTCTCTGTTGTCAAAAGTCACACAAGATTGACAATTTTTTTCCATTTTCTTTTCTTCGTCTGGGTTGTAGCTAACGATTTGTGTACTTTTAATTGTTGAAAGTGTATTATCTCGAGCTCTATTATGATTTAGAGCTTTTTGAGCTTTTCCTTTATTACACATCAAAACTTATAATTATTGGTAAATAATCATGTAAATCCACGGATATTATGCTTAAAAATGTACATATCAAATTTCATTAAAATGGAATTACCTTTAAAAAAGTTATGGTCATTTTTAAAGTGGCCAATTAGGACTTTTTGCCAGTATAGTTTCATTTCCAACATTTATTTCTGATTTCATTTGACATGGTGTAGCTTAATCTTTTATTTTCATAAGTTACATATTAATTAAACTTAGTTGTAGACATAGTTCATGCATACCTTTTTTGAGTTCTCTTTATATAAAAACATATGTGCACTACAATTTAAGTCTCTTTGGTGTATAAAATGAGCATATCTTGCATAAAAGTCTTGCGAAAATATTTATACTTGAATTCCCCGTAACCATGTAACTTAATCCGAGTCTTGTCTGATGTAAATACGCTCTTTGATATTTTGATTTTTCGCTTAATAGCGAAATATCAAAATATCAAAGAGCGTATTTACATCAGAGAAGACTCGGATTACATGTAACTATGCAATGTAGATGTTTTATTATAGTAGAGAAATTAGTGAAAGAATTATAAAGTCATAAATATGACAATTTATCCTTTTTCAGGATCTTCTGCATTAATGTGCTACCAGACGTGTTATGGGGAAGAACGCGTCACAATAGTGGATTGTGGTCAAAGCTCTTGTATGGTCGTTAGAACTTCCTGTAAGTTGATACATCGATGCTTATTTAACCCATTACCAGACGACAAAAAATTCGACTGTCTAATTTGAAAGACGTTGCAGACAACAATTTGATGCTGATGAAAGTTAAGATTTTTTTCCATTTTGTGTTAAAAACATTATGGAAAATGAAGAGATTGCTTGACACAAGCAATTGCTTCATTTTTCAAATTGTTTTCTCAAAGCCTTTCTTTTGAAGGAGTCAAAGATGCGTCATTGTGAGGTAATGGGTTAAGCTGCAGTTACGATATTTTTTGTTGAAAGCGTCGATATGGATTTGATTTAACTATCCTAAACGAAAAGATTAAATTTTGCACCCTAAAAATAAATTACAGATGATGAATTTTCTTATCTAAGTTAAATATTTAGGCCTATCGCAACAAAAATCGTTTTGTGAGATGAAAATAGATCTAGCTTGTTAGCCATTACTATTTGATCCTTTTCTGTAATGTTTTTTTTTTCGAGTAGTAATATATATGTTTGGATAAATATAAGTCGTTGTAACAAGCAATTTCTTCATTTTCCATCATGATTTCCAAACTTTTATAGTTTGGGGATGGAGTCAAATAGAACCAATGTTTAGGAATTTGTTAACCCATTACCAAACGGCAAAAATTTAGACTTGTTCAAATTCAAAGATTTTGCAGACGACAATTTCATGAGAATAAAATTAAATCTTTTATGGTCTTTTTGTGTAGAATACATTGTGGTAAATGAAGAAATTGCTTGTCACAAGCAATTTCTTCATTCTCCACATTGTTTTCCCAAACCATTATCTTGTAAGGAGTCAAAAGGAGTCACTGTGTGGTAATGGGTTAAGTGAAGGGTGACATAAATCTACATTTTGTTGTTTTATTTCTATTTACAGACGGAACGTTCAAGTCCTGTGCTTTTAGAGTGCACCCGACACAAGTGCTACATAGACCTGAATATCATATATATTTTTGTAATTATTTTTTGTGTAATGTTTGAATAACACGTGGTGGTTAACCCTTTCCCATACAAGACCCGGTTTTGACGTCCCTGGTAGAAAAGGCTTATGAAAACATTGAAACAAAAGAAGAAACTGCTGATGACCAGCAGTTTCTCTTTTCGTCTCAATATTTTCTATGCCATATTTCACACAAATCCTACATTAGATAACATCCATTTTGTAATCTGTAGCAGTTTTTAAATTGGATTACCCTAAAATCTTGCCATTTGGGAAAGGTTTAATTCGTCGAACAGTGTAATTAGACTAGAGGTGCGTTCTTGGAGCGAGATGCTTATGATATCTTTTAGATTTTAATAAGATGTTTCAAAAAACAAAGCGTTATTTGTGGCGAGATTTTAAAGCCCCTCAATTCGTAGCGACATTGCTATATTTCTTGTGGAACCCATCGGTCAATTTTGTAGAATCAGTATAAGCTAGGCATAATTGACCGAGTCGTTCCTTAATGTTTCTTAAGTTATGAACTGCAGTGTTACATGACGCAATTTGTATAAAGTGAGAAACATTAAGAACACCTCGGTCAAAGTCTTTGTCTTAAAACCGCTTAGTCTACAACACCTTAAGAAATTTTGAGAAATCTGATAAACAAGCCTCAGCATTTTATAGGACTTTTTCACAGACTGAATGTTCCTGACGGAAGAGGATGTCGGAAAATACCGGGAATAAGCTAGACGTGGTGAACTTTTGAAAAATAAACCGATAAAATAGTTATTAAAGTCAAAGGACGTTTAATCGCTCGGGACGAAAGTATAGGAAGAACTATTGTTATACCCCCTGATGTCGGCGTCGGCGTCGGCGTCACTGTCCGCAAAAACTTTAACCTTGCCCATATCTCATGCCCTGTTAGAGATACAGCCTTGTTATTTCACCAAGTGGGTACTAACCAAGAGCTTTGATTTGCGACCATGGCCTTTGACCCAATGACCTTAACATTGGAGTTTGACATACTTTTTGACCGTTTTTCAAATTTCAACCTGGCCTATATCTTATGCCATATTACAGATACAGCATTGATATTATACCTGAGGGTACCTCTAACCAAGACATTTCATTTGGGACCATGATGTTTGACCTGGTGACCTTGACACTGGAATTTGACCTACTTTTAAAAAACTATAATATGGCCGAAAAAATATTTTTGGCTTGGCCTATAGGCCTATTTTATGACCTTTTACACATACAGCCTTGATATTTCACAAACGGATACCTCCTACCAAGTCCTTTCACATTTGACCATGATATTGGACTTGTTGACTTTGACCTTGAAGTTTCACCTTCTTTAAGAAATATTTAACCTGGCCTCTATATCATGTCATATTACACATACAGCCTTGATATTTCACACATGGACACCTCCTTCCAAGACATTTAACATTTGACCATGACCTTGGACCTTGTGATCTTAATATTGGAGTAAGACATTCTTTTAAGAACTATAACCTGGCCTATGAAGAATACCTACTTTGACCTACTTTTCAAAACCCTAAACTTGGCTGTTATCTTGTAAACATTGATACCTCGTCTCCTGCCAAGGTTTTCCATTTTGGACCATAACTTTTTCTTTGTGACAAGCTCTCGTTAGGGCGAGCTTATATTATCCGCGGACAATGCTTGTTGTTTATCTTCAATAAATTTTCTCAGCTGTTTTTTAAGAATCCACCAAGTCAATCTAATGCGTGACGTCTGTGCTTTAAAACGAATTCGAATCGGTCTGGTGTTGATACAAATATAATTATATTGAATCTTTTCTGAAATTTTTGAATCGCGTCATTATTCATCGTGGTAATAGTAACAAGATATCATACCATACATGCGTCACCATTGTTTATATGCACATAGCTCATTATACTATTTAGCAGTCGTTCATTAAACTTCATTTACACCAAGTATATTGTTATTTTACTCTGTACCTTTCACAAGTGTGGTTGACTTAAATGATACAAGAGAAACAACGTATTGATGATTATCGGCAATATCTCCATTTCCACAATAATTAATCTATTATCAGTTAATTACTTGTCGTCTGCAACCGATGTAACAGTTCTTCAGTCTAAATTTCCGTTGTTTAAGAATGAATTAAAAGGTCAATGTAATAATTAAAATATATGAGCCAGGATCTGGAAAAACGTCCCTTAAGGCTTTTGAACCCAACATGGTTCCAGATCAGCCTGCGTTTACACGCAGTCTGACCAGGAACCTTGTTGTCCTCCAATAGCTTTGTTATGATCTGTAGCAAACATATGAGAATAACATGGATCCAGGTCAGGCTGCTAGTACACACAGCATGATCTTGAAACATGACTGTCTCGAATGCTATAAGGGACGTTTTTCCAGATCCCAGCTCGTATTATGTTAGTCTTTTCGTAATCTTAACCCTTTCCCAGTCAACAAATTGTTCAATTTAAAAGCTGCTGCTGACAAAACTGTATGATACGTATACAGCCTTAGCACAGAAAATATTGAGGATAAAGGAGAAAATGCTGGTTAGTAGCATTTTCTTCTTTTGCCCCGATGTTTTCCTATTTTTTCCATTGAGACATCAAAACCCTGTTCGGGAAAGGGTTAAAGCCTTAACAACTTTCCAAAATAACTTTAGAAATCTTAAAAATCTCGCTCCAGAGAAAGCGCCTCTGACTTTGTAGACCCAAATAAAAGGAAATAAAAAATATTGAGGCAAAAGAAGAAAATGCTAATAATCGTTATTTATCGGTGTAGATATTCTTTCACTCAGGAATAATTTTTGTTTTAAATTCAAGAAGATTTGTCCCTTGATAGATGAAGAAAACAGTTTAAGGAATCGATTGCAAGTACTTTATTAATCAAATACCAAACTCTTAGTTCATCTTTGGGTGTCATCCGTGCATGTTAACAGTTATTGACAACGGTATCCAAGCGTCAATATTTGGCGTCATCCGTGAAAATGGAAATTACCGCGGATGACAAGGAAGTTGCACGAAGTGTTTGCTGGATGGAATAGCTTCATTTATCGCACACTTTATTTCTATGTAGGACTTTAACCCATTAACAGACGACAAAATTTTGGGGTAGTCCAATTTGAAGGAAGGTGCAGACGACATTTTCAATTTGATGAAATTCTAAAGTTGTGTAACTTTTTTGATAGAAAACATTGTGTAAATGAAGAAATTGCTTGTCACAAGCAATTTCTTCGTTTTCCACAATGTTTTCCACACCTTTACTTGTAAGGGAGTCAAAAGGCGTCACTGTGCAGTAATGGGTTAATTTATCGCACACTTTATTTCTATGTAGGACTTTAAAGTAAGACTTGTTTGGGAAAGGGTTAGAGCCACCTTGTGTTGAAATGATATAGAGGAAAATAATTGACCCGGCAGAGTGACCTTTACTGTACAGAAAAGTGGAAAAGTTTATTGTCCAGTTTAGATGGGAATGGCCCTTCGTTAATTTACGTAAAAGCGTGCACTGTATCCGTTATACAGCATTGTGCCGCCATGTGAAAATAAGATTTTATCTTATCTAGCCAAATAAAAATGTTAAGCTACCGTGGTCCATTTGGATCGAAATTTTCAGTAAAGCTAGTCTTAAAATTGGCGTAATCTCCAAAAAATGAAAATATCTAAATACAGTCCACATCCTAGTCATACCGTACAGATTGCACAGGCTGACCAGGATCGGCATTTTTGCATATTCAGTTCACCAATTACCATTTTAAGACGACGCGACAAATATATGCACGTGCAAATACTGTTAAGTCGTTGAATAATATGATTATTAGCTGTAAATAGCGAAGCATGCGAAGTGTTCGGCAAATCACGAGGGGTTCCTGCATACCTATCACCCCTGGACGACAAGTCTGTTGACCTTTCCGCTTGGTCTGCTCTGCCGGGTCAAATATCGCCGTCTATACTTGTATAATAGGCTTCGATTTTCCGTGTGAACAAATACGTCATCGTCACGCCTCACTGGTCTAAAAATAGATTGGGAATCCCTTATCGTGCAAATATGGCTGTGAATCTCGCGAAGATTTTCCACCTTCAACTTGCCGGAGATAACATTCTAAGAGCTTAATTGCTGTAATCATTTGTTGAGAAACATTCTAATTCCGAGTTGAGAAGGTTGCTGCACTGTCGTGTACTTTTTAAGATCGGTATATTCTGATTTTTTTTCGGGAGAAAGGGCGGAGCCTAGTAAACGGTTATTACATCGAAGATTGAGGAGAAACAGCGTTTTCAATTAGCGGTAAATCGTCGGTGTTATTGCAAGTTATTGTAACTGCAGCTTGAATCAAGCTGTATTTACGAGGTTTTTTAATAACACGTTTTACAATCGCACAGTCTTTCAATTTCGAAATGTTTTCATGCTCGTGCCGCACGTTTTTCCCTTATGTTAACCAAGGTATCGAGAAGTAAACTCGTCGAATAACCTTTTGGCTTAGCCACACCCTTTCAGGTGAATAAAAACGCAATATAACCATGAAATAAGCAGTTGACAACTTATGACAAGTAATGTTTACACATACGGACATGTCCTGACTTCATCGTGCCGCTCGTGCGTGCTCGCTTACCCTTTCCAAAACGGCATAATGTCATGTTGGGCTAAATTGAAAAAAAAGTCTGCAGACGACAAAACGGATGTGAATATCTTTAGTGTTTTATCTCGGAGAAAATATTGAGGCAAAAGAAGGATGATCATCAATATCCAAAGAAGTTATTCACACCCATTTTGTCTATGTGCATGCCTTTTCGATTTTGTCGATCAACATTTTCTTCTTTTGCCTCAATGTTTTCCAAAGAATTTTCTGTTGGTGACGTCAAACCGGTCTTGTTTGGGAAAGGGTTAATATAGAAAAAAAACTAGAATTTGTCGCTGAATGTGATTTGATACCCCATAGGCTTTCACTACAACAATGGGCATTTTAACTCACAAAATAAGCAGGATAGAGTTATGTTCCTTGTACGTTGCACTTCTCCTTGGTGAGATCTATCTACCCGAGAAGTTTCATGATCATAGCTACTTTACTTTCAGACTTTTCCATGTTTTTTCTGGTTAAGCTGCTGAGGAATCTCAAGAAAAAACGTCTTTCATTTCTGGTCTGTCTCCGTATTTGGAAGCAATATTGCATGTTGCATATGCGCAATGTTTCGTAGTTTTAGTTCCCGCCTGCATTATCTATGATCGACTAATATCGCGCTTGAAAATAATATTTTTTTGCCAACACGGTTACGAAAAATTGTCCGATTCCATGACCGATAAACAAAATATAAGACTGGTACCCGGCAAACGTTGTTGGGGTATTCCCATCGGAAATCTATTTTTAGCACACGAACGCGGGAAAACTGTTCGCTATTGATAAACCATTTACTAAACAAGGCCTAGTTCTGAAGTTCCTAATAGACATGTCCGATTTTTGCCGATTACGAGACGGACTACAGAGGACGGACTTTCGAAGGGGGTCTTCTCAAAATGCCTGACAATAAGGTGTCACTCCACTGTTTAATTGACTACTTAACTAACGAGTAAAATGGGTCAACTGTGGGTATTCACAACTCATCTCAAAAGTTCCTCGGACCACATGACTAAAATAAGGTTAAAGAACGTGTCTAAGTTTCTTATTCCATACCAAGAAAAGGGGGCCATGAGTATCAAAATGCTCGGAAAATATCCAAGCCAATGCTATTACCCACTCAATTCTTAATGTCAGACTAGTCTATACAAAGTTCGCAACCTGACGTTATCCCACTGGAATTGGGCTTATTTATTTACGCTAATAAAGTGCAGCAGTGGCGGGTCTGCCTTTGAGCGGGACTGTATGTAGGGCATTTTACGATTCTCTACACACAGAATCTCTGTGAGAAATGTAGGATATCAAATCTTAAACGGAACTCATTTTGGTACTACAACCTGAAAGAAATGCCGTTGTGAAGTGTCTACATAGGCCAACAAAAAAGATGCTGCTTCTTTTAACTAGCCTGTTTGATATTCGAACATGGCTGAGAGATAACACTTTTATAATGCTTTGGGATCATTTCCACAAAATTCATTCGACATTCCAGGATAGCATCACAAGCTTTCTTCTTTATGTTTTAGAAGGTTATGACCTTTGTGCAACGGGTATTTTGCAGTTAAGTCGTGTACTCTCAAACGCATACAACTGATTTGCAGAACAAGGATTTGTTATGTCGTCTTACCTGCTGTACGGTGGTAGCTGACTCGAAAATACGGATAATAATACATACGTATCTAAAAAAAATATAGACCAAAGTAATTCGCAAGAGAATTCCGCATATGTAAAGACCATGCTTCGAGAATGTTTCCTAAGACGCTCAACTAACAAACGCTGTCGGCAAAGATACAGTTCTTAATCATGGGTTATTTTTTTACGCATTATACCGTAATGCATACACGGCGTGCATGTACATACAGAAACACACGATAAAATACCACTAGCCTTTCTTAAGTTTAGTAGGCCAAGTATAAAGTGTGCACGTGGGACTCGTGCAAATTACGTAGGATATATCCTATGTAGCATCGTGATCATAATAAGTCATGCAAAAATGTTTCATGTGCTATAGAAATTGCATACTGTTTTTAGCTTGCTCTAACAGACGAGAGGTAGTTGTCAAAATTTCTTTGCGTCTGGAATCTTTTGCCAAGGTCATAGCCTCTAGACTAAACATTTGCTGGCATTTTAAAACATCATACACTTATAGATCACTGTGTTTACAAGTGTCAATGTCAAGAACCGTACGTTTAAGTCACATATATTTTCGGATTGTTGATATTTTTTCTCGCTTTCGTTTCTTACACACCGTTTCTATTTTAAAAGAATTTCAATTCAGAAAGAGTGTTTAATGTACGAGATCTTAAATCGTCGATGTTAATGCAAAACTCTTTTAAGGTAAAGAGAAAAATAATAACTTTTCCGAATCTGAATGGTTTTACTTGAATTCGGACATATTGTTCACATACAATTGATTTGTCATTAATACTACTAAGTAAAAATATCCCCAAACATGCAAGAATTTTAATAATTGGATATAGAAGGGGTTTACTTTGAAAATTGCAAAATAATGACATACGAGGTTTTTCATTTACACCGACGATATGTCAGAGTATGCGTTATAATTTATTGGAATTGACATCGCATAATTGTTATAGCGAGACAGGAATGTTTTGCTTTCTTCTTTAGAAAGAAATCCAAGTCCGAGGTTATTCCCTATTGTAAATATTTTAACTCTTAAAACTTTCTCTAAACGACACAATTTTAAAATGTTGTTTCAAACCTAGCACGGATGATAACATAGACTTTGATTAAAATGAAATTTATTTGTATTGCACTGAAAATGATATGGGAAAAAGAAAAAAAATGTCGGGTGTTACAATTTCCTTGTTTCGCATCAATGCTTCTAGACCTGTTTCATTAGTGTTACAAAAGCCAAAAACCTGTTTTGAATTTGTGAAAACGAGTTAAATAGACTTGTTACACCCTGACTGTAATGTGACTTTTCTTTTTAAATTATATGTGCATGGACTGAATCGATCGATGTACGTCTGAACAGACCTCTCTCATTTACTGATGCCACGAAATTTGAAATTGTTTGAGACGACCCCCAGCGAATCGTAATCGAGTGTCCGCTCTCAACATCCGCAAAAATCGGACGTGTCTAATGTAAACTACTGGGTGAAACATTTAGACAACAAGATGTGTTTGTGAAACACCAATGCCCCCAAAATGGCCATTTTTCTAAAACGTTAAGTTTTCGTGTAATGGGTTGATAAGGGTTAATAGATGACCTTGAGGTAGGTCAAATTGCCTGGAACAGATATATATCATTATTAGGAAGTTGCATACCAAATTCGAGCTTTATATGTAAAATTCTTTTAGAGAAAAAGGCAAATGTTAAGTTTTAGGACAGACAGATGTACAGACGGACTGACTGACAGACGGACACGAGTAAACGAGTAAAACAACGATACGGGAGCATAAAAATGCTGGTGACCAGCATTTCTGCGCTTTTCTCAGTGTATTTGATCTATATACATACTATACACACACGTCCTATTTTTTCAACATCCTTGTCCTAGTCAGCTGCACCTATTAACCCTATCCCAAACGACATAATTTTGGACTCTTCAAAATTGAAAGGTTTTGCAGACGACAATTTGAAGCCAATAAAGAGAGGATTAGTGTACACTATAGCACAGAAAATATTGAGACAAAAGGAGAAACTGCTGATTATCAGCAGTTTCTTCTTTTGTTTCAAAGTTTTCCCAAACCTTTTCTAATAGGGACGTCAAAACCAGGTATTGTTTGGGAAAGGGTTAAGTAAGACCGCCCTAAATAGTAACCGCTCGGCAAAGAACCAGACAAACAGTCATGTAAGGTTTAACTAGGGCATAGAAAAATGCGGTGAACGACATAATACTGAATCTACTCACGAGTGAAACATGTTCACGATTCGTGTTGTTTTATTGGTAGCCCAGCCTTTAGCTGGGCTACCTTTGTAACGGTTTTAAAATATTAACGTGCAGAGTTAGGGAGGCGATCATTGTACAAACTGTTCGACATTTTTGTGGAAGCTGGTTAAATTGTACGTTGATAATGATTGTTACATTAACAACATATTTGTTTTATATGCTTACGCCATTTACGAGGAAATACAATGCATAAAACTTGCATTTGTAAACTATTTTAATTTCCCCCAGATACGAATTACTAACCGCTCAATCATGTGACCGGATTGGTCCATAGAAATACCGAAACACACGAAGAACTATAACACATCATGTTAACTATTGTTGTTTATGCTTAACAACAGCAAGAAGAGAATTTTGTATGAAGTGTTGAATAAATAACGGTAATATATATTCGCTATGAACTGATCCATTCTAAAATCGATACTGTAAATGTGTTTTGGTATTTACTAATGTGTTTCGTTATTTCTATGGACCAATTCAGGGGCGATAACCAATCTATTCTGATAAATCTCACTATAATTTAATTTTGTTTTAGTGTCGTTTGACACAAGTGTCGCTGTGGTCTATTGGATAGAGTGCTAGGTTTTCCAAAGCCTGAACACTTTTGTTCCATTGGTTCGAGACCCACTCACGCTAGATTCTTTTTTTTTTCTTTTTTGTATATTTTTAAATCAACAAGAAAGTTTTCATGAATTCTTCAAATACGCTTTACTTTTTTATTGGCAGCCGAGCCATGAGCTATGAGATATGCCCGTGTATAGTTTGTTAGGCAACCATTGTACAAAATGTTCGACCTATTTGTTGAAAATGGTTGAAATGTATGTCGATAAGGATTATTAAATCAAAAGCATATTTTTTCGACATGTTAAGACATTCACGAGGAAATATACTGCATAAAATATGAATTTGTTTATTGTTTCATATCCCTCAATTTCGATAGGGACAAATCCAAATTGTGTAAATAGATTAAACTTTTATAAGCTTTACCATATGTTATAGCTTGAGTGGTACAGTGGTTACGACACCGGACTAAGAGTTCATTGTAGCTTATATGTCATGGGTTCAAAACTCGCTAGCGCTCGATATTTTTCATATTTTTTTTACATAATTATTTTTTTCATTTGTTTTCGTTCAGCTGCTGAACATGAGCAATTCATTGAGCATTCAAACCATGATTGTTTCTGTAAACTTTAATTTTGTATTTTATCGAATGTTATGGTATGATTATTTTATACTCATGTCAGTGAATGTAAGCCATTTAACATTTTTCTAAACAAACTTTGGATTTTAAGCTTCATAAAGGAAAAGACTTGGACAACATAGAGGCGAAAGAAAAAATGCTGGTAATCAGGGGCCCGTATTATCAACGATATTGCGACCACGATTTTGTGTAAACTGTGTAACAAAACATCTGATTGCACGCGAAATCAGATTGTGCCAATCAGGTTTTGCTGTTTCAAGTAATTACGCAAAAACAAATCGTACGATAGGTGATAATACGGACCCCTGCATTTTTTTCTGTTTGCCAAAATATTTCCAAGGTATGTTGAACATCTTTATTAATTCAAATTAACTTAAATTTCGCCATTTGGGAAATGATTATATCAGTTTAAGCCAGAATGCTTCAAAGGGTCACGCGACAAGATAAAACGCGGAATGACACCTTTGCAATCGCGGTAGCGACATGGAAATTGCTTTTGGTCGAGCTTGAAATTCTTTTTTTTTTTTCAAAATATTTGCTGCATTTACAAGTATTTGATATTGACGTTAGATAAATCACACCCTATTACCGGCTATCACTCGGGCCGTTGCAAACCTCGTGCAGTATCATCGATAAATGGCGGGTGTACTGGGTAGGTCATACTTTCCCCATTTTTGTTTCGTGTTATTACACCTCTCAGCTTTATTTTGTAGTGTACTAGGCTGACCATATATTTGAGTACCTACATGTCAAATATAAGCCCAAAGATTTCTCAATCAACAAAATTATTCAAAAATAAAGACGTAACTTCACATATTTTTATGTAAAATCCACCTTTCCATGCAAATTTTAGAAAAAAACACTAAGTGAATGTTAGAAATTTTATTACAAAATGGAAATCTAGTATATTATCTAACAACTACTCGTTTGAGAAGACGATCAACTATTCCGTTATATCGTTATAGTCAAACAAAGTTTGGTGAGGTACAAATTTATACTATCACGAACAGATCATACGGCTTCAATATGCTGTTCGTGATAGCCAAATCGGCATCAGTATTTAATTTTTAATCGGTCAGTCTGAACTTAATTCAATTCAAACTTAATTCAATTCAAACGGTTTTCTCAATTTACATAGTGTAAGAAAATTGATTGACTTTTCTAATAGTTATATTATTTCTAACGATCACCTTATCATTTCCTCATTATATTGACTGAAAGTTGGATTTTACATAAAAATATGTGAAGTTACGACTATGTTGTTGAATAATTTTGATGTTTGGGGAATATTTGGGATAAAATTTGGCATGTAGGTACTCAAATATATGTCCAGCATAGTACACAAAATATAGCTGAGAAGCGCAATAACACGAAACAAAAATGGAAAAAGTATGACCTACCCAGTACACCCGCCATTTATCGATGATGCTGCACGAGGTTTGCAACGGCCCGAGTAAAGCCGGTGATAGGGTGTGTAAATGTGAATTCATATTATGACCACCAAGTTATTGTAATAACAATCTCCATTTCGGTGCCATCAGCTCTATTTCTCCGATAAAGCTAAATAAGTCTCATTGTGAACTTTAGGGAAAAATGACTCGATTGACCATAAGGTTGACATTATTAGCAAGCAAATAGTCAAACATGGATCCTCATCGGCTAGTGCATACATACCGTCTGATCACTGCCCATGATTGGCTCTCAAAACTTCTTCACGACATGTAGTAGATTCAAACTGACAGAATGTCGTTAAGTATTTTTTTATGTTTTAAAATCATTTGCCACGCCAATTTGTTTTGCCACCGGGTACATCAAGAATATAACTGATGTAAAACATAAAGATATAAAATATATAGTAGACAATGTATAAAAAGCAGTGTTTATCGATGACCTATACTTATTTACTTCGTCTTGCTCAAGCTTTGGTTACAGAATGTACCATGTCCAAAACAAGATAGATCTCGTCTTGACACCCCTAATAAGTGAAATGAGGGATATAATAATAGTGAGAAAATATTATGTGGGTTCTGAGAAATCCAGATATATTCAGAAATGTTTTATTTTCTACTAATATTTGTATGTTATGATATACACATGGATTGTTTTTGTCGTGTACATTGAAATTGAAACTGTCGGATTCTTGCCACTTGCTAAATGATTTAGTCCACAAATTTAGTCAAACGAACAAACATTATTACCACTGCCAATTTGATCTGAACCTATCAAAGTCTCAACGTTTGTAATAGCATACTGGTCCGCCAAATCGAATGCATAAAGCAATGCCATATATCACGACTAAACATTTGTATCACAGAAACTTAATTTTAAAGATTTCTTTTACCCATTCTAGACACATAGTTCTTATTCGATCTGACCTAAAAATCGGTAATTAGTGCCTGTTCCCATCATTTTCAAGTAGACACCATGCAGAAACTTATTGAATTATTGCTGGCCAAAAGATTCTGGGCTACTTTGGATGCTATGCATCAAAAAATTGTCTTGTACCATTTGGTACGTGTTAACCCATTACTAAACGGCCAAACTTTTTGCTTGTCGAAATTCAAAGCTGCCACAGACGGAAATTTCAAATGAATGATATTCTATATTTTTAGGTTCTTTGGGGTAGAAGAAATTGTGAAATGATTGAAACATTGCTTGTCACAAGAATTTATTTTTTCATTTTCCACAATGTTTTTAATGCCATTTTCTTATGGAGGTTAAGAAATAGTTAAATAGTTATTGTATGGTGATGGGTTAAGAAGTAGCAATATAGTAATTGGGTAAGGGGTTAGTCTTAAACCTTTCCCAAACAAGACCTGGTTTTGACGTCCGTAAAAGAATTGGCTTTGGAAAACATTGAGACAAAAGAAGAAACTGCTGATAACAAGCAGTTTCTCCTTTTATCTCAATATTTTGTATATTATATTATGTACAAATCATTCAAATTGGACCAGTCGAAATTTTGTCGTCAAGTAACGGTCTTAATGGCCTTGACCTCACCAGATGACAATCACCCGGTTTGCAAGCACATGTATAAAAGATATCTTTTCATTCTAAATAATATTATAGTATTATAGTAATTGTGTAAGGGGTTAGTCTAAAACCTTTCCCAAACAAGACCTGGTTTTGACGTCCGTAAAAGAATGAACTTGGGAAAACATTGAGACAAAAGAAGAAACTGCTGATAACCAGCAGTTTCTCCTTTTGTCTCAATATTTTCTGTACTTTTTTTCTACACACATCCTGTATAAATCAGCATCCGTTTTGACGTCTGCAGCGGCTTTCAAACTTGACATCCTTAAAATTGTGTCATTTTGGGAATGGGTTAATCAGACAGAATGCGCCAGTGTGCAGGCTAATTGACCATTTGAACGCCAATCGACAGATCGCTCCGCCCAACATAGAATTTAATACAAACAATGGACATGTGTTCGTTTATAGGGAACGATTCTTTCCAGTTAATCGTGAAGTAAATTCGGACAAACAAAATAGTATTTCGTAGGTGTTGTTATAAAATTTCGTAACTACGGCTTAATCTAAGCCGTAGTTACGAGATTTTATAACAACTCCGACGGTTTATCAAAACATACAGTTAACCTAGTCTTTTGTTAGCACAAAATTCTTTGCAATTGGCATGTCGATTGTTTTGATTGTCAGTCGATAAATCGATACAATAACACGTGCAACGAAGAACAATTGGGGCATGACATTTTTCTGATCGCCCATTGGCTAATCGATGTTTTTGATTGACAGTCGGTGTTTGGTCAATTTTGATCCATGCTGGTTTGAACTACTATACGGTCACCTTTTGTGACTCGTCACGCTAAAGCGGACCTTATCCGAACTCCAAAAATCCAAATTTTGACAAAATTGTTAGACTCATTACAGGTCAACCAGATCCCGTATGAGAAAAATAAACGTATAGTAAAAGTGGGAAAATATTCCGAATTTAGAAAATTACATAAATGTGAAAAGTGTCGGCCTTAGTCTGGCTGCGCGGACTGCGCAGACTCACTAGGCTCGATATTTTTCACACTTCCAACAAGGTCCCTTTTAGCGTGATGGGTCATATAAACCGGCTTTAACGCTTATAAAAAAATCACCTTTTTTCCAAACGGGACATAATTCAAAACGGGACTGTTCCATATTCAAAGATGCTTCAGACGACAAAATTGTTGATAACAAAGATTGAATTAGTGTTTAATGTAGCCAATGAAATATTGAAACAAAAGGGAAAAAATCATGTTTATCAGCGTTTTCTTCTTTTGTCTCATTTCTTCCCATGTCTTTTAGAAAAGGGGCGCAAAACAGGTATTGTTTGGGAAAGGGTTAATGGGTTAAAGGTTGAAATCTTCATCAACTGAATTTAATTCCAAAAGAGCTGAACAAGACTTTGTGCCGTTTAATGCCGAAAATATCTGAAGTAATGAAGGACTTAATCTACATAAAGGCGTTTACGTTAGTGTTTGTGGTATTACTTATTATATCGGGTACGTCAATCTGTTTTGTTTGTTTCTAGACATGTCTTATTTTCTATATGTATAATTAGACACGTTAATTTGTTTTTCTCAATGTCTAAATAGTTTTAATTTTGTGTAAATATACTGCACCTCACTAATAACGCACCAATTTTTCTTGTTTTATATTTTTCAACAAAATCATTCATTTTGTTGACACCGTATAATTCGGTATTCGCCGGTCACTAGGTATGCACACAACACACTCTTTAGCACAAAACCCATTCATCCGTGACGCTAGCCATCCAAACTTGATAAACAGGTTTTCTGCACGTGCCGTAGTATTGACCTCGTGCACAAACCAGCTTATCGGTTTATGCGGTACATGTAGTCGGTGAAAGAAAGAAAACATACAAACATTTCATCGATCAGAAATGTTTTATGCTGTAAACAATTCCAAGACTTTCTACTGGTGACTAAAATTTGTTTTCTAGTAATGGGTTAAGATAATATCTTTTTATAACCCTTTCCCATACCAAATCTGGTTTTGACATATTTGAAAACTAACTTGCGAACATAATATTTCTGAAAATTTCTGCCTTTGCTTAAAGTTACTCTGTTAATAGTATACATGTTTTCTGACTTTGACATAAATAATTTCGTCTTCTGAAATTTGGGGTGGGAATAACTCCGCAAAAACCTCCATTCACAGTGACATTGATTTACATCATAAAAAAACGCTTCGACGAAATAAAAACGAGAGCCAAACAGATAACTTAACCCTTTTCCAAACAACTAAAATTATGGTTTCCAAATAGAAAGCTCCTTCAGGGGACAAAAAGATGTAACTATAGGTAACATTTGTGAACATAACTAGTATACGTACATTTAGCACAGCAAATATTGAAACAAAAGGAGAAAATGCTGATTTTCAGCATTTTCTTCTTTTGTCTCAATATTTTCTTAAGTCTTTTCTTTTAGGGAAGTCAAAACCAAGTCCTGTTTGTGAAAGGATTAAAATCTGAAAATGCGAACTCCTGTCTTTTAGGGAAGTAAAAACCAGGTCTTGTTTGTGAAAGGGTTAAAATGCAAGCTTCTGCCGGAGTTAGCTCGTGGACCTCGTGGACCTCGATTATATCTGCCTTGAAAAATTATTGGTCAATAACATACTGGCCAAAACTTCTAACGCACCACCTTGATTTATGTATTTTTACGAAGTTTACATTTATCTTTTGATATACAAATATGATTTTCTTAAATTAAATGACCATTTCACATCAAAATCGTCGGTGTTTACACAAAACCTTGTATCACATTTGTGGAACGTTGTAAAGGGGAAACAGACACTAAATTTCTGAAACTGAAAGGTTTTACTTGAAATTTGGACTTATTTTTCAAATAATTATAATGATGTTTCATTAAAACTGATAAGTAAAATTTCCCAAAACCGAAAAGAATGTTTTAACTCTACAAACATGTCGTACATGTAGTAACGTTGAAAATATCGAAAATTGACATACGAGGTGTTCCATTTACACTGACGAATTCTTAACGAAATGTACTTCCAATAAACATTATGCAATTCAACGATCAAATTATTTTTGATTATCAATGAATATCGTTCTCAGACTTATATAAGAAACAAACTTATTCTAACTTATATCGCCAATGTAAGAACCGGTTCTTTACAAATACCCCACCAACAAATGTTAAATTCGAAATTGGAGGTATTTTGAAACAGGTGTCAATTCTAGTAATTCTAGGTTCAAATATTGGTATAATTTTCATCATCAGTTCTTTGAAAAATGTTCAGCCTATACTATATTCGCTGACATACAATAGCATTCAGTTGCGCCTGAAATAATATATTTTGTGATAAAAGCCATGTGACGCGTTAGAAGCTTTGATCAGCATATTATAATGTGCTATGTACTCATTCTATGAGTTATAACCTGGGTCTTGCTTTTCTACACGGTTTATTTAATAACCTTGTATATTCCGTTTTCTTTTACCTTTTAGAGGGCTTGCTTAGCCAAGAGACCATGTAACGAGTTTACTTCTTAATACATATGTTAATATCAGAGAAAATCTTGCAGCACGGGCGTGAAGACATTTCGAAATTAAAAGCATGTACCAGAATAAAGATATTTACCACTAATCGAAAGAGATCATCTCAATTTTGAATGCAATGAATCATTTACTAGGATCCGCCCTGTTTTGCGAAGCAGCATGAATGCAGAATACAATCAAAGTGCTGAGAGCACTGTAATTGGACGTCCCTGATTGATTGAGCGGGATTGTACATAAACGATAGATATTTTATTCATTTTTCTGTTGGACTTTTAACGTTTAATTCAACATCGGTTTCGGACATATGAAATCGACTTTATTGCCACAAACCCCCTCTCAGACTTCAAATTGATTTGATTGCCGTTTCAAGACAACTGATATGTCTCTATGAATAATCCTAATAATTCGATTACCCAATTCAATTAATGCCATGTGATTAGCAATTGTTTCGGTTTAACTATGAGTATTGTCGTCAGTTACACCGTTCGTTGATTTTATAATGGACGATACAAAGCAATGTACTTAAAATGTAAGCCAACGCGCTACATAAATGAAATTCGCGATAGCTCACTTGGCAGAGCACTCACCTTGTACTCTTTACACACGTCTATATCTAGAAGGCCCTAGGCTCGATTTCTACTTAGACATTTTCTTTTTTATCATCTTTTTTTCGACTTTCATCTCCCCCATCGTTAGGGAAAAACGACCGCAGTGATTTAGAATCGATCTAAATACAAATTCAACGAAATGAAGTAATGAAACGCCGATAATTTACATACAATTCCACACAATCAATCAGAGACGTCTAAATACAATGATCCAAGCACTTTGATTTTTATTAGTGTTTAGGGTAAAAAAAAACAATTTTCCTTGGTTGTGGTTACAAAACAATCAAATTCGACACATACTTTTGCTGAAATAAAATACAAGATGAATTGGAGCACCTAGAACCATGGATTCCTCATACCAGTACTACCGCAGCATCCTTACATCTACATGGCCACCAATTCCTCTCATTCATTGCAAAATGCTATGAGCGAAATCTCAGAAGAGGGACTTCCGGCTATGAAGAAACGGGACCCATTTTGTGAATGTAAACACACGTTGTTACTTTAAATCGGTGATTTTGCCAGTTTTTGGCTGATTCTCAAAAATCGGGGAATGCTATTCGATGGTAAGTATATTTAAACTTCTTTTGGAGTATGTCTCCTTGGCATGGTCTCACCGTGTTTGCTTCAAACTGCTTTGTCATGCGATCACAGTGCTGTGTTTTGAAGACATGTCAAAATTATGGTTTAAATACTACTTTAATTCCCTTCTATACAGGTCCCATAAGCTTCGAATGCTTTATCTTATATATATATATATATCCATTAAAATCCAATGACTGATTTTCTGATAGAGAGAAAAAGCTAAAAAAGTAATACGCTGTGAAGAAGAGAGATCAGCTATGAATAAACGGGACTAGATATGAAGAAGATATAATACGCTATGAATAAGAGCTCAGATATTCAAAGCGTCGGGTTTTGACTTAAATTTGCCTTTTCGCTATAATTTTCGCTTGGAAAGTGATACGAATTTATTGTTAATACTATTTCACATTTGGGATTGTAAGATCAATCTAATTTCCAAATTAGCCTACTTCAAGACTTTTCAGTATACAATGTGGTTATAATTTTGGAATGATAATATAATTATGTAAATAACATAGGCCTGCACATGCGGACGCCAATGTCATTGTAAACTATTTAGGCAAAACTTGGCAAAACGTATAGGAACCCTAAAATTTTAATAATTTTAAGCCTACGCAAGATACATTGCATGTATTTTGAATGAAAACAGGTCTTATTTACATGTTTTTAGCGGCAAGTCGAGCTTTTGTCATTGCGTTGTGTCCGTCATGCGTCCGTCGGTTATTTTTTCTTGAATGTACTCTAGAGGCCACATTTTTGTCCGATCAATCTGAAAGTTGGTCAGAATTAGGTTATTTCCTCTAAGACCCCCCCACACACGACAGCCTCCGAAAGTCGTCCTTAGAGGCAAAAGTCGAAATGTTTAAACGGGGAACGGTTGACTGTAAATCCAATGAAATAACCATCTTACCGGCTATTAACGAATTCATTCAATTTTATTATTTTTGTTCCACTTAAAACTTCGCTTTATTACTGTATATTGAATGCACGTGCGCTTTATCGCTGTATATTGATTGAATGTACGTGCGACGTCATTGTTTTCTACGCATGTTTTGGGAGCCTCGTTTTGATAATGTCGATTTGTTACTATTTTTAGTAACAATTCTCATGTATGTTCTAAAAATGCATTTCCACGTGATGATAAGTCAGGCCCGTAGTAACAAGTGGGGCATGGAGGGGCTAAGACCCCCCATCCCCCAAAAGGTCTGCCCAAAATGCTGAATTGTCATTATTTTGCACTGAAAAGTTTTGGGGAAATCCAATTCAGAACAGGGGCTTTAGCCGCCCCCCCCCCATTAAAAATGTTTCCAGTCCTACGCGCCTGTAAGTTACCGGTCGGCATTAAATATATGTTTAAGCTGAATAACAATAAATATCGTTCTATCGTCTAGAATTTGATTTTTCAAATGGAAATTTGTAAAAAAAAATATTGGAATTTCTGTCTTCAATTCTTCCTAAACGCATAACCATTCAGTATATGTGAGTACCAAGAAAGAATTATGAAGTCCGCTCTTCTTCATAGCTCGCTCCCTCTTATTCATAGCTACTCTCGCTTCTTCATAGATTACTGCTCTTCTTCATTGCTTACTTGTTTTTCTCATAAATAAACAAAGGTTTTCAAAATCGTACGTGCGGAATACTAAAAGAGACCATAAAATAGTAAACTGAACATGTCTCATTCGAAAAATGCATATGATAGCGCCGTGGGAGTCGTTTATGTGTCGTTTATGTGTCGTTTGGTTTGTAAACATAAGTGTGTGCACTCACTTCGAAAGTAATTGCAAGTTTACTCTGTAAGCTAAAACAAAGGGCTTTGGCAATATAACACATCATTCATTACCCCATCGAATAGCATTCCGCGATTTTTGAGATTCAACCCATAACTAGCAAAATAACCGATTTAAAGTTACAACGTGTGTTTACTTACTCAAAATGGATCCCGTTTCTTCATAGCAGGAAGTCCCTCTTCTGAGATTTCGCTCATAGCATTTTGCAATGAATGGGAGGAATTGGTGGCCGTGATCTACAGATGTGCACACAAAACAGAAATTGGGAACGTGCCGTCTGGAAAATGGCAGTGGATTACAATACGCAATTTTAATCTTCATTTCATTATCAACGAACATTTGACATTTGATTTGTCCCTATCTGTACACATATTCACCCGATCATCCAGGTACCATTATGACTGTTGCAGAGTCCATTGCTGAATCTTCTTAGCACAATACACGTAACCGGGTCATTTTGAAAACGTAATAAATACAGATCGCTGTAGCTCGATCTTATACTATACTGACTGCCATTAGAAACGCCTCAGTGAAATTTGTCATTATTTTCCTTAAGCCTATTACAATATTAGTGAAATAATACTGTATATAATATTTTTGACCAACAGGTACGTCAAATGAACAAATATGCGTTTCTATTCATCACGATGCTCATTTCCGGTGAGCCGAGCCTGGATAGCTCAGTCGGTTACGTCGGAGTCTGTCAATCCAGGGGTCTCGAGTTCGAACCCCGGCTCGGCCAGTATCCATTCTGACATTTGACAAAAGTCATTTGTCTCTCACCAATGGGTGTGAATCACCTATGTGAGAGAGCAGCTGGAGGCTCGGTTTGGATATTGTGGTTGTACTGGTGCGAGCAATACCAGGAACCCACGGTTAGGTGCTCCAGCCGCCGCGATATGACCCTGGTAGTTGAAAACGGCGTAAAACCCCAATAAACTCAAACTCATTTCCGGTGACCGGTCACGTTTCTACGTGCGCTTCGTGTTTATTTGTCATGTAATGAAATTGGTCTCATTTTACACAGTAACATGTGTTAGTGGATAGGCAATCAGGAATTCAAAGATTTTCTTATCAAACATCCGTATTAAAGGATGCAAAGGCTAAATTCTGAAAATGGAGCTCACGGTATGGCCATTTTCGAATGCGAGAAATACGCAAACAAGTCGCAAGACAGTTTAACACATTGTGTGTCTCGATTCGGAGTCTTGATCGACGCGTTTGAGTTTCGCAAACGTTTATCGATCGGCCACGCTCAACTGGATCTAGTGTAACGCTTTTAAAACGAGAAAATTCCTAACGTCAACGTCATGTACGTTTCAGGTTTGTGACGTTGGGATCGACGTTGTGCTGAGTAGTCGATTACTGTGGTGGCCAAATAAGTGTTTCATTGCATTTTACGTTGTTTCAAGTAACGTTTGAAACAGATACATTGTTCGGAAAATAGAGATCGAATATGAGCCATTTTTGAATACGAGAAACTAAAAAACAAGCCGTCGGACGTTTTGACGTCTTGCATTGTACAATTAGGCTTCTTAGACGACAAGTTACAGTGACAAGAACATTTGCCAATCGGCAAAAGTCAGATAGACCTCGGATAACGCCTGTTATATGAGAAGATTTCTCACGTCAACGTCATATGCGTTTCATGTTTATGACGTTGGGCTCGACGTTGCATGTAGTATTCACTAACTTTGAACGCCAAATAACACGTTTCACGGCACCTGTTATTGTCGAAAGTAAAGTTTTAACCACGTGCAACTGATTTTTAAATGGAAATTCTGATACCGCTCTGTTTAAATGTGCTATATTTCTAAACTGTAACAATTTGATAATTTCTTTACAATCATTTTTCTACACCAGATAATCAAATTTACAGATGGAAATGCGTTTTTGTAATTTCAAATCAAATATACTGAAAAATCGGATATTTAATAGGACTGAGGCGTTTCTTATGGCCGTCAGTATAGTATAGGTCTACTACGTAAATATTGACATGGGCCTGTTGAATATGCAATGAGTAATTGTAATGCGAAATCATCACCCTCCAACATTATGCTGACACGAGAAGCATGTGCAGGATATAAAGCCATAATGTATATGGAAACTATCGACTCTGCTCGACAGTGAGGATTGCTCGCGAGAATCGATTATTCGGTTGTCGATATCGGGCCGATATCGATTTGCAACTACTTTCGATGATGGGCCGATGTCGGTTAGTACATCAGGCCGACATCGGCTGTCGATATCGGGGAGACATCGGCTGTCGATATCGGGCCGATATCGGCTGACATCATCAGTCTAACATCAGCAACCTAGAGAAATCAAACGTAGGTTTTGATCATATGTTTGTAATGATAATGACATCGACTCAAAGGTCTGGTGTTGTATACAACTTATCCCGTCATAATATGAAAATTACCGAAACGCAGTGCCAATGTTTTGGCAATTTTCATATTATGACGCGCATGATTTTATTATTTATATAAATTTATCTGCGCAACCACAAAGACACAAATGCATTTTAACAATATGTTATCATTAATTCAGAAAAAATATATATTCATACATTAAAAACCTGCAAGAATGTCAACTTTTGCATTCAAACAACAAATAGAAATAGAAATTTCAAGGGACCGAAATAGATATTCTAGGTACATTTGTATTTATTAGAACATTTCACGGACAGTCAGGATATGCAAAGTTGAGTGGTGCACAGCATATCTCTGGTCAAAAGGAAAGAAATTTTAGCACTGCTACAAACTTTACTTTCTATAAGGACCAGTTTCAAATAAATAATACTAAAGGGATATAATAAATCATATCAGAGATTTAAAACCATAACCCATTTTTTGAAATTACAATGTATTCGTTATCCATCCCTATAAAATTGCACATAGCACATTATTGATTTGTACAGCAAAAAGAACCCCAAATCTAAGCAATGAATCTTATTGATAAACAACTATCTATACATGCACCTCAAAGTGACTTGATAATCTTTAAGCATTGGTAGTGGAAATATTTGACTAGAATCAGCTATCACCTCAACTGTTTATTTTAAAAGAAATGATCTGTAAGGTTGTCCTTAACCCTTTCCCAAACGACAAAATTTTAGGGTGATCCACTTCAAATACTGCCATAAATGACTAAATGGCTGTTATTAAGGATAGGATTTGTGTAAAATATGTCACAGAAAATATTGAGACAAAAGGAGAAACTGCTGTTTATCGGCAGTTTCTTTTTTCGTTTCAATGATTTCCCAAGCCTTTTCTATTAGAGATGTCAAAAGCAGATCTTGTTTGGGAAAGAGTTAAAGAATATTTTCACCCATATTTACAAACCCTTCCCAAACAAGATCTGGTTTTAAACGTCCTTTACAGAATAGACATGGAAAAACATTGAGACAAAAGAAAAAATGATGATAATCAGCATTTTCTCCTTTTGTCTCAATATTTTCTGAGACTGTGCATTATTATACATAAATCTTATCTTTATGAGCATACATTCTGTCCTCTGCAGCAGCTTTCAAACTGGAACACCTTTATGTTTTGTTGTTTGGGAAAGGTTTAAAATTGAACTTTCGTAGCATTACCTAAATTTAACATTTAGACGTTAAGTACAAATGACAGATTTTTAAGCTGTTTTCAGCTATTTTCAATGTCATTTCAATTGTATCACAGCAACAGCCTGTTATCCATGAGGTCTATTCCATAGTTTAAAGTTTTTAACCCATTGCCACACAATTCCTACTTTTGATGCCCCCGAGAAAGGAGACTTCAGAAAATATTATGGGAAAATGAGAGAATGCTGGTAACCAGTATTTCTTCTTTTCCCACTATGTATTCCACCCTTCACCAAATAAAGTTCATATTTTCAGTCACCTTTTTTTGTCGCCTGCAAAAAGTATGCTTTCAATTTGGACCAGTCTCGAAATTATTGTTTTGTTACAAATGGGCTAAGCAAAGAGACAAAGTGCAAAAGATTAAATAATAGATAATATCACTAGTTTAAACTTCACATATAATTTAAAGCACATAAAGTAGTGACTAGATGGGCATCATTTCCCTTCCCGCCGAGCCCGGATAGCTCAGTCGGTTACGTCGGAGTCTGTCAATCCAGGGGTCTCGAGTTCGAACCCCGGCTCGGCCAGTATCCATTCTGACATTTGACAAAAGTCATTTGTCTCTCACCAATGGGTGTGAATCATCTATGTGAGAGAGCAGCTGGAGGCTCGGTTTGGATATTGTGGTTGTACTGGTGCGGGAAATACCAGGAACCCACGGTTAGGTGCTCCAGCCGCCGCGATATGACCCTGGTAGTTGAAAACGACGTAAAACCCCAATAAACTCAAACTCATTTCCCTTTCCCAAACAACACAATTTTAGGGTGATAAAATTTGAAGGTTGCTGTAGATAACAGAAGGCCAAGTGCAAATAAGGTGTGACAAAATGTCCAAAAATGAACTTTTGTTTTTGTATCCTTCAGATGTTTTTTATGGTAGCATATATGTTTAATTTCAAAGAAAAGTTAAAGTTTCGAGGAAATTATGTCTGATGTAAAAGATATTTGGGCTTTATTTATAATATTTGGGGCATATTTTTCATTTTTTATTGTTTTTTTAAGGAACCAAAAACAGTTATTTTCTCAGAGGATTGTCAATTATATTTTGTTTCATAGTAAGCCAATGCCATATACAAACTTTTTACCCATTTTTCGTCCATTTCATTTGATTTTTTTTAGGAAAATATTAAAATAAATGCTTTGAAAAGTAATGAGTTGCGAAAACATACCTGTATTTATTTTTATTCGGTGATGAAAAAGCATAGTATGTCAAATAAAACCATTTTAGAATGAAAAGACATCATAACTCAATAATATAAAAAAAGAATTTCTTCAATAGTTCGTGTTGTTACATTGTAATATTCGATTGAAAAATGAATGGAAAATCTTGATTTGCCGTTACTGTTGGGACACCATTAGCTACCATGTATTTAGAGTCAAATAACATTTCAAAAAAGGCTACTAATCAATGAGATTTATCATCTTGGTGTTTAGATAGGATAACTAAGCATTGATTTCACTAAAGGAAGATATAAATTTCTGGTTTACATGTATTTCATCATCATGTGAGTGCTCAAAGCCAAATAGTCAACTCTCTGATGGTGTAGCTACCTTAAAATGATTAATTTTATAAGAAATATATTGAAACAGGTAAAGAAGGGCATAGGTTCATTTAAAGAACATTTACTGGATTTGGGGCAATTTTCCACAGTTTTACTTCAAACTAAAGTATGTCCCAACAGTAACGGTTTTCTCCCAGCCAATACAATTAAATCATTGGTGATACCTAAATACATCTTCTAACTGACTGCATTAACCATGTGTTCAATAGAAGTGGTCAAACTCATTGTATACTATGTATAAAATTGTGCTACTTATTCTAACAGATCTGCTAATGCCAGTCAACGTTTGTTCCCACAATGACGAGAAAATAACGGACTGCACTGGTGGATCAATTATTCATAACTTGCAAATTACTGCAGCATTTTCAGTATATACTTGTGAAGTAAAATCAAACTAAAAATGTTAAAACAGTCCAATACATGTAAATTGTTTGAGTATACCAATTTATGAATGAATAAATATATGCATTTACATTATATCAAAACTTCATCTATGATTTTTTTTTGTTTTTGGTGTATACCTTCATTCTGTAAGACAGTATCTGATTTAAACTCTTGCAGGGCTGATAAATTATGTTTGGTAGTATAGTCAGTAGTGGCTAAGTGAATGTATATTAAGGTAAAACAAAGTTTTTCAAATGATTATCTCATGACTTTTTGCCATTTACGACAACTCCAGAGAGTACAATTTAAAATGTGCAAAGTTATTTTTGTCTACATCATGGATATTTTGTACCTTATACATGTATATCAAACTATAATATATGATAGTATGAACTATATAACTCACCTTCAAACATGTACAAGTATATTGTATTCTTTCTTAGGATACATTCATGGCATTTTATTTCAACCCCTTTTAAATGCTTTGTTTGGGTTCCAAAGATACAAAGTTTCATTGGTTAAATAACTTAATAAAAAGTATCATTTTTGACTTGGGCAAATCTGCATTTTGTAGACGTTTACACAATGAAAGTGGAAGAAGTTCCTATCTTTTCTATCAAAGTTTAGATTATATCAATTGCTACACGTATATGAGACATATCTTGTAAAAGAGACTAAGAATACATGCGCATCACAAATTGTGAAATTGCTTTCCATTCAGCATTCTGTACGTCTAATAGAATTACATCAGTCTTTATTTTTTTCAGAAATATTCATACTATGTGAGTCTTTTAGTGCACTTGGTAGCTTGAGAAAGTTTTTTTGGATTGCCAAGTCTTCTTGAAAGTTAATGAAACCATTTTTTAACCAAATAGCTCCTTGAATTTACTTGTCTAGAAATCTGTCCCAACAGTAACGGCATCCATTTAATCAATTTAGGCATTCATTTATAACAGTAAGGTTTATGCAGTCATTCTTAATCACTTGTATTTTGTTGTCAGAGTCTTACAGATTAAATTTAATAAGTTTAATGCATACTGCCATTTAAAAAGAATCAATTTATAGCTTGGACGAAAGACTTTCAGAAGCCATTTTATTAAGGCCTGGCTTTGAACCCCTCAAACGTTTGGCTCATTTGAATTAAACTTGTAATGCTAGTCTCAACTTGACATGGATGTCTTGAAGTTTCAAAGGACAGCTCATAAACATCTTATATAGTCTTTTAGACAAGAGCAGCTTATCAAGAATGTGACCGTTACTGTTGGGACATTTTCCGTTACTGTTGGGACATTGCTTCTCTTTGATGTGCTTGCTGTAAATATGTACATACAACAAAGTATTAAAATGGAAAGTGATTGACAACCATTTGGGAAAAATTGGGGCTGTGAATGAGACCAGATATCATCTGTAAAATGATAATAGCTATCAAAATACAAAGGCAGGGTGGCAACCGTTACTGTTGGGACAAAATTTTGTTAAAAGAAAAAGACTACCAAATTTTTTACATGAAATGAAAAAGAAAAAAGTGGTGTAAATCAAAAACTACATTCTTTCCACCATGCATGTGTGTTATAATATCTCATGAACTACCTTCTTTGTGGTTGTGGCATCCACCCACAGTGACATACCCAGATTTTGAATTTTTGGCCCATTTTTGGCGTTTTTTTTAAATTTTTGCAAAAACAATGAATTTCTTGATTTTTGACAGATTGTGTTTGATTTCTCTTTAGAAACTGGCTATAGATGAGAAATTTAAAGACCGACATCCTATTTATCGCTTCAATAAAAAAATATTTAAAAAACAAAAATGCATTTTTGATCAATGTCACACAAAAATGCTGATTTTTGGGCCTTTTTGCGATATTCAATCTTTTGTATCTTTTGAACGACTCGACCGATTGGTCTGAAATTTTCAGCAAAATTAAAAATTGCACCCTTATTTCAGAAAATTAACCTATTTTGATGATACTTGTACAGATGTTTTCAAAATGATTTGCTGTTTCCTGGCCCATACATTTTGAATGCTTATTTGCACTTGGCCAGAAAAATGTTGATAAAATTAAGATTTTTGTATAAAACCTAGAAAATATGGGACAAACGGAGAAAATGCTGATAATCACTTCTAGGTGTGATGACAGCCATTTATCACAAGACTAATTGATGCCATCTTAAGTTCAAACAACCGAATATCACCTAACTAGTATCTACAATGTTGTCATTTCGAGGGGATAGAGCAAAACTATTGTAACCTACATTTTGTAAAATTTTACAGGAGAGGGAAAAATCTCGATAACTTTCTCAAATATGAAGAGATAAAATATTTTTTTAATTCTATATATCTTTTTAATTATACAGAATTCACTGGTGGTGAACTCGGACAAAGCGAGGAACATTTTTCATGAACACAAGGTACAGATACTTCATTGCACATACGGATTTTTGTAAACAATACACGTGGCATTTTGTTTTACTTCTTTTTCCGTCTTTTTTTAAAGGATGCACTCAAAGGGAAGTTACTAAGGTATGTAGATATGATTTATAATACGCACGAAAATATCAGTTTTATCGATCATTATTTTCAAATGGTATAAACGGATTGCAAGTGCACAAAGCGCATATTGAGATCATGTGGGTTGATCTTAATCGCCCGAACGAAATGGTACGATATCACTGTTTATGATTATCTATTTGCACTGCAAGTATACAAAAAAGACATATAAATGTACAAATAAAGGCTGTAAATGGCAGTTTTCGGTGTCATGTCATTGAAAATCATTGTGCGGTTTCTTCGTGACAACGTTACAGCATGTTTGCGATGTTATCTTTTCCAGCTACGGTGTTTTATGAGCACATGTTTGATAAATTAATCGATTGCACTGGACTTAACGGCACATTTAAACATTTATTCGGTAATATCGCATCATCATCATCATCATCATCATCATCATCATCATCATCATCATCATCATCATCATCATCATCATCATCATCATCATCATCATCATCATCATCATCATCATCATCATCATCATCATCATCATCATCATCATCATCATCATCATCATCATTTTTATCGTTACGTTGGAGTTTCACCGGTAAGATTTTCGTTATGCTTTCTTTAATTTGGTACAGGTGGAGAATAAGCTATTAAATGAGAACAAGATGGATCTTGATCAGACAGTGCACATGCAAAGTCCGATCTGGATCCATGTTGGTCGCAAAAGCCTAAATGAACGTTTCCAGATCTATACTGTAATATTTGTCATTACCATTATCACCATTTATTCTAAGGAGGATCCACTGCTTCACACATCCCAGGTCCGTACGAACAGGGGGACTCTGGAGCCACCCCCCCCCCCTCATAGTTGGCAAAAATGCCGAATTTTCATCATTTCACATTTAAAACTTATGGCAAATCTAATTTAGTCCCCCCCCCCCCGAATATTAGACACTGGACTAGACAGGGCCCATATGGAATTGCTTTCTACGGGCATGCATTCTAAAGTATACTAACGGGAAAGGTTAACAGTGCGCATTTCCTTTTTAATTAACACCTTGATTGCATGCGGTACATGAATAAAATTTTACAAATGCACATTTAATCTTTTACTTTCAATAATTGTCAATTTATCACTATACTTGTTATTACCGTAACAATTCCTGAAAATGGATAAGGATAAGATTCGTGTTTACAAGACATTTTCGAGTGTGAACACCGTTGGTATTAATACATGCTATGCAATTGTCCTTAGAAAACAATAGATGCTGTCTAAACCACTGAAGGTAATGTTGTCAATAACATCGTAGCAAGACTATGGGTATCGCAAGACGTCTGAAACGGATGGTCTAATACGTTAATCAGACTCTACTGCTGATAGAACTCAACTCAGGAAGCAATCTATCTGTAACGTTTGCCTTTTTCTGTCGATTTCACAGGTAGTAGTCCCGATAATGGTTGTCTTGTCGGAATGACGTCACGTGTAGACGTTGGATGTGTTGGAATCGTCTCAAAATTGTAGCATGGCAAGAAAATCGAAACAGTCTAATTAATGGGGTAATTCGACTGTTTTCGATTTACTTGCCATGCTTCAATATCTTTTATTTATTTGGGTACATTTATGAATAATTCTAAAATTGGCGACCATTTGCATTAGACAGGTGGCTACTTTCTTATGACGGGGAGTATATTTGTGCTAATATGATTAAATCCATTTGTTTCAATATTTTAGATTTCTGGAAGATAAAATGTTAAAAAAGACGTTTCACTACATTTCCCCTGAAACAAAAGTTTACGTTCATGATCTGTTTTCATGACTTTATAACATCGCCGCCAAACAATACGACGTTGTTCCCGCGTTTTGTGTAATTGGCGTTGAAGAACGTATAGCTTATTGTCATACAACTTCTACTTTTTCAATTTTCAGTTTAACCTCTTAACAATACAATGTCAAATAGGATATACAAACTAAAATCAAAATTGAAATTAGCATATTTTTGTGTATATTATTATACGCATGTGGCATGTTTCCATGGTGATTTCTTTAATTTAGGACGGTGGAACTTTCCTATTTCTATATATTTAATTCTTATACCTATGTTTATATATTTTTTAAGTTCTGCTTCGAAAGGCCACACTAATACTTAATGTACAATGACTTTGTAAATATGACAGTCCAAAAAACTTTCAGACAGTTTTCAAGAGAATTTTCCTCGCTATGCATTCCGACTTTTGTATTTTCCCCAATATTATTGTTGACAGATTACGTCAAAATCATTGTTTGGGAAAGGGTTAAAATGTTTCACTCGTCAATAGGAAGAACACATGAATAAGAGATATCGGTTATGGTAATCAATTGTGTGCTAAAATAGACTTGGTTACTGTTCTGTTTTTATAAACCGTTGGTATTGGTATAAAATGTCGTTACTACAGCTTCAAACAAGCTCTAGTTGCGACGTTTTACATTTGACGTGACGTCAAAAGTTGGGGTACACTTGCGAAAAGACGATACTGACTGTACTATTTGGAAAACAATTGTTTGTTGTAATAAGCCGCATATGATAATCATATACCATCGGAATCGTGTTGTTTTGTACTTTTACAATATACATATTTCGATTAACAGAGACAACAATAACTGCCCTTCTACTAATATAATGCGTGTAAAATACAACAAATTTGACGTCGTAACTTGTAACATTTTACGCTCTGCACCGAAAGGAAAAATGTACATGTGTTGCGAATTCTTATCAAAAACGCGCGAAATTGCATAACAAAAGTGCACGGGCGTCAAACAAAATATGACATCATTTTGACATTGATGGTGTTAGCCGGTAGCAAGATTGCGGCGGAAAATGGCACCGGTAATTTTTGTAACTTTGTTGTTTATTGCAAAGGGCTTGTTTTTATAAATAAAGTTTAGATTATTATTTTTTAAAATAACAGCATAATATTTGAATGACAAAATACATCTGAACTATATTTCAATCGACATAAATATTGTTCAGAATATTTTACTACAACACACTTAATTTTATCGTTTTCCATCGTTTCATAAATTGTCCCAGTAACGTAAAATACGTATAAAATCCTATGGTCGTTTTTTAAAAGTAGCCATTTTTGCCTTTATATTCAAAATTTTCAAAAAACCGACTTATAAAAAAAATACATCTGAACCATATTTTCGACATGCAAAATTTCAAAATGATAGTGCGTAAAATAAAGCAATGGTTGTGTTTGAAGCAGCGTTTCAAAAAATGTCCCAATTTAGAATAAAATACGTTACGTCATTTGCAGGTGGTGACGTAAAACCCGATAGTATTTTTTTAAAGCAGCGATTTTTGACCTTGCATATAGAATTGTCCAAAGCTAGCATGTAATAAAAATACATCTGAGCCATATTTACGACATGCAAAATTTCGTAATGATCGTGCGTAAAATAAAGCAATGGTTGTGTTTGAAGCAGCGTTTCAAAAATGTCCCAATTTAGAAAAAATACTTTAAGGTGACGTCGTATACGCATGAAAACCCGAAAGTAATTTTTTTAAAAGCAGCGATTTTTGCCCTTGCATTTAGAATTGTCCAAAACCAGCTTGTAATAAAAATACATCTGAGACATATTTACGACATGCAAAATTTCGCAATGATTGAGCGTACAATAAAACAATGGCTGTGTTTGAAGCAGCGTTTCAAAAATGTCCCAATTTAGAAAACGTTGTTTGTAGGTAACGTCGCGCACGTTAAAATAATTGCGATCAGTCGTGAAAAATCCCGATCATCAATGAATGTACGCTGGTTTATTACCGATATATCTATTGGAGAATTAATTTCTTGATATAAATTGTTTCTGTATTTGTGAATTTATCTGTAAGCCTATATAGTTTTACATGGACCTGAAACATTGGAACATCCAGTATTTCGACAATGAATTAATGAAAAATGCATCCATTTTTAAGCGAGATGTGTAACATAAAATGCAAAAATAAGTTCATCAAATGAACGATAGTTAAATGACCAATGAAGAACCAAATACATCGTTTTCGTGATTTATTTTGAACTCACGCAGGTAAGACCGACATGTCCACCCATGTACATGTTTTTTCACGTACACAAATGTTAATGTACTTTTCTATGCCAATATGTTTTAATCCGTCAAATTCCGAGCATCGATATATTGAATACCAGTGAGTTCTTTCAAATTAATTAACTTTAAAAAAAAAGATGTCACATGTAGATGTACAAGAGGAACGTCCGCTGTTTCGATGTAAAAGAGAAATATCTTAGTTATTTATGAAGTAAATAATTAATTATAATAAACATCAATAGCCGTACCAAGGTAAGTCTAGCTAAATCATTTAATTATTGATTGCTCATGATTCATTTTATTTATTGTAACAATATATTTGACAGATGGATAAGCGAAATCTGATGTTTACCAATAAGTATTCGTATATTACGCATGTAAAGTGTTAAAATGACAAAATTCGACGTTACGTGACGTTACGCTGTTGTAACCCAACTTTTGACGTCGCGTCATTTACATTTACGGAATGCCATCGTAGTCCGAAATTAATCACTGCTCTCTTGATAAAATTGATCCATATTCAAAGACGAAGCAATGAAATACATTATGTATTTCCGAAACAGTTTCCCCCATTTAGAAAGGTTTGGAAAAACATTGAATCAAAAGAAGAATAGATCTATACTGAAAATAATTTGACTCTTTTTTTCTTAATATTTTCCTTTCATATTTTCTTATTTAGTACACACATTTTAACTCTCAACATAATAAATTAATGTATTTTGACACCAAGAGCAGTCAGCTAGAGAACTTGGCGGACGGGTAGAAAAACGGACGGACGGGCAAACGAAGCACTTTCTAAATGGTGGTCATTACTGAAAGCCTTCTAATTGGGGGCTGCAATACTAGATAGGCCTATTGTTTTGGAAATGATTATTGTATACCATTTATTCGTCTTTGAAAAAGAATAATTTTTATCTACTATATATAGACCTAGTGACGTTTTTTCGGACAAACACTAATGCTTCGTCGGTGTAAATCTAAAACGTCACAAACTCAACTTTATTGAAGCTGTAGTTACGGGATTTTATAACAACCCCTACGATTTATCCATATTTAACCGAAAACCCATTCTATTGTTAGGACAAAAGTCATTGCAATTCGAACAGCCATTGAAAATGTTCACGGTGTCATGAATAAACCGTACAAGTCCCCTTCAAAAAACGTTAACTACGATTTTCACATCGGAAAAAAAACTTCTACTCCAAGAATTGTAATACCAACTTCAGAATCAGTCAGAGAAATGAAATAACAAAAATTACAATAGCCTCTAAGTGTCTCTCCAATTCGTCCATATTGTTTTGTGCGGATAAACACGTGCAAATCGTTGTGTACATGCTCAAACTAGTAAAACTGGTTTTTAAACGCGCATTTAAACATGAAGTATCTGTACCTTGTGTTCATGAAAAATGTTCCTCGCTTTGTCCGAGTTCACCACCAGTGGAATTGAAACCCAATATTAAAGTACATGATGTATTCCTTCCTAAAGATTAAAAAAATGCAAAAAGTGAATTTCTGAAAAATATGTTGTTACAATAGTTTTGCTCTGAGGCCTCCATTTGAAGTATTCATCCAGTGTACAAGGCAATAATTTGAGCATTAGTTTTTGACCTGAATATGACTTTAACCCTTTCCAAAACAAGACCGGATTTTGACGTCCCTGCGAAAATTGGCTTCGGAAAACATTGAGGCAAAAGAAAAAAATGCTGATTTCAGCGTTTTCTCCTTTTGCTGATAATCAGCATTTTCTCCTTTTGCCACAATATTTTCTTTGCTATAATATTCACATTTCCCGCACTTAGTAACATTGATTTTGTCGTCTGCAGCAGCATTCACATAAGACCGCCATACAATTTTGCTGTTTGGTAATGGGTTTAATTGACAGACGGTGTCTCCAGTTTATATTTGCTGAATTATGCAGATTAAACATATTCATTTATGATAGTACAGGTACTGCCAGTATCGATCTCCATCGTGACATAATGGTTGTCCAACCCAAGCTGCACCGTATACTTCACACTCAAGGAAAATAACCGCAAGTTCACGATCTCCTCAGACCTCTCCGTCAGATTCCGTAAAATGATTCGTTTATTTTGGTTTACACCACCTTGAAATGTGACCAATTCTGCGGCATAAAAAACATTTACTGTTTTTGAATTTGCATTTGTTGTCGGTATAATATTCGCCACCGCAACGGAAACATTCAACTTTCTTTTGCGACTGTTTATTTTTAGATTTGGGTTTACTCGCACCTGCACCCTTCTGGTCCTTTACGACATGTTCAGTTTCCATAGTGACCGCTATTTTGATTGCGTCAAAAGTCAAATCAGCCTCGGGCAATACTTTTCACAGAATTTGGTCAGACCATAAGCCACACACCAGTTGGTCCCTTAATGCTTGTGGTAAAATTGCACCGTAGTAACAATTGACAGAAAGTTCCATAAATTCCACCAACCGAAACCGATTCATCCTCTCTTTGTTCCCTTTTATGAAACTTAAAACGCTCAGAAATGGCCAAAGGCTTTGGGTTGTAATGAATCTTAAGGATGTCCTTAATCTAATTGAACGTTCTGTCCTATGATAACGCTGGCTGCACCAAATTTCTCAATCATTCATAGGCAAACAGCAACCTTCTTGTCGTTGTCAATTTAGGTAGACACAAAATTACAGCTCCACTCACTCTACTTCGGTGTCAACGGACTCCTTACCCTCCGGGAATTCCCCAATCTTGTCAATACTCATCCTCGTCAGCAGAAAATGTAATATCTTGAGGGGTTAAACAAAAACTCAAGGCTAAACTTGGAGAAACAAATTTTGGGGCCATTTTTTTAAACTAGACATTAGACTAACTAAGTCATGAAAAATACAATACATAATCAAAGTACTTGCATACCCTAAATAATCAAAGTTCCAAACTAAAACTATTCCAATAATAAAGACAAACTTTGATTAAAACTCACCATTTACCTTCTTATAATACAAAAAGTGTGTATCTACAAAAAGAAGAAAAATAATGTCCGCTCTAAGGCAGATTCGTAGATATTGACTTGAGCGTACTTACAGCTGATGTCGGGCCGATATCGGGCCGATATTGATAATTCAATAATACTGATATCAATTGAAAACTAGGCTTCTTATCTATTTTTTTCAACGCAATAGTGTTTTATTTCAGCAAAAACACACTTTTGAACGATAAGAAACGTAAACGGGTTGTCAAGCCAAGTCAACGTGGGGCCGATGTCGGGCCGACATACGGCCGATATCTAATGTCTAGAATGGATTTTTTGTTCCCAATGTATTATTGAATTGAAGTTTAACGAAGATTTGTCATTAAAAATATAAATTGAAATACTGAGATGCCACAATGAAATAATTTTAAAATCGTCAAATCTTATCGGCACGATATCGGCCCGTCATCGGCAAAATTTGCTGATATTCCGATACGCAGCCGATATCGGCCCGATATAGGTTTTCTTGCTGAGTACTGATCTTCTAGACGAAATAATCCCCGGGTTCCTTTCATATCGAGAAAGTAAATTGAAAATAAAAAAATAAATTTGTTTCTCTGCACCCTTTGCACATACATTTTAAAATTCAAAATTCCTAAACTTTCACCACAAAGATTAATTTGATATTGAAGTCTAAAAATGCATTATGTCAGGATTGCAATTGTACCCCATCACGCCAATGTACCTTACGGACGGTGTGAAATGTTTGATCCTTGTGAGTCTTCTCAGAACGTAGAGACTGACTAGGATCGAAACTTTTCACTCTACGATAAATATGTGGAGATGGATGATTTTACCTCACCTAAGCAAATTATGCTCGAGGTGTGGTAAATTGATCGATCGTTGTCAGGCGTCCGTCCGTCAGTAGACTTTCGTTTCCGTGCTCTAACTCAAGAACCGTTTGACATAGGATCATGAAATTTTACACAGTTGTTATCCATGACCCAAGGAGGTGCATTATGTTTCTTGTGTAACGAAGATCAAAGGTCAAGGTCACAATTTGACTTTATTTAAAATCCATTTTCGTAAACTAAGTCAAGAATCCGTCGACATAGGACCATGGGACTTTACACAGTTGACCATGACCCAAGGAGGTGCCCTAATGTTTTTGTAACACGAAGGTAAACGTTCAAGGTCACAATTGAACTTTGTTTAATACTCGTTTCTATGCTCTAAGTCTAGAATCCGTTGAAATACGATCATGAAAATTTACACAGTAGGTGCCAATGATCCAAGGAGGTGCATTATTGCTCTTGGGTTACGAAGGTCATATAACAAGGTCAAAATTTGGACTTTGTTTGAAATCCGTTTCCGTTCTCTAAGTCAAGAACCCGTTGTTCTATGATCATTAAACTTAACACAGTTACTGCCCATGACACTAGGAGGTGTCCTTTTGGTTTTGGTTATGTAGGTTAAGGTTAAGGTCACAACTGGACTCTGTTTAAAATCCGTTCCCGTGATCTACGTAATGAATCAATTGAACCAACTTACAAAGAAAAATAAGCCCATGATCTAATGAGGTGCCATGTTTTTTAGACCACGAAGGTACAAGGTCAATGTCACAATATGATTTTGTTTAATATAAGTTTCTGTGCTCTAAGTCAGGAACCCGTTGACCTATGATCATGAAACTTTACACAGTTGTTGTCCTTGGTCCAAAAGTCTGCGCTAATATTCATAGGTCATGAAGGTCAAGGTTACATTTGGACATAGTTTAAAATCCGTTTCCGTCCTGTAAGTCAAGAACCGTTTGACCTAGGATCATGAGACTTTACGCAGTTGTTGTCCAAAAAAGTATCTTGATGATATCTGGGTCAAGTGAAAAGTGGTTCCTGTGAGGTCAAAAACTAGGTCACTAGGTCAAATCTTGTTTTTGCTCATTTGAACCTAAATATTTACCCATGATTGTGAAAATCCACCAAAATGTTTATCTTGATGATATCAAATTCATGTTTAAAGAGGGCCATGCGAGTTATGGGTTTGCAAGTTGTTTGTCTCAAAGTGCTCTCGAATGAGCGATGCAGGGCCATCGTGACGCTCTTGTTGCTATCTTAATATATATGTTCATTATCGAAATGCAAAATCTTAGGTGCGTTCTTTATCTAGAGCAAGATTTTTTAAAATTTCTTAAGATACTTAGATAAAGCGTTTTTAAGACATAGCTTCTGATCGAGTTGTTCCGAATACTCCATACTTCATACAAATGACGTCATAATGACGTCATTTGTATGAAGTATGGAGCATTCGGAACAACTCGGTCAATCCTGTCTAATATTGTTTCTACACAGTTGACCATTCGGGTTCCGCTAGAAGTATAGAGTAATGGCGCCTCCCATTGAACGTCTTAAATATCTTGCTCTAAAGAACGCTTTATCCTAAAATATCTTAAGAAATCCCAATATATCTCAAGAAATCTTGCTCTAAAGAACGCACCTCTGGGTTTTATATGCTAAGTCTGATCTATATCATAAAATTTGCTTTTATTTAGATCACAGAATGACATTTTTAGCGTGACGGGTCACATTGATCGCCTGTCTGTGGGCGTAGCATATTTAAGGACGGATCCTTTATCAGCAAGAATCGTGTTAGAGCCTTTGTAATGTACCCCTTATTATTTTCTTATCGAGTAAAATATGTATGGTAAATATTACAGACATGGCAGTTAATACAAAACATGTCAATATTTGACAAGTACGCATATTTCAGTCTAGTATACTTAAATCTAAGTAGATCTACATGAATTTGTAAAATATGCAAAGTAGATCTAGACGACTTTGTCAAATGTGCAAATTAGATGTACAGGAATTTGTAAAATATGCAAAGCAGATCTAGACGACTTTGTCAAATGCGCAAATTAGATGTACAAAAAATATGCAAGAACGATGCCTGAACAATTTTAGGAAGCATCTTTAGCGTGAAGTCATGTTAACAAGAGTAAAAGTTGCACCAGGCCACTAAAATAACATTATAACGAAGAAAATATGACCGCTAGTTATTAACAAGCGCCGAGAGGTTTATACATGTTACACATGTTGTTTCAATTTCAAACTTTACTTGCATAAATTACCCAATTCACCTTTACCCTAAAATTGTTCAGGTATATTTTCTTAAACTCTCTACATATCCATGTGCTACAATGAAGCCTCTTGTCCTCTGATGTTTTTATGCTATTTTATGATATGAGCATGTCTTGCATAAAAGTTAGTACCATGTCAAATAATAACAAGAGCCGTCATAGACGGATTATGCTCCCCGAATAAGTGCTTGTCACAAAATAAAAACTATCATACGTTAAGCCCCTTTTTCCCAAGACGGATTTTTTTAACACAAATTCTTTATAGAATATGGTGTAGAACATCTCATTTGTCACATAAGTACAAAATTTCATTAAATTCTGCCCATTAGATAGAGAGAAATTAGAGAAATACTAATTTTTACATTCAGGCCTCCTTTTCCATGACACAGCCTTAAATCAAGAAACGGAGAAAAAAGACCATAGGGATCATCCCAGGGAGTTCACATGTGAAGTTTCATTGAATTTGGTCCAAGGGTTGCTGAGATATGGCTGTGGACGGACGTACACACGGACAGACGGACAGACGGACGGACAGACGGACGGACAGCATGGCGACTTTATGCTGCCCCTAAATTTTTTCGGGGAGCATAAAAATTGTGAGTGCATTCTACAAACCCTGTTAATGTAGAATGCAGGTGTTAATTATGTAAATCGTGTTAGAGAATTCAATGAAATAATTGTAAAAGCATTTACATATACATTATAATTTCTCATAGTTCAGGATCTGTTGCATTAATATGTTACGAAACGTGTGGTGTGGAACAACGCGTCACTACTGTGGAATGTGGACAACGCTCTTGTATGGTCCATAGAACTCACTGTAAGTTAATACATAGAGATTAACTAACTGAACAAATGTGATACGAAAATTATTTCACGAGAATGGGGTGTGATGCGGTTGAAAAAACGAGTCCGCTAGAACGAGTTTTTTAACCGCATCTCACCCCATTCGAGTGAAATAATTTTCATATCACATTTGTTCAGTTAGCTTATCTATTTATTACATACATATTTTGTGAATTTAACCCTCAATTTGGGGTAAAATCTTTTAAAAAATGACGTTCTTATTCCAATCTGATCCAAGGCTTTACATCGCGCATGTATACATGTTCTTTGTGTATTCAGAAAAAAGGCCGCCATTTTGTTTAAATTTTGAAGCGAGCAAAGAATGAAGCATCTATCTGGACATTAGATTATCAAAAATAATTGTAATGAACGAATAAAAAGCGAACTGAATAAATTTCAACCTTTCTAGTCTAAATTTTCCAAAAGTCCAGTCTAAGTTACCAATAAAAACAACATCAACAAGGTCAACAACTCTGTTAAAGAAACAGAATTTTCAGCGGAAAACTATTAATGCCTAGCGTGCTTTAGACAAAAGGGGTGGTCTAGCAACAATCTTTTTGCAATTCTGTGATGTGTCGTTCGGTTGCTTTGAGCAGGCGTGAAAACAAACAGTCAGTGTCAAGTGATTTGAATATAGGCCTATCACGGAACAAATTTCGTCATGTTTCCCTTCAACACCTCAGCGCTGGATAGATCTTCGCTTCCATGATAAAAATGTAGAAAAAGGGTGAAAACAAAGAATATAGGTTAGTTCTCTTTAGATGTTTTTTTTTTCTTTTTTGCAGGTAGATCTTATGTGACATACATTTCCGATGTTATGCATGCATGGAATCTGTAAAGGATAATGAATTAATGGGGAGAAAAGAATAAAAAAGTAGTTTCGGCAGGAGTGAAATATTTCACTGCAGTGAAATATCAAAATTTATTTCATTGTGAAAATCCAGGATTTCACTGCTAGGAATGTAATAAAAGCTTTTTTTAACTTTCCTGAACGACAAAATTAAATTGCGCACACTAAAAATAAATGACAGAGATGATATTTTTTTATTATCTTATTTTGGATAAGATGAATAATATTAAATGCCTATCGCAGCATAGATTGTTTTGAGAGAAGAGGTCAGATCTTGTTGGCCATCGCCTTTGTTCTAGATTTTGTTCAAAATATTAATAAAAAGAAATGCATATGATTATATTTTTTCCATACATAAGATGCAGAATATAAATAAAAAATGGGTTAAATTGCTGAATTCTGACAATGTATATTAGTTTATTATACTCCGTAAATATTGACCTGAACCTGTTAAATATGTAATGAGTAACTGTGATGCGAAATAATCACTCTTCGACGTATATTGACACGAGGAGCACGTGCAGAATACAAAGTTCCGATGTTTATGGAAACTATCGACTCTGCTCGACAGTGAGGAGTGCTGGCGAGTATTGATTATTTCGCATCACAGTTACTCATTACATATTCAACAGGTTCAGGTCAATATTTACGGAGTATACATGTGTATATGTATATTCTTTTTACACATATATACGCTACTCTTAACAAAGATATACTGAGTGGCAAAATACATTATACAGTTTCAAACTTCAATACCTCACCTTTATTCACACCATACCAACATAAAATTGTGTGCAATTCATTTTACACATTTACCAATAGTAGAGTGTCAATAAATGTCGCCTGAATTTGCTTGACTTCACATTCTCTTGCTACATGCAAGTTTCTGCAAATGTGGTGAATCCAATAGATAAAACAGCTATCTGGTTTCCAACGATGGCACAAGCTTTAATGCCAATATAAGTCAGCCTTGAATAAACTTACTTTTTTCTAGCGGAATCGATACTCTTTTATGTTTTGTTTCGTTTTTAGAAGTCTGTAGCACCCTTCATTTGCTCCAGTCTAGAATGCTGTTTTTACCAGACTGAAAAGTATAGACAGGTCCAAATTAGAAGATGTTGCAGACGACAATTTCAATTGAGTGAAATTTAAAATTTGTTGGTCTTTTGGGCAAGAAATTATTGTGATGTTTCTTAAAATATTCTATATTTTGGGGAGTCAAAAAAAAGCAAATGTATAGGAATTGGTTATGTATGGGTGACATAAATCTACATTTAGACTTTTTTATTTCTATTTTTTACAGTCGGAACGGTCAAGACCTGTGCCAGTGAACTCTATCCTACAGAAGTAATTCGTACACCTTACTATCATATATATTACTGTATTTTTATTTGTATTTTACAGTCGGAACGGTCAAGACCTGTGCCAGTGAACTCTATCCTACAGAAGTGATTCGTACACCGTACTATCATATATATTACTGTATTTTTATTTGTATTTTACAGTCGGAACGGTCAAGACCTGTGCCAGTGAACTCTATCCTACAGAAGTGATTCGTACACCGTACTATCATATATATTACTGTATTTTTATTTGTATTTTACAGTCGGAACGGTCAAGACCTGTGCCAGTGAACTCTATCCTACAGAAGTAATTCGTACACCTTACTATCATATATATATTACTGTATTTTTATTTGTATTTTACAGTCGGAACGGTCAAGACCTGTGCCAGTGAACTCTATCCTACAGAAGTAATTCGTACACCTTACTATCATATATTTTACTGTATTTTTATTTGTATTTTACAGTCGGAACGATCAAGACCTGTGCCAGTGAACTCTATCCTACAGAAGTAATTCGTACACCTTACTATCATATATTTTACTGTATTTTTATTTGTATTTTACAGTCGGAACGGTCAAGACCTGTGCCAGTGCACTCTATCCTACAGAAGTAATTCGTACACCTTACTATCATATATTTTACTGTATTTTTATTTGTATTTTACAGTCGGAACGATCAAGACCTGTGCCAGTGAACTCTATCCTACAGAAGTAATTCGTACACCATACTATCATATATATTACTGTATTTTTATTTGTGTTTTACAGTCGGAACGGTCAAGACCTGCGCCAGTGAACTCTATCCTACAGAAGTAATTCGTACACCATACTATCATATATATTATTGTATTTTTATTTCTATTTTACAGTCGGAACGGTCAAGACCTGTGCCAGTGAACTCTATCCTACAGAAGTAATTCGTACACCTTACTATCATATATATTACTGTATTTTTATTTGTATTTTACAGTCGGAACGGTCAAGACCTGTGCCAGTGAACTCTATCCTACAGAAGTGATTCGTACACCATACTATCATATATATTACTGTATTTTTATTTGTATTTTACAGTCGGAACGGTCAAGACCTGTGCCAGTGAACTCTATCCTACAGAAGTGATTCGTACACCGTACTATCATATATATTACTGTATTTTTATTTGTATTTTACAGTCGGAACGGTTAAGACCTGTGCCAGTGAACTCTATCCTACAGAAGTGATTCGTACACCATACTATCATATATATATATTACTGTATTTTTATTTGTATTTTACAGTCGGAACGGTCAAGACCTGTGCCAGTGAACTCTATCCTACAGAAGTGATTCGTACACCGTACTATCATATATAATACTGTATTTTTATTTGTGTTTTACAGTCGGAACGGTCAAGACCTGTGCCAGTGAACTCTGTCCTACAGAAGTGATTCGTACACCGTACTATCATATATATTACTGTATTTTTATTTGTATTTTACAGTCGGAACGGTCAAGACCTGTGCCAGTGAACTCTATCCTACAGAAGTGATTCGTACACCGTACTATCATATATATTACTGTATTTTTATTTGTATTTTACAGTCGGAACGGTCAAGACCTGTGCCAGTGAACTCTATCCTACAGAAGTGATTCGTACACCGTACTATCATATATATTACTGTATTTATATTTTTATTTTACAGTCGGAACGGTCAAGACCTGTGCCAGTGAACTATATCCTACAGAGGTGATTCGTACACCGTACTATCATATATATTACTGTATTTTTATTTGTATTTTACAGTCGGAACGGTCAAGACCTGTGCCAGTGAACTCTATCCTACAGAAGTGATTCGTACACCGTACTATCATATATATTACTGTATTTTTATTTGTATTTTACAGTCGGAGCGGTCAAGACCTGTGCCAGTGAACTCTATCCTACAGAAGTGATTCCTACACCGTACTATCATATATATTACTGTATTTTTATTTGTATTTTACAGTCGGAACGGTCAAGACCTGTGCCAGTGAACTCTATCCTACAGAAGTGATTCGTACACCTTACTATCATATATATTACTGTATTTTTATTTGTATTTTACAGTCGGAACGGTCAAGACCTCTGCCAGTGAACTCTATCCTACAGAAGTAATTCGTACACCTTACTATCATATATATTATTGTATTTTTATTTCTATTTTACAGTCGGAACGGTCAAGACCTGTGCCAGTGAACTCTATCCTACAGAAGTAATTCGTACACCGTACTATCATATATATTATTGTATTTTTATTTCTATTTTACAGTCGGAACGGTCAAGACCTGTGCCAGTGAACTCTATCCTACAGAAGTGATTCGTACACCTTACTATCATATATATTACTGTATTTTTATTTGTATTTTACAGTCGGAACGGTCAAGACCTGTGCCAGTGAACTCTATCCTACAGAAGTGATTCGTACACCGTACTATCATATATATTACTGCCTTTTTATTTCTATTTTACAGTCGGAACGGTCAAGACCTGTGCCAGTGAACTCTATCCTACAGAAGTAATTCGTACACCGTACTATCATATATATTACTGTATTTTTATTTGTATTTTACAGTCGGAACGGTCAAGACCTGTGCCAGTGAACTCTATCCTACAGAAGTGATTCGTACACCGTACTATCATATATATTACTGTATTTTTATTTGTATTTTACAGTCGGAATGGTCAAGACCTGTGCCAGTGAACTCTATCCTACAGAAGTGATTCGTACACCGTACTATCATATATATTACTGTATTTTTATTTGTATTTTACAGTCGGAACGGTCAAGACCTGTGCCAGTGAACTCTATCCTACAGAAGTGATTCGTACACCGTACTATCATATATATTACTGTATTTTTATTTGTATTTTACAGTCGGAACGGTCAAGACCTGTGCCAGTGAACTCTATCCTACAGAAGTGATTCGTACACCGTACTTTCATATATATTACTGTATTTTTATTTGTATTTTACAGTCGGAACGGTCAAGACCTGTGCCAGTGAACTCTATCCTACAGAAGTGATTCGTACACCGTACTATCATATATATTACTGTATTTTTATTTGTATTTTACAGTCGGAACGGTCAAGACCTGTGCCAGTGAACTCTATCCTACAGAAGTAATTCGTACACCGTACTATCATATATATTACTGTAATTTTATTTGTATTTTACAGTCGGAACGGTCAAGACCTGTGCCAGTGAACTCTATCCTACAGAAGTGATTCGTACACCGTACTATCATATATATATTACTGTATTTTTATTTGTATTTTACAGTCGGAACGGTCAAGACCTGTGCCAGTGAACTCTATCCTACAGAAGTGATTCATACACCGTACTATCATATATATTACTGTATTTTTATTTGTATTTTACAGTCGGAACGGTCAAGACCTGTGCCTGTGAACTCTATCCTACAGAAGTGATTCGTACACCTTACTATCATACATATTATTGTATTTTTATTTGTATTTTACAGTCGGAACGGTCAAGACCTGTGCCAGTGAACTCTATCCTACAGAAGTAATTCGTACACCGTATAGCGGACGAGAATTGACCTGGCAGAGCATTCCATTTGATTATCATGGGCTGTTCTGCCAGGGCATTTATCGCGAGCTATACTATCATATATATTACTGTATTTTTATTTGTATTTTACAGTCGGAACGGTCAAGACCTGTGCCAGTGAACTCTATCCTACAGAAGTAATTCGTACACCGTACTATCATATATATTACTGTATTTTTATTTGTATTTTACAGTCGGAACGGTCAAGACCTGTGCCAGTGAACTCTATCCTACAGAAGTAATTCGTACACCTTACTATCATATATATTACTGTATTTTTATTTGTATTTTACAGTCGGAACGGTCAAGACCTGTGCCAGTGAACTCTATCCTACAGAAGTGATTCGTACACCATACTATCATATATATTACTGTAACTATTATTTGTGTAATCATGAAATACCAGACGACGGCTAATTTGTCGTACAGTCGACACTCGTTATCTCGACATCGGATAAGTCGAAAAACCGCTTAAGTCAAAGTGAAAATCATGTCCCATCTCAACATATTGATATCAAAATGTTTAATTAAAATAATTCTGAAACAAATACGACCATTGAAATTTAGTAGGAAAAGGATAGAAATTGCTCGTTTCGAGCAATTTCTTTCCTTTTCCTACTAAATTTCAACCATGGACACATATGATGCTCATCAAAAATGGTTAAAAAAACCTTTTCATCAAAAATAATCGAAATCGGATGAGTCGAACTCCGGATATGTCGAGTTATTTTGACAGTCCCTCTGACTTCGACACAACGAGTGTCGACTGTATATTGTAATAAGACAAGTGTGCGTTCTTAACCCTTTCCCAAACGACACAATTTTAGGGCGGCTGTATTCAAAAGCTTCTGTAGAGGACAAAATTGGCGTTAAAAAGGAAGGGATTTGAGTGCAATATAGCACAGAAAATATTGAGGCAAAAGGAGAAAATGCTGGTTATCAGCAGTTTCTTCTTTTGTGTCAATGTTTTCCGAAGCATTTTTCTATTTTGGACGTCAAAACCAGATGTTGTTTGGGAAAGGGTTAAGAGCAATATTTGAAGATTTCTTAAGATGTTTCCAGATAAAGCGTTCTTAAGAGCGATATTAAAATGGACAGTACCATTGCTATTTTTCTTGTGGATTCCTTCGGTCAATTCTGTAGCATGAATATTAAAAAAATAATCGGGTTGTTCCGAATGCTCATTAGTTTATGAAACACAGTATTCTTAATGTTCCCTACTATATGCACATGACGTCATGATTACGTCCTTTGTATAAAGTATGGAACATTACGAACACCTCGGTCATAATCTTCGTATAAAACACGCTTTCTCTAAAACACCTTAAGAAATTTTAAGAAAGCTCGCTCTAATAAACGCGTCTCAGTTATTATGAAAGAAGATTCTATAAGACTACTGTACAGACTGAACGCTTTACGAATCCATCACGTCCATCTAATGCGTTACATCTGTGCACATTATTTACTTGAAACCGAATTTGAATCGGTCAAGTATTAACAAAAATATTGAAGATTTTTGAAAATCTTGAATCACGTCATTATCAATCGTGGTATTGTTAATGCCTCACCATTGTTTAAATGTACATAGCATTTTATAGTATTTAGCAGTCGTTTATTAAACTTCATATTCACCAAGTCTTTTGTTCTTTCACTGTGTGCCTTTCACAAGTATCGTTGACTTTATTGATACAAGAGAAACAACGCATTGATGGTTATCAGCAATTCACATTTTTTTCTTTATTATCAGTTTATTATTTGTCGTCTTCTACTGGTTTTGTAAAACAATTCACCAGTCCAAAATTCCGTTGTTTTGGAATGAATTAAAAGGTCGTGTTATAATCAAAAATATATGTTAGGCTTTTCGATATCTTAAATCCTCAACCCTTTACCAAATAAGGCATTGATTTATTGACCCTTTAAAAGACTGTAGGTAAATACTAAGACAAAAGAAGAAAATTCTGATAACCACATTTCTTTTTAGTGAAATTTCTTGTTTAAAATGATAAAATATTTGCCTATCAATACAGGATGAAAAACGTTTTAAGGAATCAGCTAATACTATTTTCCATAAATATATACAAAACAGTTCGTGCATCTTTGGGTGTCATCCGTGTCAACGGTATTTGGCAACGGTATACACTCGTCAATTTTAGTGCGCCATCCGTGACAACGGATTGGCCACGGATGCGCCAAAGTTGCACGAAGTGTTTGGTGTTAAATAATAGGTGGAATAGCGTAATGTTATAACAAACAAGACCTGGTTTTGACGTCCATATTAAAATAGGCTTGGGAAAACATTGAAACAAAAGAAGAAACTGCTGATAACCAGCAGTTTCTCCTTTTGTCTCAATATTTTCTATGCCATTATTTAAACAAATTTTATCTTTAATAACCTCCATTTTGTCATTTGCAAAGTTTTTGAAGTGGATAACCCTAGAATTTTGCTGTTTGGGAAAGGGATGATGTTATCACAAGCTTTGTTTTTACATAGAACGTCAAAAGGGCTTGTTTGGAAAAGGGTTAAAAGCCTCTTTGTGTTTTGATGACACTTGTATATCAAACAAGTATAATTATAGCTCATGATAATTGACCTGGCAGAGCATCTTTAGCTATTAGCTAGGGGTGTTCTGCCAGGTCTTTTATCGTGAGCTGTATATGATACAATTAATTCGTGGAACAAGGCCAAGCCACTGTTTTTTAACATTATTATAAATCGACATACTCCTGAGTAAATACTGGTCATAATCCATGTTGTTATCTTATTACCTGACGACATTTTTCCATTATAGAGGTGTCGCAGACTTCAATTTTAAAGTTTTTAAAGTTGTGGAATTGTAATGGCTGTCACTTTATATTGATAGCTGCACTACAAATATGCCTGATCGTGTTTAATACCATGCTTCAATCATATGCATGGCAAAACTCAAATTGATATGCCATGATGTACTCGTACATGGTAAATAATTAGCAAAATTTTCTGACTTGAAATAATGCATTATCTCCATTTATAATATAATTTTTGTGGATAATCTGATTATGCTCCCCGAATAAGTGTTTGTCAAAAAATAAAAACTATCATACATTAAGCTCTCTTTTCCCATTACAGCTTTTTTGTACACACATTATTTATAGAATATGGTCTAGAACATCCTATTTATTACATAACTACAAAATTTCATTAAATTCTGCCAATTAGGCCCCGTTTTCCATGACGCAGCCTCAAATTAAGAAACGGAGAAAAAGGTCCCTAGGTATTATCCAAGGCAGTTCACATGTGAAGTTTCATTGAATTTGGTCCAAGGGTTGCTGAGATCTGGCTGTGGACGGACGGACGGACACACGGACGGACGGACAGCATGGCGACTATATGCTCCCCCGAATTTTTTCGGGGAGCATAAAAATGAAAATTTGCCTAATTTTGAAAATATTGACAAAAATGTATTTTCTCATTGACTGTAACACGGGTGGTAAACAGAGAAACTAGCTCCAAAAAGAGGTAGTTGCATAGAGCGAAAGTTTGTAGGTCACGAACACATTTTCTAAAAAATATTTCTTTTAAAGCGAGTTTTTGAGAAATCCGGCGATGCTGTAATATGAAGAAATGGTCGAAGTTTGTTGTGCACGAGAGTATACGGTATTACTAGCAGGGTTTTAATACAATCGTTGAAAAACATTTCAAAATCGAAAGTAAAGAAGTTTTTACTTTCGATCTTGAAATGTTTTTCAACGATTGTATTCAAACTCTGCTCACTAACACCGTATATTCTCGTGCACAACAAACTTCGTCCATTTCTTCATATTACAGCATCGCCGGATTTTTCAAAAGCTCGTTGTAAAAGAAATATTTGTAGGACAAATGTGTTCGTGACCTACCTTTGTTTACAGATTTTCGCTCTATGCAACTACCTCGGTAGAGGCCGGATGTCACGAGGAAACGAAATACCGTTGACTCTTTTTGGAGCTAGTTTCTCTGTTTACCACCCGTATATAATGCAAACTTTAAAGCCAGTTATTGTGTGGTATTGGGTTAATCAATTACAATACATTGACTCCTTTAGGCTCCCTCACAAACAAAGACTTCGGAAAACGTTCTGGAAAATGAAGAAATTGCTTTTAAGAAGCAATTTCTTCATTTCCCACAATATATTTTTCGTAACACAAGAAAAAAGGTCATTCACTTGATGTTGTCGTCTGCAACATCTTTGAATTTGAATAGTCGAAAATCCTGTTGTTTGGTAATGGGTAAAGAAAGAGCAAAAGTAAATAGATACTAGTAAAGCCTCTCTTACAACCGGTCGTACGTGCTCCTGCGTGCGGTCTGCGTCTAAAACGTACGTTTAGTCGTGCGATGCACGCACGTGCAACGTACGATTTTGGTGGACGCAACCACGGCGCAGACTGCACGTAGCAAAGAATTGACAGGACAATATTTTGAGGCGCTCTTACCACGGTGGGGATTATGCATGATGGGATGGATAACGACTACCGACAATAGGGAACGATTTTATCAAGTAAACCGTGACGTAATTTCGGACAAATAAATAGTATTTCGTTGGTGTTGTTATAAAATCTCGTAACTACGGCTTGAATCAAACCGTAGTTACGAGATGTTATAACAACACCGACGGTTTATCAAAACATAACGGTTTAACTCAGTCTATTTTTTGCACAAAATTTGATGCGAACTCGCCTCGCTTCAGGTAAGACATTTTGCAATAACTCTGTTATTTCTATATCAATTTTCAAGCGGTTTGCTGCATGTACCCCGCCTTATCGAGCTCTTTCATCGGATGTATGACATATTAGATAACTCATGATACTTTTTCCGAAATATTGTCCCAACCGACCAGAAAGCAAAATGGTAACGACTACGGCCAAATTAACCACGCTTCAGGTAAGAATTTGTGCAATAACTTTCTTATTTCTGCGTCAATTTTCATGCGGCTTGTTGCATGTACTCCGTCTTACTGAGCCCTTTTCTCAGATGTATTATTTATCTGGAACTTCCTTGTACTTTTCTCAAAAACCGATCCCAACCGACTAGAAAAAGGACCTGAATTTTTTGTCGTTTTTCTGGACGGTTGGGATCAATTTTTGGACAAAGTACAAAGATTCTACAAACAAGTCATATATCCGAGGAAAGAGCTCACTAATGCGGGGTACATGCAACAAACCGCTTGAAAATTGGAGCAGAAATAAGAAAATTATTGCACAATTTCTTACCTGAGGCGAGGCAAAATTTGTCCGTATACTCCATATTCGTTATCCATCCCATCATGCACAATCCCCACCGTGCTTACAACCCGTCGTGCGTCTTTATAAATCGTGCGATTTTGCAGAGCTTTAAAACGTAGGATTTAAAAGGACGCTCGACGGGTTGTAAGAGAGCTTTTAGTCCTAATCAGACTAAATGAGCCAGTGTGTGTAGGCTGATTTTGATCCATGCTAGCACGATTGGTTTATCGGGATTTTTCGCCATTTTCAACTGCTATGGTCATATCGTGGTGGTTGGAGAACCTTACAATGGATTCTTATTGTTTCTCATACCAGTACTACCATAACATCCTTACCGAGTCTCCGGCCGCTCGCCCAAATAGGTTCACGATTTCAAAACATTCATGTTCACTGGTGGTGAACTCGGCCAAAGTGTGGAGCGTTTTTTCGCGATCATAGTATTCCGTCGGTGTTGTTATAAGATATCGTAACTACGGCTTTATCGAAGCCGTAGTTACGAGATTTTATAACAACACCGTCAGTTTGTCAATGAAAAACGGTAAACCCGGTCTGTTTTTAGAACAAGTTAATTGTCATTAGAAAAAAAGTCTATAAACTCACATTTAAACGCAAAATATCTATACCTTGTTGTAGCGAAAATTGTTTTAGTTCACCATCAGTGATGCTAGTGAACGGGAATCTTTTATATATACCGGCTTATAAAATAAATGTAAATGTTGACTCATTAACCGCTTTTCAAACAGCAGAAAAATGGACACTCAAGTTTCAAAGCTTCTTCAGATTACAAGGTATAGTTGATGGGTTAAAGGTTTAAATGGTGTATGTATAAAGTACATGTAGCTATGGTTATAAAGAGACAAGTGGCGAAAATCCTGATTATCAGTATTTTGCCTCAATGTTTTCCCAGGCATTATCTAATCGAGACGTAAAACCAGGCCTTGTTTGGGAAAGGGTTTAATGATTAAAGTTTTAATTCGTCAACCTCGGAATTTCGTTCAAAAGCTGAACGGATGCTGTTAAATACCAACAACATTTGAAGTTATGAAGGACTTAATCTATATGGAAGCGGTGATTTTATTGTTTGTTGTTTCACATATTACAGGTATAGTCTATCAGTTATAACTGTAGACTTGTATACAAACACTAAAAACAAATACATAGTTTTAACATTTACCAAACCATTTATCGGAGGTATACGAGAGAACTAATGTCCTACTCGTTTACTCTCAAAAGAGAATCTGTTTGTGTTGGGCCATTTATCAACAACAAGAAGTAAAGTGTTTGTATACAAGTCTACAGTTATAGCCGATGAGTTATACGTAAAGTATGTTTTTGTTTATTTCTAAACATATCTATTTTTGTATTACTTGACTAGCGTCATATTTTATATGAAAGACTTGTTTTCGTACATTCTATGCATATGCATTTTGAAACAAAACGACAAAGCTAACATCTTAAAATGAAACAAAACAATCTAGCCATGACCTTTATGCTATTTTTCACATTACGCACATGTGTATTGTGTTTGGTAGGCGCTACATCCTTGTATGCTTTTACATATTTAGATACATGAACACTAATATAACATCTTTTAGTAACCAACCATTTCCAAAACAAAATCTGGGTTTAAAATCAATATTCGAAAGAAGTCTTTGCTGAAATATTCAGAAGAGAAATTTCTGAAAATGTCTGCATTTTCCTCGAGTTTTTACTGTTGATGATTCACACATTTTCTACTTTTGACAGCATTGATTTTTCTGTTCTAAAATTCCGTAAAAATTTGACCTGGGTTGGACAAACTACGCAAAAACATTTAGGGCCTACTCAGTGTAATACATTCAGTTGATTAATTCTTAAAAAAGATTCTGATAAAACTATTTGAAACGTGAGTCAAGCAGATAGCTAAATCCTTTCAAAACAACAAAACGTTAGTGTGTTCTAATATGAAAGCTGATGCAAACGACAAAATAGATGTTACTGTAGGTAAAAGGACCTGGATCAGTTTCTAGAGAAAATTGCCCCCTCGAGAACACAAACGAAAATTACATGAATGAATCCTACATATGTAGACTTCATGCTCCCGAAATATTTAAGGATTCGAAATAGTCCAAAGGGGTGCATTAGAGCTCTAAAGTATGGTTGTGTGCACTGGCCATAATTGCATAATTGACTTAATTGTATAATTACTCCGACTTTTTTTATGCATTATCATGAAAAACCTCATAATATCACAGAACTACTCATACAGTAGGTTTTAGATTTAAAATATCACACATATCAGGCCCGTAGGAAGCAATTTCATAGGGGGGGGGGGGCTAAAGCCCTTGTCCAGAATATTGGGTAGGGGGCTAATTGGGATTTTCCCAAAATTTTCTGTGTAAATTTAAGAAAATTCGGCATTTTTGGCCAATATTGGGGGGGGGGGGGCTAAGCCCCCCCAGCCCCCCTGTTTCTACGGGCCTGCATATTTCCAAGAAAACTTGTTAAAAGTCACATTTATTTGGGCTATATGGAAAATCACAATAATTTTTCGTTTATATTTCTGATTTTGAGACAAATATTTCAATGTGAATGATCCTGCGCCTTTTGAACGTTTATATCGCGTAGAATCTACTATACAGCCTCTATCTAATACTTATTCAGGATCTGCTGCATTACTGTGTTACCAATCGTGTGGTTGGGAAGTCACAACAGTGGATTGTGTACAAAGCTCTTGTATGGTCCTTCACACTTTCTGTAAGTTGATACATATGTGACCCGTCATGCTAAAAGGGACCTTATCCGAACTCCAAAAAAATCCGACCCAGCACAGGTTAACCCGATCCTGTATGCAAAAAATGAACATCTAGTAAGATAGAGAAAACTTTCCGGATTTAGAAAATTACAAAAAAAAGTGAAAAGTGTCGGCCCTAGTCTGGCTGCGCGAACTGCGCAGACAGACTTGGGTCGATATTTTTCACACTTCCCAAAAGGTCCCTTTTAGCGTGACGGGTCACATATATTTTTTCAACAATGAACCTCGTAACTGCATCTTATTTTAAGCTACAGTTACGAGGTTTTTGTTGAAAGCGACGACACATATTTGTTTTAACTTTCTAAAATTTAAACTCTTACACTGTAATCCATTGCATTTCATTTCGGTAATGGTATGCGTGAGTGTAACTTCTTTTTTGCTGCTGATATGTATGTTAACCCACTCCCAAATAAACTCTATTTTTGTTTTTTTTTATTTTTTACAAACAGTTACAGTTTATTGATAGGGATGCATTGCAGGAAGAGAGGGAAATGTTGTAGCCAGCATCTTCTACTTTTCGTTCAATGCCTTCCAGCCTGCTTTGTTCAGAAACTTTACACGAGTGTGTATGAATAGGCTTCGATTTTCCGTGTGAACAAATACGTCATCGTCACGCCTCACTGGTCTAAAATAGATTGGGAATCTCTTATCGTACAAATATGGCTGTGAATTTCGCGAAGATTTTCCACGTTCAACTTGCCGGAGATAACATTCTAAGAGCTTGATTGCTGTAATCATTTGTTGAGAAACATTCTAATTCCGAGTTGAGAAGGTTGCTGCACTGTCGTGTACTTTTTAAGATCGGTAACTATGAAATAAGCAGTTGACAAGTCACTGGTGGTGAACTCGGACAAAGCGAGGAACATTTTTCATGAACACAAGGTACAGATACTTCTTGTTTAAATGCGCGTTTAAAAACCAGTTTTACTAGTTTGAGCATGTACACAACGATTTGCACGTGTTTATCCGCCCAAAACAATATGGACGAATCGGAGAGACACTTAGAGGCTATTGTCAGTTTTGTTATTTTATTTCTCTGACTGATTCTGAAGTTGGTATTACAATTCTTGGAGTAGAAGTTTTTTTCCGATGTGAAAATCGTAGTTAACGTTTTTTGAAGGGGACTTGTACGGTTTATTTATGATATCGTGAATATTTTCAATGGCTGTTCGAATTGCAATGACTTTTGTCCTAACAATAGAATGGGTTTTCGGTTACATATGGATAAATCGTAGGTGTTGTTATAAAATCCCGTAACTGCAGCTTCAATAAAGTTGAGTTTGTGACGTTTTAGATTTACGCCGACGAAGCACTAGTGTTTGTCCGAAAAAACGTCACTAGGTCTATATATACCGTAGTAGATAAAATTTATTCTTTTTCAAAGACGAATTAATGGTATACAATAATCATTTCCACAACAATAGGCCTATCTGGTATTGCAGCCCCCAATTAGAAGGCTTTCAGTAATGACCACCATATAGATAGTGCTTCGTTTGCCCGTCCGTCCGTTTTTCTACCCGTCCGCCAATTTTTCTAGCTGACTGCTCTAGATGTCAAAATACATTGATTTTATATGTTGAGAAGTTAAAATGTGTGTACTAATTAAGAAAATATGAAAGAAAAACATTAAGAAAAAAGGAGCCAAATTATTTTCAGTATAGATCTATTCTTCTTTTGATTCAATGTTTGCTATACGCACTTCAACGTCAATTACACAAAACGTGGGAACGACGTCGTATTGTTTGGCGGCGATGTTATAAAGTCATGAAAACAGATCATGAGCGTAAACTTTTGTTTCAGGAGAAATGTAGTGAGACGTCTTTTCTAACATTTTATCTTTAAAGTGACATTTCAGAATTTTTTGTCATAAATTTTACTTTTATTTTTATCTGAAAGAGCATATTTCCTTATGAAAATTCTGAAAATTCCAAGCAAAAATATTGCGCCGTTTACGAGAAATTTATATTTTTTGTGTTAAAATTGAACAAATTGTTGTGGACAACAGTTCGGATTTATATGCAATTTATCGATTATGTCTCAACTTTAAATGTGTGTTTCTCGCTTATTTGGCAACAACTTAAAAAACTAATAGTATTCATACTCATTAGAATAACCAATCTTGGCATCAAGACATACTTTAAAAAATTGAAATTGGAATGAAATGTCCCTTTAAGAAATCTAAAATATTGAAACAAATGGGTTTAATTATAGTAGCACAAATATACTCCCCGTCATAAGAAAGTAGCCACTTGTCTAATGCAAATGGTCGTCAATTTTAGGATTATTCATAAATGTACCGAAATAAATACAAGATATTGAAGCATGGCAAGTAAATCGAAAACAGTCGAATTACCCCATTAATTAGACTGTTTTCGATTTACTTGCCATGCTACAATTTTGACACGATTCCAACATATCCAACGTCTACACGTGACGTCATTCCGACAAGACAACCATTATCGGAACGACTACCTGTGAAATCGACAGAAAAAGGCAAACGTTACAGATAGGCTAGATTGCTTCCTGAGTTGAGTTCTATCAGCAGTAGAGGCTGATTAACGGATTAGACCATCCGTTTCAGACGTCTTGCGATACCCATAGTCTTGCTACGATGATATTGACAACATTACCTTCAGTGGGTTAGACAGCATCTATTGTTTTCTAAGGACAATTGCATAGCATGTATTAATACCAACTGTGTTCACACTCGAAAATGTCTTGTAAAAGCGAATCTTATCATTATCCACTTTCAGGAATTGTTACGGTAATAACAAGTATAGTAATACATTGACAATTATTGAAAGTAAAAGATTAAATGTGCATTTGTAAAATTTTATTCATGTACCGTATGCAGTCAAGGTGTTAATTGAAAAGGAAATGCACACAGTTAACTTTTCCCGTTAGTATACTTTAGAATGCATGCCCGTAGAAAGCAATTCCATATGGGCCCTGTCTGGGCCAGTGTCTAATATTGGGGGGGGGGGGGGGGGGGCTAAATTAGATTTGCCATAAGTTTTAAATGTGAAATGATGAAAATTCGGCATTTTTCCCAAATATGGGGGGGGGGGGCGGCTCCAGAGTCCCCCTGTTCGTACGGGCCTGGGATGTGTGAAACAGTGGATCCCCCTTAGGATAAATGGTGATAATGGTAATGACAAACATTACAGTATAGATCTGGAAACGTTCATTTAGGCTTTTGCGACCAACATGGATCCAGATCAGACTTTGCATGTGCACTGTCTGATCAAGATCCATCTTGTTCTCATTTAATAGCTTATTCTCCACCTGTACCAAGTTTAAGAAGGCATAACGAAAATCTTACCGGTGAAACTCCAAGGTAACGATAAAAATGATGATTATTATTATGATGATGATGATGATGATGATGATGATGATGATGATGATGATGATGATGATGATGATGATGATGATGATGATGATGATGATGATGATGATGATGATGATGATGATGATGATGATGATGATGATGATGTCATCTAATTGTCATCACCTGTCAGTAATTTATCTGAAAGGGCAGTTAGGCAGTACAAATTGATATATATTGAAATAAGTACCTGGTGCTCGAATTTGATGCCGGAAATCTATGGTTAGATGCTCAAATCAGTGCGATATTACCGAATAAATGTTTAAATGTGCCGTTAAGTCCAGTGCAATCGATTAATTTATCAAACAAGTGGTCATAAAACACCGTAGCTGGAAAAGATAACATCGCAAACATGCTGTAACGTTGTCACGAAGAAACCGCACAATGACTTTCAATGACATGACACCAAAAACTGCCATTTACAGCCTTTATTTGTACATTTATATGTCTTTTTTGTTTACTTGCAATGCAAGTTGATAAACATAAACAGTGATATCGTACCATTTCGTTCGGGCGATTAAGATCAACCCACATGATCTCAATATGCGCTTTGTGCACTTGCAATCCGTTTATAACATTTGAAAATAATGATCGATAAAACTGATATTTTCGTGCGTATTATAAATCATATCTACATACCTTAGTAACTTCCATTTGAGTGCATCCTTTAAAAAAAGACAGAAAGAGAAGTAAAACAAAATACCACGTGTATTGTTTACAAAAATCCGGATGTGACATGAAGTATCTGTACCTTGTGTTCATGAAAAATGTTCCTCGCTTTGTCCGAGTTCACCACCAGTGAAGTAATGTTTACAAATACGGACATGTCCTGACTTCATCGTGCCGCTCGTGCGTGCTCGCTTACCCTTTCCAAAACGACATAATTGGTAGCCCAGCCTTGAGCTGGGCTACCTTTGTAACGATTTTAAAATATTAACATGCAGAGATAGGGAGGCGATTATAGTGCAAAATGTTCGACATATTTGTTGAAGCTGGTTAAATTGTACGTTGATAATGATTGTTACATTAACAACATATTTGTTTTATATGCTTACACCATTCACGAGGAAATACAATGCATAAAACTTGCATTTGTATACTATTTTAATTTCCCCCAGATGCGAATTACTAACCGCTCAATCATGTGACCGGATCGGTCCATAGAAATACCGAAACACACGAAGAACTATAACACATCATGTTAACTATTGTTGTTTATGCTTAATAACAGCAAGAAGAGAATTTTGTATGAAGTGTTGAATAAATAATGGTAATATATATTCGCTATGAACTGATCCATTCTAAAATCGATACTGTAAACGTGTTTTGGTATTTACTAATGTGTTTCGTTATTTCTATGGACCAACTCAGGGGCGATAACCAATCTAATCTTATAAATACTACTATATTTTAATTTTGTTTTAGTATTCTATGACACAAGTGCCGCAGTGGTCTAATGGATAGAGTGCTAGGCTTACTATAGCATATACACTTTTATTCCATAGGTTCGAGACCCACTCACGCCAGATTCTTTTTTTCCTTTTTTTGTATATTTTTAAATCAATAAGAAAGTTTTCATGAATTCTTCAAATACGCTTTACTTTTTTTATTGGCAGCCGAGCCATGAGCTATGAGATATGCGCGTGTACAGTTTGTTAGGCGACCATTGTACAAAATGTTTGACCTATTTGTTGAACATGGTTGAAATGTATGTCGATAAGGATTATTAGATTAAAAGCATAATTTTTGACATGTTATACTTCACGATAAATGACCTGGCAGAGCAGCCCATGCTAATCGAATGGATAGCTCTGTCAGTTCAATTCTCGTCCGCTATAAGACATTCACGAGGAAATATACTGCATAAAATATGAATTTGTTTATTGTTTCATATCCTTCAATTTCGATAGGGACAAATACAAATTGTGTAAATATAAGCTTTATCATGTGTAAAAGCTTGAGTGGTACAGTGGTTACGACACCGGACTAGGAGTTCATCATAGCTTATATGTCATGAGTTCAAATCTCGCTAGCGCTCGGTTTTTTTAGATATTTATTTTACATATCGTCGGTGGAAATGCAAAACCTCGTATGTCGGTTCTAGCAATTTTCAAAGTACAAACTTGTGTGTCCAATTAAGACAATTCTTGCATGTTTTTTTACCGATCAGTATCAATGATACATTATTTATGAACAATATTTCCAAATTTCAAGTAAAACATTTCAGTTTGGGAAAAGTTATTACACTTTATTCCCTCCCCTTTAAATTTTTCCGAAATCGAGATACGAGGTTTTGCATTTACAACGACGATATTTTTTCATTTGTTTTAGTTCAGCTGCTGAACATGAGCAATTCATTGAGCATTCAAAACATGATTGTTTCTGAAAACTTTAATTTTGTATTTTACCGAATGCTTTGGTATGATTATTTTATACTCATGTCAGTGAATGTAAGCCCTTTAACATTTTTCTAAACAAGCTTTTGCTTTTAAGCTTCATAAAGGAAAAGGCTTGGACAACATAGAGGCGAAAGAAAAATGCTGGTAACCAGGGGCCCGTATCATCAACGATCTCACGACCACGATTTTGTGTAAACTGTGTAACAAAACATCTGATTGCACGAGAAATCAGATTGGGCCAATCAGGTTTGCTGTTTCAAGTAATTACGCAAAAACAAATCGTACGATCGTTGATAATACGGACCCCTGCATTTTTTCTGTTTGCCAAAATATTTCCATGGTATGTTGAACATCTTTATCAATTCAAATTAACTTAAATTTCGCTATTTGGGAAATGATTGTATCAGTTTAAACCAGAATGCTTCAAAGGGTCACGCGACAAGATAAAACGCGGAATGGCGCCTTTGTAGTCGCGGTAGCGGCATGTAAATTGCTTTTGGTCGAGCTTGAAATGCTTTTATTTCAAAATATTTGCTGCATTTACAAGTACATGTATTTGATATTGACGTTAGATAAATGTGAATTCATATTACGACCGCCAAGTTATTGTAATAACAATCTCCATTTCGGCGCCATCAGCTCCATTTCTCCGATATAGCTAAATAAGTCTCATTGTGAACTTTAGGGAAAAATGACTCGATTGACCATATGGTTGACATTATTAGCAAGCAAATAGTCAAACATGGATCCTCATCGGCTAGTGCATATATACCGTCTGATCAACACCCATGATTGGCTCTCAAAGCTTCTTCACAACGTGTAGTAGATTCAAACTGACAGAATGTCGTTTAGTATTTTTTCATGTTTTAAAATCATTTGCCACGTCAATTTGTTTTGCTACTGGGTACATCAAGAATATAACTGATATGAAATATAAAGATATAAAATATATATCAGACAATGTATAAAAAGCAGTGTTTATGGATGACCTATACTTATTTACTTCGTCTTGCTAAAGCTATGGTTACAGAATGTACCATGTCCAAAACAAGATAGATCTCGTCTTGACACCCCTAATAAGTAAAAAAAGGGATATAATGATAGTGAGAAAATATGTGGGATCTGAGAAATCCAGATATATTCAGAAATGTTTTATTTTCTACTAATATTTGTATACTATGACATACACTTTTGACATGGATTATTTTTTGTCGTGTACATCGAAATTGAAACTGTCGGATTCTTGCCACTTGCTAAATGATTTAGTCCACAAATTTAGCCAAATAAACAAACAAACATTATTACCACTGCCAATTTGATCTGAACCTATCAAAGTCTCAACGTTTGTAATAGCATACTGGTACGCCAAATCGAATGCATAAATCAAGGCCATATATCACGACTAAACATTGGTATCACAGAAACTTAATTTTAAAGATTTCTTTCACCCATTCTAGACACATATATAGTTCTTATTCGATCTGACCTAAGAATCGGTAATTAGTGCCTGTTCCCATCATTTTCAAGTAGACAACATGCAGAAACTTTTTGAATTATTGCTGGCAAAATGATTCTGGGCTACTTTGGATGCTATGCATCAAAAATTTGTCTTGTGTCATGTTGGGCTAAATTGAAAAAAAGTCTGCAGACGACAAAACGGATGTGAATATCTTTAGTGTTTTATCTCGGAGAAAATATTGAGGCAAAAGAAGGATGATCATCAATATCCAAAGAAGCTATTCACACCCATTTTGTCTGCTGTGCATGCCTTTTCGATTTTGTCGATCATCATTTTCTTCTTTTGCCTCAATGTTTTCCCAAGAATTTTCTGTTGGGGACGTCAAAACCGGTCTTGTTTGGAAAAGGGTTAATATAGACAAAATTAGAATTTGTCGCTGAATGTGATTTGATACCCCATAGGCTTTCACTACAACAATGGGCAATAACTCACAAAATAAGCAAGATAGAGTTATGCTCCTTGTACGTTGCACTTCTCCTTGGTGAGATCTATCTACCAGAGAAGTTTCATGATCATAGCTACTTTACTTTCAGACTTTTCGATGTTTTTTCTGGTCAAGCTGCTGAGGAATCTCAAGAAAAAACGTTTGTCATTTCTGGTCTGTCTCCGTATCTGGAAGCAATATTGCATGTTGCATATGTGCAATGTTTCGTAGTTTAAGTTCCCGCCTGCATTATCTATGATCGACCAATATCGCGCTTAAAAATAATATTTTTTTGCTAACACGGTTACGAAAAATTGTCCGATTCATTGACCGATAAACAAAATATTAGACTGGTACCCGGCAAACGTTGTTGGGGTATTCCCATCGGAAATCTATTTTTAGCACACGAAAGCGGGAAAACTGTTCGCTATTCTATCGTCAGTATATTCCAAACTCCACTCCACATAAACCAGAATATCATTTTGTCATTTGGGAAAGGGTTGATAAACAGTCTTTGTCCTTTCAGTTGTACATTTCTTTTCGTAGTTTAGTCATGTCCCGTTTGTTTTATCTTCATTTGTATTTTGAAATGTTTAAATTAAATGTAGTACATCTTAAATTGATCTGCTGTATACGGAGGAATAATAATTCTAACTTAACACGTGAAATCGTCCCTATGCAAGAAAATTGTAATCAAAAAGTTGTAAAATCGACCTTAATCTAAAGTAGGTCGCGCTTGGCTGTTCCGTTCATCATGCATGCCCAAACAACAAATATTTCACAGTATTTCGCCGTTAACGATAAAGGAATTAGATATGGAAATATTTCGAAAAAAAGGGAGGCGAAAAAAAAAGAATTCTGCATACCATCAATTTGTCCTTTTACCTATATTTCTGTCGTAAAGTTTGCATTAAATCTATGTTAACGTCATTGACAACCATTTCGTCGTCTGCCCTCGAATCGGAACTGTCAAAATTTGGGCTGTTTGGAATGGGATTAAAGTTGTCCTTAATACGAGCAAGTCTTTCCCAGAAGAAACCCATGTTGATATTTACCAAAAGAAGTAAGATTGATAAATTCCATTTCAAAACTTCTTCCTCAAAACAGGACCACACATTCGCTTCGACAAATAATACTGAATAAATAAAGCCAATATTTCCTTGTAGAAAGTCATATCTATGATTTCTTTCTATTTTCATGAGAACAGAATATACTTTTAATATTCTGAAGTGTGTTGCTTTGATTTATACGTAACTTTTATTACGAGAAAATGGGGTTTTTCTTTTTTACCGACAGAAGAATTGGGTGCACTGATGGAACAGCCAGACTTCCAAATCTAAGGGAATTAATCCGCATTTTTTGCTGAAACTTCCAATTTTTCTCCCTTGATCTATATCACAGTGTAGGAGCGGAAGTGTGTGAATGCTTGTCTTTGAGTGATAACTTGTGTGTTTGTACATCGAAGAAACGCAACTTGGTAAACATCAGCGGTTGACATAGGTAAGAAAAAGTTTACGATTGATAATCATTTCGACATATATCTTTTATTTTGTTGTAATGTCGTAATCTTGAATAAACATGGAAGACATCGTCCAAATATGCGCCCGGTCTGAGCTGTTTAAACCATAAAAAATGCCTTGAACATTTGGATGGGAAAATTGGCGCATGATTTTCACCACATAAAATTGCCATTTTTATCGCTTTTTTACCATTCATCGTATTGTTTCTTCCAAAAATTAAATGCCTTTATGTAAGTATTTTTTCTCTAAGAACATGATTCAGACGAAATGATATCCATTCCAATAAAATTCCCGATTTAAGTATCCGCAGTTTGACAGTTTTTATGTACAATCAATTGGCTAATGACAATTTCCTTATGAATTTATTGTACAATCACTTACAAGCAATTTGTAATGTCGCTTGCCTATGTTTCACACGGATTTAAACATCAACACAAACACGAACGTTCGGTTTATCTTCTTTAATTTGTTATCAAATGTTACACTAGATAGGCTTCTTCCTTTACCTATATTTCAAAATTAATTTTAGTGTGATGAATGAGTTTATACATGTATAATAGCAAGGAATTTTGTGCTAAACGTGTAGACTTGGTTTGTTTAACGTTATGTTTTGATAAATCGTCGGTGCCTTTTTGAAAACTCGTGACTTCGGCTAGAATCAAGCCGTTAGGTTTATTGGGGTTTCGCGCCGTTTTCAACTACTAAGGTCATATCGAGGCGGCTGGAGCACCTAACCACAGATTCCTGGTATTTCTCTCACCAGTACTACCACAACACCCTAATCGAGCCTCCAGCTGCTCCCCCACATAGGTTCACGATATCAAACCATTGATGGGTGACATTTTTGTCAGAAAGGGTATTAGCCGCGGCCGGGTATCGAACCCGGTACCTCTCGTATGAGAGGCAGATGCGCTACCAACTGCGCCTTGGCCGTGGCCTAAAGCCATTGGGTATGCCTTGATGAAATCACACTTTGAACAGTGCAAAATCGGGCATTTACAATTGTGATTTGTAAAATTATATATACTAGACAAAAAAAGAAACGCAACTTCCTTTTCAATGCCTTAAAGAAGATTACGCAAAGACATCAAATTAGATTTAAACAAAATGTAATACATTTAAAGCAATAACATTTCACCTTGTAGAGTTCACAAAATCTTATTTGTAGTGAATTCCATAAGAAAACACCCAGTTTACACTGGGCATCAACACAATTTTACAAAAAAGTGAATGTAGGTCGAAAAACACAATCTGTTTTGTTCAGTTTGGTCCGATATTCGAATGACTTGTTATGCAGTCCATGCGATTTATTAGCGGCCTCCGTTACAGTTTTAAACCTATCCCATAGGTGGGGTTTACCTGACAACACGGTCCTGTCGTGACGTCATATCTCTTGCACGTCCGCTCCGTGTTTGATCGATTGTATTCCCATTGAGAGCCAACAGCGTATACAGTCGAAAATGTGTCGATTTGTTGCGACAACATTTTGACTTTTTCCACCTAACAACATCCGCACTGCAGCTTGGCGCTGGTTTTGGCGTAGCCCCGCTATGCCTAGTGTAGTGAGAAGTGTGTGAAAGCTTTGGCCTCTTCTTGGTCTATGTTTCAGCTTGTGTTTGAAGAAAAAATATTTTGATAATAGTCATTTAGAAAACACGACGGGGATAATCAGTTTTCAACAATTTGCTATGTATCACGTGATGAATTTACGACATCTGAAGAAAATGACACTATATTCATGCGTATGGAGGCAGGAATATTAAAAAGGTACTCAATAGCCATTAAAAACATAGTTTGTCGAAAATATTATGAAAAATTGGGGTTGCTTATCTTTTTTTTCTAGTATATAACAGGAGATCTGTTTGGTTACAGTAAAACTAATCGGTTTTTGATTTCCCAGGGTCATGGATGATTACTATTAATTGATCAATTGTTAATATCGGTTAAAGCCGGATTTTAACAGATTGACAGAGATTGAGACTTCAATTACACTTTAGTATAGTATTTCGACGGTGTAAATCAAAAACGTCTAACTACAGCTTGATTGAATCAGTTGTTACGAGATTTTACAACAACACCGACAATGGATCAAAATAAATTGGCAAACTCAATATAATTGACAAAACGCCGGCTGTCAATCAAAATCATCGATAAGCCAATGGACGATTAGAAAAATACCACACCCCATTGTCTTAAGATCTACGTTGCACGTGATATTGTATCGATCTATCGACTGACAATCAAAACAAGATCGATCTTGAAAGCGATCGAGTACTGATCGAGCTTGGTCGGCAAGAGTGATCGGGACATCCCGATCGAGCGTGGTCGGCAAAAATGGTCGGGAATTAATCGACAAGATATAAAGAAGAAGTCGTGTAAATATATTTGATCGAGTTTAATCGGGTTTGATCAAGGGATTAAGCCGATCGAGTTGACCGAGTTGATTTAGTCGGCAATAATGTTTATGTCAGATGATTATAAAAGATCTAACATACAAAGTTTATTTCTGATGTTTTTACACATTATTTGCCCAAGCCAAATACAACTTGGTCAAATATTAAGATAGTTATTGAAGATTTTATGAAAGTATGACACGTGATTCTCCATCATGCAAAATTTCTTATTTTCCCGACTTTTTTTCTTTGTATCTTTTACGGGCGAGCATAATATCATGAAAATATCAGTCGAATTTAATGCAAAAAGAGGTAAAGACGCATTTATTACAATCAATATGTCACATATGCAATTCAAGCCATTGTACAAAAGTAAATTTTTTTGTCAGGCTATTGTACAGGACTTGACAATTGATTGTACAAAAGAAGGTTTTTTTAAATGGCAAAAATTGAAAGTTTTAGACGGTTTCCTAACTAAATAATTACATCAGTCTCAACACACACATATGCACGAGCTGTGAATGCAAATTTTGTTGAGAAAGACCCTACAGTATGCATCTATTCGAGTAAAAACTGCGACTCGTAACAGCTAAACCACCCGTTGTTGTTCATGCCCAAGTGAATCGGGCCTAAAATGATTTAAATCTAGAACCAATGGCTGCGATTGCTCTAAAAATGTTACAGGGAATAACGAATAAAGAGATAGGTACAATGATCTGACAAAAGTATTGTGTTTATCCAGAAAAAAAACATAAATTCTTACCAATGTCAACCGCTGGTGTTTACCAAGTTGCGTATCCTCGATGTACAGACACACAAGTAATCACTCAAAGACAAGAGTTCACACACTTCCGCTCCTACACTGTGTATATTAGAAATGAAATAATCATTTTTTCATTCATTTATGGTTTATTTAACCATGGTTCTGAGTTAGGTTTCTTAGTCAAATCCTCTTGCCGCCTAACTCAGAACCAGATTGCAAAATTTTAGACTGTCCAAATAAAAAGGTATCGAAGAAGACAGTTTGAAATCAAAAATGTGTTGGTCTTTTGGGGTAGAAAACATTGTGGAAAATGAAGAAATGGCTTATTACAATGTTTCCCAATACGTCTATATTTGGTGGAGTCAAAACAGCCAAGTATTGGGAATTGGTTAAATAAAAAGAGTGACATAAATCTACATTTAAATGAGCCAAGATCTGAAAAAAGTCCTTTAAGGCTTTTTAGCCCAACATGGTTCAAGATCAACCCGTGTATACACACAGTCTGATCATGAAACATGTTGGTCTCCAATAGACTATAAGTGACCTGCAGCATCTCTTAGATAGCAGCATGGATACCACTCAAACTGCTTTTAGACACAGGCTGATCGTGAAACATGTTTGTCTCAAATGCTTTAACCCTTTCCCAAACGACAAAATTTTGGGTGGTCCAAATTCAAAGGGGTTGCAGACGACAGAATAAATCATATCAAAAGGATAAAATATGCATGGTATAGCCCAGAAAACATTGAGGCAAAGGGAGAAAGTGCTGGTCACCAGCACTTTCTTCTTTTGCCTCAATGTTTTCCTAAGCATTTTCTATTGGGGACGTCAAAATCTGGTCTTGTTTGGGAAAGGGTTAAGGGACGTTTTTCCAGATTGCCGCTCAAATGTTTTTATTTCTATCTTACAGTCGCAAAGTTCCAGACCTGTGCTAGTACAGTGCGTCCCACAGAAGTGATTCATATGCCTCATTATTTTATTTATTTCTGTAACTATAATCTGTGTAACCTTAGAATACCCACTCTCTAGTACCAGAGTATTTTCTTACACCTCACTATCATAATTTAGCCAGGATCTGGAAAAACGTGCCTTAAAGCTTTTGAGCCCAACATAGATCCAAATCAGCCTGTGAAAACGCACAGTCTGACCAGGATCCATGCTGTTCTCCAATAGCTTCTTCATGACCTGTAGTAACTTCAAGAGAGCAGCGTGGATGCATATTGGACTGCATTTGAGAACATGTTGATCTTGAAACTCAATTTTTTTTTAAAATGCTATCAGGGACGTTTTTCTATATCCTGCCTTATGTATATTACTGTAATTATGATATATTTAACCTTAGAATACCAACTCTCTAGTACCAGAGTCAGTTGGAACACCACGGACAATTCTGTCGAATCACACCTTGGATACACGTCGTAGAACTACTTCCAGACTATGAATAGAATAGAATAGAACAACAATTAAAAACATTCGTCTGTGATTAATGTCAACAATAAAGCGACAATGATACTGAAATGCATTGTTTGCAGTTCCAGTGTCTTCTCTTTTTAGAATGATTACAACCTGCAAGTCCCGCAAGTTGCCATGGTTGTTCAATTGAATGACCTCGAAAAGTACTTTATGAAGCGTAGCTACTTCCGACTAAGAAATGCGATTTTTTATCATTTCTTCATACACATGCTTCCGAGTCGATGATTCGATCTTTGATGGAATTATCCGAGGTGTTCCAAATGGTACCATAGTATCTACTGCTCCTATGGATCTATACATACTCTGTCGTAACGCTATCAAAATCGGACTTAATTTATGACGTGACTTGACAGCTTCACTGTACATAGTTAATTTGACATTACCCAATAAAAGTCTGTAGACACATGTAGCGATCAAGCACTCAGTCACTCAACAATGTTAATTATCCATTGAAAGTGAATATTTGGATTACGCGGATTCTTTATTTGGTTAGGAACGGTAAATTGAGGTTTCAACCAATGTTATTTTGTATTAGATTTTTAAATTGTTATTCACTTTACCATTCTCCCAGCAGAGTGATCGTTCGTTGCTTGTACATATCACCTCTGCAACGGGCTTACTCGGCTGGAGACCACGAATTGTGGTTTACCGAAGTATAGCATCTTTCATTACTGTATAACTTTTTCTTTTCTTGCATTATACATTAGAGAAAGAAAATGGTATTCTGTTTGCATCAGAAGCGCTTTGAAATTAAATATATGTATTGATATAATTAAATTGGGACTATTTTTTTTCAACCTCCTTGTAATCTGCCGTTAGTTTTCATACCCATGTACAGAAACAAAAATGAAAAGCATCTGTGAAAGAGTGTGACACTTTAGAGCAAACTACTGGATAATGAAATCCCACCAAGGCCCTTGCTATATTTCTCTTAGATATAAGAGAAAATTGATCCAGTTGTATGCTCCTTAATTTATAATCACATTGTTCCGAGTGTTTGATACTTTATGCAAATTACGTCATTTGTATAAAGTGTGAGATGGACAAGCAATTGGTAGAATATACACACGCTAACTTTTAAAATTATAAAAAAATTATTAAAGCAATAATTAATTAATAAAATTAAAAATTCTGATTTCGTTAGCTCTTTAGGTTAGCATATTTATGTTCATCGTTCAACTTTCAAAACATCGCTCTCAACACGCCTATTGTGACAATGCAAAGTTTTGTAAAGCTTGATTCTATAGAACATGGCTGACGCAAACTGGCTAAACCACGGGTGGTAAACGGAGACACTAGCTCCAAAAAGAATCAACGGTATTTTGTTGCCTCGTGACATCCGGCCTCTACCGAGGTAGTTGCATAGAGCGAAAAGCTGAAAACAAAGGTAGTTCATGAACACATTGTTCTACAATTATTTCATTTACACAACGAGTTTTTGAAAAATCCGACGATTCTGTAATAGGTAGAAATGGCCGAAGTTATTTGTACACGAGAATATACGGTGTTAGTAAGCAAAGTTTGAATACAATCGTTGAAAAACCATTTCAAAGTCGAAAGTAAAAAATGCTCTCCGCAGAATTTCACCATAATTCTATTATTACGAACATCAAACATACCAATTATGTGTTATTTCATTTTACTTTGTGCTTGCAAGTCATGTACATGTTGTATCAATATATCATAGGGCTATTTTTCGAGAGAATGGTTGGTAAACCCCTGTGTTTTAATTCAGAAGTTTTTACTTTCGATTTTGAAATGTTTTTCAACGTTTTTTTTTAAACCCTGCCCACTATTTACGTATATTCTCGTGCACAACAAACTTCGACAATTTCTTCATATTATAGCATCGCCTGATTCTCAAAAACTCCGTTTTAAAAGAAATAATTTTAGAAAATGTGTTCGTGACCTACTAATTTTCGCTCTCTACAACTACCTCTTTTTGGAGCTAGTTACTCCGTTTACCACCCGTGTAAACAGCCATATCACGACGAATAACTCATTGTCTAAAATGCATGTAATCAGGCATTATTGCATTGATTTTGTAGTGCTACTTTTCGAAGAAAAAGGGGGGCTATTCCAATCATCCAGGCATCGGCGTTATGCTTTGGTTAACCCTTCCCCACACATTGACGCTTTTGGATGCCCCACAAAATTAAGGCTGTGGAAAACATTGTGGAAAATTAAGAAATTGCTAATGTCAAGCAATTTCTTCATTTCCCAAAATGTTTTATACCAAGAAAGAACAAAAAATGATCAATTCCGTGCATTTGAAATTTTCGTCTGCAAAACACCAGATGCATTGGAATCACGGTCGATAAAAACGTGATACAAAACGTTCCGAAAATCTTCAATACTTCAATACTGAACAGATTGGAATTCGGTTTAAAGCGAAAAAGGTGGACAGACGTCGAGCGTAAATTGGACGTGGTTAACTTTTGAAAAATCAGCTGATGAAATATACTCAGTTCCAAAAGAAAGTGTGCTCTTTTACGTTTTACCTTCTTTACCTTAATTTTCACGAAGTAAATGGCAATTTAGGGAGTAAAAGCAATATCATACTTCAGATTAGACCTTAAAGAAAATTTGGCATCAAAACAGATGTCGATAGAATTGCTCATATTGCATACACAGAGTCAGATCATTATGGTGTTGATGGTGTTGAGATTTGCACTCCTTACAGCTTTTCCTGTGGATAAAGTTACAAGCTTATATGCCGTTGTAGGGTTTGGCCAGGCCTTCCAAGCCATTTCCGCGTTAAAGCTTGAACTTTCTTGTAGACGTTACGTGTACGTCAACGTTAGTAATCGCTACGTTAGTAGTCTATTGAATTGCTGTCGAACGTTGTAATAACGTTCTAAAGCGAAAACGTTTGCCTTTAAGGTGCCATAGAAATGATCAATTGCTATTAGAACATAAATACCGTACAAAATCAAATTTTCTGAAGGTTTTTGTTTTCACAAGGTTCGGTTTTGCTCACCAACGTTAACCCATTTATGCCTGAATTTTTGGTATAGGAAGAAAATCAGAGAAATTAATGAAAACCACGTGAAAACAACATGTTCGGCTTTGATTTTGTGAAATTTCAATGGCAAAGTATGATTTTGCCCAAAAACATAAAATTGTCCACTAAAGTGGACGCTAGGCACGAATGGGTACATGTAAGTTAACTTATATTTTCCCCCTAAAACTGTAGTTTTCATCTTGAAATTTGCAAATATACGAGAACAATCTGTTAATTATGCTAACATCTACGAATTAGAGAGTGTATATTGGTTTCATCAAGTCAGTTTGTCTGTCCGTCCATCTGTCCATCTGTCCATCCGTATACTATTTTTTGTTTCCGTGCTCTAACTCGACAACCGTTTCACCTAGGGTCATGAACATTTACTCAGCTGTTGCCCATGACCCAAGGAGGTGCCTAATACTTTTTGGTTACGAAGGTCAAAGGTCAAGGTCACAATTGGACCTTGTTTAAAATCCGTGTCCATGCTCTGAGTCAAGAACCGATTGACCTTGGACCATGAAACTTAACACAGTTGCTGCCTATGACCAAAGGAGGTGCCTATTGTTTTGGGGTCACAAAGGTCAAAGGTTAATGCCACAATTTGACTTTGTTTGAAATTCATTTCCGCGCTCTATGTCAAGAACCGGTTGATCTAGGATCATGAAAATTCACTCAGTTGTTGTCCTTGACCCAAGGAGGTGCCCTATTGTTTTTGGGTCACAAAGGTCAAGGTCACAATTGGGCTAATATATCTTCCTTCATCTTCAAGCATAGATACAATCACGTTTACTGTATATTTTCTACATAAAAATAAAAAGTATGTGGTTACTATACAAAGAATTTTCAGGCGCCCTCTCAGTCCTAGCGTCCACTTTAGTGGACAAAATTGTATTCTTCTATAAAACTATGAAAACATATTACTTTTCTCTGGAAATTGTATCTGCAGTTACCTACAGGTAAGAAACATTACATAATAATAACGAAACAAGAAATACAAAACAGATAAAGGACATGATCATACCTTTTCCCCTACCCATTTTCAAGTCTTTTTTTTTTCTCAGTAAAATCACTCCCTTCTCTTATAATATTCACTTTTACTGATACTTTTATTGCTAATGAGCACTTGGATCAGCATTCCCCTGTTTATCGATGGATAATCAATACAAATAAATGATGAGAACCAGAGATAAACATATACGTAAGCATCTACTTACAGATAAAGTCCAGTGTCGTCTTAAGTGGACGGTAGGCACAAATGGGTTAATTGTAATTCGTTTCACGCAAGTGAACTATGTACAAATGTAATGAACATGTGATTTTATGCTACGATGTGCCAAAAGGAGTGCAGCGAGTGTAATTTCTGACCGATAACTCATCCAGCACGTGAGGCATACGTAAAACATTAAAAATGCAAAATCGCAATCAAGCCAAAAATTCGTGCGTGCTATTTGATTTCTTCATCAATATATCGTTTGTCAATAGTCTTGAGATGTGTTGTTCAAAATTTCTTTGTGGTAGACGGTATACTTTTCGAGATTCTCAAAAAATAAAAGTGCACACTTTCTTTTGGAACTGAGTATAGTTATTGGAGATCATCTAAAAGTTTGGTTGATCTTCAAAAGATTTTTATCAGTTTATCTTTCAAAATTCCTCCACGTCCAGCTTATCTCTGGAATTTTTTTAACATTCTCTGCTTCAAATTGGTCAAGTATTAATAACAAAACTATTGATGACTTTCTGTGTAACGTAATTTACCGCCGTGGTAATGTAAAATTGTATGCTAGCTTGCATGCGTCACCATTGTATATATATGCACATTGCTTCTTTTACTATTTTAATAAAAATTGTATTATACATCACGTCTATTGTTCTTTTACTCTGTGCCTTTCACAATTGTGATTGACTTTAGTAATACATGAGAAAAAACGCATTAGTGGTTATTGATCATCAATTTCTCCATTCCTACTATATTTTCTCTAATATCAGTTTATCATAATTGTAGTCTGCAAATGATTTTATAACTCGCCACTCCTTCTCTTGTTTTGGAATGTATCAAATATAAAAGGTCAATGAAACAATCAAGTATATATTTGACTTTTTGTTATCTTAAAGCCTTAACCCTTTCCCAAACAAGTCTTGGTTTTGTTGACCCAAATAATATCATAAGGAAAATATTGAGGCAAATGAAGAAAATGCTGAACACCACCATTTATCGGTGAATATATTCCTTCAATCAAGAATAATGCTTGTTTTAAATTCAAGAAGGTTTGTCCTTTTATGAATTAAGAAAAAACGTTTAAGGAATCGCGTACTAGTAACAGTTCGTTCATCTTTGTATGTCATCCATGGCAACCGTAATAGGCAACGGTATCCGTGTCAACGTAAATTGACTAGGGATATCATCGTCAATTTATGTTACCACGGATGAGGCCCGAAGTTACACGAAATGTTTAGTGTTTAATGATGGATGGATTACCTTTAATGTTGTCACAAGCCTTCTATATATATGACGTCAATAATGACTTATTTAGGAAAGGGTTTAACCCATTACAACACAGTGACGCCTATTGACGCTCTATAAAACAATGGCTTTGGAAAACATTGTGAAAAGTGAAGAAATTGCTTGTGACAAGCAATTTCTTCACTTCCCACAATGTTTTCTACCCCAAAAGACCAAAATATTTTAGATTTCATTGACTATAAAATGTCGTGTGCAACATCTTTGAATTTGGATCAGTCCAAAATTTTGTTGTTTGGTAAAGTGTATAAACCCACTTTATGCTGTGATGACACTTGTATATAAATTCAACCCTTTTAATTCCCAAACAATACCTGGTTATGACGTCCCTAATGTAAATTGCTTGGGGAAACATTGAGGGAAATGAAGAAAATGATGTTCACCAGCATTTTCACATTTTACCTCAATATTTTCTGTTCTTCATTATACAAAATTATATTATTATACCTTCAAAACATCTCCCAATTTAAATTATTCCCAATGAATTTGACTTATATATGTGTGGATAAGGAATACCTCGACTGGAAGAGACAAAATTTTGTAATTTGGCAAAAGGTGACTTATAGGCCCAATGGGCCAGGTGTGCATTATAGCATTCAAATATATTGTAAAATATATACCATTGTATACACAAGTCATATCTTTTTCAATATCCTTTGGATAGTTTGTTACACCTTTCAAATTAGACCTCCCTAAATAGTTCACGGTGGATAATCACGTGATACAATATTTTCAGAGAATCTTCAATAATTTTGTAAATACTGGACCGATTTGAATTCGGTTTGAAGCAGAGAATGTGCACATAGATGGACGTAGTTGGTTTTTGAAAAATCAACTGATAAAAAAGTTATTGAAGATAAACCAAAATTTTGGTTTATCTTCGTTAACTTTTTTATCAGTTGATTTTTCTAATATCCAACGCGTCCAGCTTATTCTTGGCATTTTCCCACCTTCTCTTCTTCAAAACGAATTCAAATTAGTCAAGTATTAAAAAAGATATTGAAGATTATATGCAATCTGAGCCACGCGTATTTACCGCTTATGAAAAAGAGTAATATAGTCATGATAGATACAACTAGGGCATATAAAAATTTAGCCTGGCTCCTAGGCCGTGAGAATGAATAGGCCAGTATATAAATTTACAAAGGTACTTCACTCCTGCTAGAAAAAATCATTTACTCAAATTACTGCCCTTCTCGTTATAATCTCACGACAGATCCACATTTACAAATATTATGACAGTGGGGTAAATTAGATGTACATTACTTACATGTATTTTATTAAAAATTAGATCAGTCAGACTGGAGCCAGTCTAATAAAAATTCGACATGCAATATAATATTCTAGTCTGGTTCCCTGTCGTACTATGTGTTTTAGTACGTCAGGCACACAGTAATCATGGCGCCGTCCACTGGACTGATATTTTAACAAAGATAAAGAGCAAAGTTCTTTAATTTTGTGAGCAGGGTAGGGTCATTAGAAGAGTAGATAGGTTTCGGTATATTTTTAATACTAGCAATAAAAGTTTTACATGACCTCAACGCTAACCCGGACTCGTTTTTTCAACCGCATCTCACCCCATTCTCGTGAAATAATTTTCATATCACATTCATTCAGTTAGTGTAACGTGATTTACCGTCGTGGTAATGTAAAATGGTATGCTAGCTTGAATGCGTCACCATTGTATATATATGCACATTGCTTCTTTTACTATTTTAATAAAAATTGTATTATACATCACGTCTATTGTTCTTTTACTCTGTGCCTTTCACAATTGTGATTGACTTTAGTAATACATGAGAAAAAACGCATTAGTGGTTATTGATCATCAATTTCTCCATTCCTACTATATTTTCTCTAATATCAGTTTATCATAATTGTAGTCTGCAAATGATTTTATAACTCGCCACTCCTTCTCTTGTTTTGGAATGTATCAAATATAAAAGGTCAATGAAACAATCAAGTATATATTTGACTTTTTGTTATCTTAAAGCCTTAACCCTTTCCCAAACAAGTCTTGGTTTTGTTGACCCAAATAATATCATAAGGAAAATATTGAGGCAAATGAAGAAAATGCTGAACACCACCATTTATCGGTGAATATATTCCTTCAATCAAGAATAATGCTTGTTTTAAATTCAAGAAGGTTTGTCCTTTTATGAATTAAGAAAAAACGTTTAAGGAATCGCGTACTAGTAACAGTTCGTTCATCTTTGTATGTCATCCATGGCAACCGTAATAGGCAACGGTATCCGTGTCAACGTAAATTGACTAGGGATATCATCGTCAATTTATGTTACCACGGATGAGGCCCGAAGTTACACGAAATGTTTAGTGTTTAATGATGGATGGATTACCTTTAATGTTGTCACAAGCTATCTATATATATGACGTCAATAATGACTTATTTAGGAAAGGGTTTAACCCATTACAACACAGTGACGCCTATTGACGCTCTATAACACAATGGCTTTGGAAAACATTGTGAAAAGTGAAGAAATTGCTTGTGACAAGCAATTTCTTCACTTCCCACAATGTTTTCTACCCCAAAAGACCAAAATATGTAAGATTTCATTGATTATACAATGTCGTCTGCAACATCTTTGAATTTGGATCAGTCCAAAATTTTGTTGTTTGGTAAAGGATTTAAACCCACTTCATGTATGATGATACTTGTATATAAATTTAACCCTTATAATTCCCAAACAATGCCTGGTTATGACGTCCCTAATGTAAATTGCTTGTGGAAACATTGAGTCAAATGAAGAAAATGATGTTGGCCAGCATTTTAACATTTTACCTCAATATTTTCTGGTCTTCACCATACACAAGTCATATCTTTTTCAATATCCTTTGGATAGTTTGTTACACCTTTCAAATTAGACCTCCCTAAATATTTCACGGTGGATAATCACGTGATACAATATTTTCAGGAAATCTTCAATAATTTTTTAAATACCGGACCGATTTGAATTCGGTTTGAAGCAGACTGAGAGAATGTGCACGTAGATGGACGAAGTTGGTTTTTGAAAAACCAACTGATGAAAAAAATATTGAAGATAAACCAAAATTTTGGTTTATCTTCGTTAACTTTTTTATCAGTTGATTTTTCTAATATCCAACGCGTCCAGCTTATTCTTGGCATTTTCCCACCTTCTCTGCTTCAAAACGAATTCAAATTAGTCAAGTAATAAACAAGATATTGAAGATTATATGCAATCTGAGCCACGCGTATTTACCGCTTATGAAAAGAGTAATATAGTCATGATAGATACAACTAGGGCATATAAAAATCGACGAGCAATATAATATTCAATCTATGAGTGAACCTGAGTGAACCTTTGTCACGCTGCATGCTGTTATATACCAGTTGCAACGTTTTTAGCCCATAACTAAAATATTTGACAGGTTCAAAATTCAGGGTTATCGCAGACAGAAATTTCAAATGAATGAAACTCTACATATTTATGTCCTTTTGGAAAGACGAGGAAAACGAGGGAAATGACGAAATTGCTTGTCACAAGCATTTTTTTCCACAATATTTTCTTAACCCGTTGTTTTTTGGGTAGTTAGAGTAGTTAAGAAGTTGCACTATAGTCTTAAGTTAATAGTCTTAACCAGACAGAATGCGCCAGTGTGTAGGCTGATTTTCATCCATTCTTGTTTTAAAGTGACATTTCACGATTCTTTTTACATAAATTTTACTGTTATTCCATCTGAAAGAGCATAATTATTTTCTTATGAAAATTCTGAAAATTTCAAGCCCAAATATTGAACCGTTTACGAGAAATATATATTTTTGTGCTAAAATTAAACAAATTGTTGTGGACAACAGTTCCGATTTATATAGAATTTGCCATTTCTGTCTCAACTTTGAAGGCGTATAACAACTTCAAAGAACTAATAGCGTTTCTACGCATTAAAATAAGCAATCATTATATCAAGACATACTTTTGAAAAATGAAATAAATGCGTAATGTCACTTTAATCACTATTCGGACATCTTTTATAATGTATATACCGGCTTATAAAAAGACATCAACCCTTTCCCAAACGGCAAATATGTGAAGTGTTCCAATTTCAAATCTGCTTCAGACGACAAAGTGGTTAAAAACAAAGATGTAATCAGTGTTTATTTCAACCCAGAAAATATTGAGACAAAAGAAGAAAATGCTGATTATCGCCAATTTCTTCTTTTGTCTTTCAAAGCCTTATATGATTTGAAAAATAAAAAGCAGGACTTGTTTCAGAAAGGGTTAAAGGGTGAAAGGTTGAATCCTTCATCAACTGAATTTCATTCCAAAGGAGCTGAACAATACATTGTGTCGTTAAATACCGAAAAATATCTGAAGTTATGAAAGATTTTATCTACATAAAGGTATTAACGTTGTTGGTAGTTGTATTACAGATAATAACAGGTATGCCAATTTGTTTGTGTTTGTTTCTCAAAATGTCTTATTTTTCATATGTATTAGGCACGTCAATCTGTTTTTTTCTTTATTTCTAAACAGTTTTAATTTTGTTTATAGGCTATGTATTAGTTACGACAATCTGTTTTTACTTTAATTCTAAACAGTTTGAAATTTATACATATCCAGGGTGGATAATCACGTGACCGGGAAGGATACACTGTATTAGAAAATGGCGGCTTGAACTCCCGCCTGCGATCAGTTTTCAGGTAATTATTCATGTTTTACCAATTTTCTATTGAAGAGACATAGCCTATCATATGCGCATTTTCATTATTCGAGCTCCGACACCAACAACTACACACAAAAACATGCAGTTTTGTCAAACATCGTGGCAGTTTGCGTCCACTCGCAACCGGCCACATGTTTTTGGGTGGATACAACGGACGAGTTCAAGCCTATTTTGGGCAAAATTACCTTTAAATGTCATATACTTCAACAAATTCCGTATGAAATCGTAGGCTTTAGTCAAACACACTCAGTGGCTTAGGAAGAACTACAGGGAATGATGCGCTTTTCTAAAAATCAAGGTTTGGGCTGATGGATACCTCGCATCATTCATCTTGTTTGGGATACATCGTACTCTGGCATAATATACGTTTCATATGGAATGTACTATTGAGCTCTAGATAGTATATACAGCGAAAACAACTTTGTATTGTATGTCAATTATCTCACTGTAATGACGTAAATCGAACACACAAATATATATAAGTTGAATATTTTAAACTCCTAGAGTGCAACCAACGTAAACACGGGACATATGTATGCCGTACCGAATGGGTCAAAAGTCTAGATACCAGGTGCACCTCTAAAAAATACAGGTGCACCTGTATATTTTGAGGTGAACTTATAAATTTTATACGTGCACCTCCATTTTTTAGAGGTGCACTTATATTTTATAAGTTCACCTCAGAATATACAGGTGCACCTGTTTATTTATGTCAAAACGAGGCGGACCAATGAACGGAGCCGTAAGAACCGTTTCCATTTACCCTATTTGGCATATTCGATGCGGGACTACCATTTCCGTAGTAACATGTTGCCAAGTTAAACAAAATCTGATAGACCTAGATCTATACATTTTTTGAGTAGGCTATGTACCCCGACAGATTTTCTCACCCTTTTCCTAATCTACGCGTGAATCCAGACATATCCCAAGATGGGACACGTGTTTTCAAATGGGGGAAGGGGCGGGGCTCTAAAGTAAATCAGCTGAAATCAGCATATTTTCTCTTAATTCTTCAGTATATATTCTGCGTTACAATGTAAACAAATTCCACATAACTCGTTCATTGCTATGCGGCGCACCAGGATTTCTTTTAGGGGTTCGAACATACGAATAATTAGGGGATGTAGTTTTCCTACTAGATCTAGATCTACCGTGACAATTTTGATTGAATTTCTGTATGAAAAAGAAAAAAAGTATCAGGCAACAGAGTGGGTTCAAACGACCACCACCTCTGTATCCGCCACTGCTGCTGCAGCTTGTAAATTGGAATAAATCCGGTCAAAATTTTTGCCGTTTAGGAAAGGTTTTTACGAAAATTGTATTTTGATCCAAATTAGTCTCAAGTCTATTCGGCCCGAATTTTCCAGACTAATTATACATGCCTGCCACAACAACAACTCAACGATGTCATGCAAATTAAACATCAAATATTATGCCAAAACGGGGTAAGTATTGCTGTTTTAACCCAGAACTCTCTCCTCTATAAGACTTTCGAATTACATGTCATGATATGTGTGTTTCTCGCAGTCAGGAATGCATTGTGGACAATAAGTAATTGGTTTTCGTGTTTGACGTATGGGAAAGGGTTTCAGACTAGCATTCCTATAATGCTTATGTACAGGCATTTGAATACTTCTTCAAGTGTTAAGATATATGGGATGATATCAAAGTAAGAGGCATTCATGCATTGATGCCATACGAGCAGGATTCTTAACTTAAGTTTAAGGTAGTACGCCTCCACTGGTAATGAGATTCACAAGAAGTCAGAATTTGTTGGACATTGTTAACATTGCTACATATTGATTCGGTCGGCACAATCCTTTCAGCCAATCAAAAACGTCGTCAGCACACCTGCACTCATTCGGTGGAGGTGAAAGCTTCGGTCTTTTTCGTTGAAGCATTACCAACTTTCAGCATTAAGGTATCCAAACCCTTAAAAGCACCAAAGAGCCAGAGGCAAAATTTGAAAAGTGAAAATAATTCCTAAACTGTGGTACATTTCCATTCCAAAAACAAACATGAGCATTTTGCACGGTTTAGATTTTTGATTTACTGCAAACTTTAAGCAAATATTTGACAAACATGTTCTAAATTACCTCCCTTGCATATGAATATAGAGTAAAATGATATTTGTAAATAATTTTCTTCTTGAAGCATAATCTTGAAATCCGGCACGGTGAATCAACTTATACGAAGTGTATTTACACGTGTGTGTAATTTGATGCATTTCGTACGGCTAGAAAGTGGTGATTTTTTCAGGGTCTGTAAACCTTAATATCTCGATGACTACGCCTGGTTATTAAAAATGCGTTGGTAGCTAGAAAGTTTAAATCACATTCTTTAAAGAAAGAATTTGGTTTATGAATTTTAACGATGGATTTTTGAAATAATCTGCCTCAAAGTTGGTATTCCGTAACGATAAAGACCATGGAAGTACCCTCGATGAAAAAATGAAAGTGAGGCTATGACGTCATGCCGACTTATTCAATCGGACAAGTTTTGGAGACATCTAAAATTCAACGTTTGAATGTTCCAATGCTGAATATAATATTTACGACTGTCGACGGACATCACCCAAATGACTGCGACAGCGCATGAATTTCATTAGGGGATGTACTAGGGGAGATTCGGTATAACTCGGACACAAAACGTAGTCTCTGACAGGACACGATGGATATCTTACTCTCTCGGACGGACAAGCTTCTGAATCAACAACGAAAACAATAAAGTATTACAATTCTAAACTAATTTCATAGGCTAAAACAGTTAAATAAAGCCAAGGCAGATAATTTTACGAAATAAAGTATACTACCAGAGTAATGTAAACTCGGACATTGAACAGGGAATCTTGGGCGCAACTGTTGTTTTAACACATTACAAAATGGTAAAGTTTTGCACACTGCTCCAATTTGAAAGCTGTTGCAGTCGACATCATTTATGTTGCTAATTCGCGCATGAAAATCGGAGAAAACCTTAGTGTCCGAGTTTAAAATAGCTGAATACGATTTTACGTCGGGTAAAGTCGGACACTACGTCACAGAAATTAATAAACTTCCCCACACGTCACGATACATGTCACGTGGTGTCATCTATTCATCTGCATCCGATTGATGACGCGTTATACCTATAAATACAGCTGATTTTGGGAAATATTTAATAAAGACTCTTTATTTATAAAGAGAAACATCTGGCTGTCCGAGATTACCAACATGTCCGAGAAATCCCGAATCTCCCCTATGGTACTTTTAAAAACACTGTTAAGGTCTTCCTTTTGTACAATATTGTGTAAACATACACAATATATAATACTATTATCAGAGTTCCCAAAAACACCCAAATGGGGGTTTTGCACACCCAAAATTGAATCTTGTACCCCCAATTTTTGCAAGCAGCCTTTTAAGTTTCATATAGAGGGGTACTCTCCATGCCGAGCTCTATTGATTAAACCATCAAATATGACCTCTGCAGTTTTCGGTACGCCAACAGCCTATTTGGTCGTCATAATCTAATTATAGCACACCATTTGAATTATCGAATCAAAATCATTCAGTTTTATCTTGCATGATCATTACGTATACATTACGTCGCTTCTATTTTTGGCTGAAGCCGGTAACATTTGAATTATCGAATCAAAATCTTTCAGTTTGATCTGGTTTGATTACGTATACATTACGTCGCTTCTATTTTTGGCGGAAGCTGGTAATTTGAAGCGTTAGCCAATCATTTCTTGTATCAGAAATTTCGATTGTTTATGAGTATATTGGCGACGATTGGATACCGAAATCCCGCCAAGGCCCCGAGATTAGACGTGAAACGACCCCGCGAGAACAGAGAGTATTCTATCGAAATGGAATGTAGGGAGAATACGCTCTGTTCGTAAGAGAGTAATAGAGGGGGTGCAAGTATGCTGTTAAATGACTGTTTTCACTCCCAGATTTAAAAGCGAGTGCGAACCCTGATTATGATTTGTAAACTTTCATTCCAAGTTAATGATTTTTGAGGATTGTTCCTCTTCAGCTTCTCTCTTCAGCCCTGGTAAAGGACTAGAATTTTTTGTTGTACAGTACATTCAGTCTGGCAGTGCTATCTATCATTCAGACAGGAATCTACTAAACGTTCATGAAACATTGGTGGCAATGCCCATATTCGGAGTAAACTCCGTGATCTATACATTGAAAGGCATCATAGCCAGTAATTATGCCCCCTTTCGAAGAAAAAGGGGGTATATTGTTTTGCAAGTGTCGGTCGGTCGGTCCGTCGGTCCGTCGGTCTGTCCGTAGACCAAATCTTGTCCGGAGCATAACTCGAAAAGTATTAAAGGTAGAATCATGAAACTTTACAGGTGGATAGATCTCATTATGGAGAGGTGCAGTGCACATGAACTGTAACTCTGCTGATCATATTTTTGGAGTTATTGCCCTTTGTTGATTTTCAAACTTGATTCTTGTCCGGAGCATAACTCAAAAACTATGTAAGGTAGAACCATGAAACTTTACAGGTCAATAGCTCTTATTATGGAGAGGTGCAGTGCACAAGAACTGTAACTCTGCTGATCATATTTTTGGAGTTATTGCCCTTTGTTGAATTTACACTTAATTCTTAAAATTGCCTATATCTCATGTCTTTTTACACATACAGGCTTGGTATCTCACTCATAGATATCTCCTATCAACATCATTCACATTTGACCATGAACTTGGACCTTGTGACCTTGACCTTGGAGTTTGACCTACTTTAAAAAAATTAAACCGGGCATATATCTCATGACCTATTACACATACAGCCTTGATATTTCACACACGGACACCTCCTACCAAGACATTTCACAATTGACCATGACCTTGGACCTTGTGACCTTGACCTTGGAGTTTGACCTACTTTAAAAGAATTAAACCGGGCATATATCTCATGACCTATTACACATACAGCCTTGATATTTCACACATGGACACCTCCTACCAAGACCTTTCACAATTGACCATGACCTTGGACCTTGTGACCTTGACCCTGGAGTTTGACCTACTTTTTAAAAACTTTAACCTGACCGATATATCATGTCCTTTTACACATACAGCCTTGATATTTGACACATGGAAACCACCGACCAAGACCTACCACATATGACTTATGACCTTGGACCTTGTGACCCTGACCTTGGACTTTGACCTACTTCTATGATACATTAACCTGGCCTATATTTCATGTCATTTTACACATACAGTCTTGATCAGGATGCCCACTGGTCAGGGAAAAGTCAGTGAAGTTTGTATTTTCTTCAAGGTCAGGGAAAAGTCAGGGAATTTTGAAAAATGGTCAGGGAAATCTGAAAAGCTTTAAAAGTCAGGGAAAAGTCAGGGAATTTTGAAATTTTCTTTTGCTCAAACAAAACAAGTAGAGAAAATGAAATAAAGTAAAACAGATAATCATAGCTACGGCAGTTTTCAAGTTTTAATTAACAAACCAATTGTTCTTTTAAACATGACTCTGCACGAAATATTTTATCATTTTAATGTTGAATACAGGCTTAACATTTGAAATGTATCTTCTATTGAAATCTGAAGCTCTTAGGGCTAAATCTGTAAGCAAGAGGAAAGAAGCTGACAGTGAAGAGAAGAATATTGAACATCTTCAGAGAAGGTTGAAGAAATATTGATACTAAGAGGGTAGTTACATTACGTGATGTGGTATATGTATTAATACTTGTACAGCTGCAAGGACTGTGCACCATTTGGTTTTAACTGCTTTTGAGTTTGATGATGAGTTTAACATGATTTAAGTCATATATGCCCTCTCCTTCCAAATCACTTAGATATTACCATTGTCCTCTTTCAAGTGACATTTTGATATCAAGTGAATAAAGCCCTCAAATATATATCCATTATCATCTGTTTTCCTACAAACATTCATTAGTTGCACTTGTACCTGATTGATAGAAAATCAATTTTAGCACAAAACTGGTTTTAAAATGCTCTAAAATTGCAACACTTAAGCATGCAATATGTCAAAAATGTACATTAAACTGTGCTAATGATAAACTGTTCACACATGCACAGAGGTATCCATTTTGTCCAGAAAATAACTAATAAACGGGATAATATTTAAAGTGAAGATAAATGTGAAAGGCTATCAGTGCAGGAAATTTTGATTGGAAAGTATCTAGATAAGTAAGGGTCTTATTAATTGATCAGTTAATATCTAGAATGGAAAAAAAGATTGGAGTGGAATCAAATCTGCCCTTTAAATACCTTTCATGAGAATGATGCTCACAGACAGTTGTTCGAAACAGTTTAAGTAAGACAAAGACTGAAGTAGTATTTCTCATTTTCTCTTATGTATTGAGATTTACAATTTAAAGTTTAAGTCATAACTTCAACCATAAGTATTAACACTTCAATTGTTGTCAAAGAAAGTGTATTTATCTATTTCAAGCAGGATAAATTATCTTTTCTCTTCATCTTGTGTAAAAAGTTGAGCATTTAAGGATTCTACTAATACATGTAAGTTCAACAATAACATTTGAATTGTTATTGTAAGAAATCTTGATAAATAGCAGATGGCTCGTACAGCTTTTTTGGAGAATGAGGCCGTTAAGCGCGAAAAAAGGTCAGGGAAAAATAAATTTTGGTCAGGGAAAAGTCTGTGAAAAGTCAGGGAATTTTATTCCAGATGAAGGGTGGGCACCCTGTTGATATTTGACACATGGACACCTACGACCAAGACCTTTCACATTTGACCATGGCCTTGGACCTTGTGACCTTGACTTTGGTTTTTGACCTACTTCTATAATGCATTAACCTGGCCTATATTTCATGTCATTTTACACACACAGCCTTGATATTTCACATGTGGTCACTTCCAACCAAGACATTTCAATTTTGACCATGACCTTGGACCTTGACCTTGGAGTTTGACCTACTTTTAAAAAACTTAAACTAGGCCTATATCTCGTGTCCTGTTACCTTTACAGTCTCGATATTTTATTCACATGGACACCTACTACCAAGACCTTTCATATTTGACCATGACCTTGACCTGTGTGACCTTGACCTTTGATTTTTACATACTTTTAGAAATCTTTAACCTAGCCATTATCTTATATCTTATTACACCTACAGCCTTGATATTTCACACAAAGACACCTCCTACCAAGTCCTTTCACATTTGACCATGACCTTGAATATTGCAACCTTGACCTTGGACTTTGACCTCCTTTAAAAAAAAAACTTAAACCAGGCATATATCGTATCATGTCCTTTTACACCTACAGCCTTGATATTTCATACATGGACACCTCCAACCAAGACCTTTCACATTTGACCATGACCTTGACCTTGGCATTTGGCCTACTTTTAAAAACTTTAACCTGGCCTATATTTCATTTTACTTTTATGTATACAGCCTTGATATTTCACACATAGACACCTCCTACCAAGACCTTTCATATTTGACCATGACCTTGGACCTTGTTAACTTGACCTTGGACTTTGACCTACATCAAATGTAGGCCCTTGAGGGGGCATATATGTTTTACAAACATCTCTTGTTCAATTTAACTTCTGTTATCTTTTCAGGCATGGAAGCACTCATCAAATCACAGCCTTTGACCCGTCAATCTGTACATCCTGCGTTACCACTGCTACACCAAATCATTTATTCTTCGGATGAGTTGATGAACAATTAGCAACAGCAGTGATAGGCAGCATAACAAACGGTGAACAATGATACAATCACTAGGTGTTTGACGGTCTTAGAACACATTCGTTACTTTTGATAAAGCTGGATGAAAGAGTCAGTACAGAATTTGTCACCTAGGGACCAGGGCTAGGAAAAAGAAATTTTGAGAAAATTTAGACTTGGAAAATATTGAAGGTGAAATAACATGCTTGTCATCTCAATAGAATCTGAGGGATAATAATAGCCTCTATGATAGTCAAAGAAAACTTAGACAGTATTGTTATAGCTGTGACAACTTTTTTACAAATAACAATTAATTTGACCGGTAACAAAACGTTGGGTAACAAAACGTTGGGTAACAAAACGTTATCGGCTAGAAGAGATTTGAAGTTAAAACACTCGATCAGACATAAACATCTTTAATCAAAGCGAAACATCATGTTTGCTCTGTAATAGTGCATAATTATTGCCATGTGCAGCTACTTCAGAATGAAAACTTTTCAAAATATGTATGTTTTGTGAAAAATATCTGGTTTGATCTGTGGTTACTTAAGGGAAATAATATTCTCCTAAGAGCACCCATGTTAATTAGAAAATCTTTCGTAGATAGTTTGTGTCAAGTACAGACAAACAAAAAGAAATTTACAGACTATCGAAAAGACTATCAATCAACCAAAAACCAAGATGCTATTTTAGGAGATCATTCAAATATCAGTGGTGAATTGTGGCTAAATGGGCATATTCCCCCATGAGCATCCATTTTAACCCATTCGCACACATAGATGCTTTTTGATCACCCACAAGATAAAGGCTGTGGAAAACTCTTTGGAAAATAAAGAAATTGCTTGCAATCAAGATAAATTCATTTGTCTCTCATCTATGTATGAAACACTTCTGATTAAAAAAGACTGTGTTTGTTGCAACTTGTTTTTGTGTCAACTAGTGCTATAGAGAAAAAAATGTCATTTAAAAGAAAAACAAGTGAGCAGGGTTCTTGGTAAATTGTCTTTAGTTTATTGCATCTACTAGGACTACCTGAATACTATGTTCCCAAATCAGCTTGTACCCAAGTGCAGCCTGATCAGAGAGCAATGATACTTCCTGATAGTTGCTACAAGTAATAAAGAAGCAAGAAGAGATCAAAATGGATCTTAATCAGACTTGGTATATGCACCGGCTGTACTAAATTCTTGTTGATCACAAATATGTTCACCTGTTCCCAAGGCTTGAAGCAACAACATATTAGACCAGTTTAACCCTTTCCCAAAGGACACAATTTTGGGGTGTTCAAATTTGAGAGCTGCTGCAAACAACAAAATATGTTATGATAAAGATGGGATTTGTGTACAATATAACATAGACAATATTGAGACAAAAGGAGAAAATGCTGGTTTCATTTGTCCCAAGAATACTAGTTGATCTGAGTCAACATGGCTTTCCAACTGACTTAACTCCAAGACAATATGGTAGTTTAACCACAACAATCTTGTTTAACCCTTTCCAAAATGACAAAATTTTAGGGTGGTCCAATCGGAAAGCTGCTACAGATGACAAAATGGATGTTGATAAAGATTAGATTTTTGTATGATAGAGCTGAAAAAATAATGAGGCAAAAGGAGAAACTGCTTGTTATAAGCAGTTTCTTCATTTGTCTCAACGTTTCCCCAAGCCATTTCTATTAAGGAATTCAAAACCAGGCCCCGGTTTCTCGAAAAAAACTTACGTAAATTCTCATGAGAACATGCTCAACTTCAAAGGAATACTCTCCTACCTCGAAGGATATTCGATTGAAGATCACGCGAATTTTGTGCGATTTGAGCACAGTGCTCAGATTTGAGCATGAGAACGTACTTAAGTTTAACGACAACAATGCTGTTTTACTGGAGTGATATTGAGCGACTGGTGCATCTAACCAACTCAATATTTTAGTTTAACGGCAACAATGCTGTTTTACTTGTGTGATATCGAGCAGCTGGTGCATCTAACCAAGTCAATATGGTAGTTTAACGACAACAATGCATTTTACTGGAGTAATATTGCGCGGCTGGCGCATCTAACCAAGCCAATATGGTAGTTTAACGACTACAATGCTGTTTTATCGGAGTGATGTTGAGCAGCTGGTGCATCTAACCAAGTCAATATGGTAGTTTAACGACAACAATGCTGTTCTAATCGAATGAAATCAAGTGGCTGGTGCATCTAACCAAGCCAATATGGTAGTTTTACTACAACAATGCTGTTTTATTTGAGTGATATTGAGCGGCTGGTGCATCTAACCAAGTCAATATGGTAGTTTAACTACAACAATAGTTTTACTGGAGTGATAATGAGCGGCTGGTGCAGCTAACCAAGTCAATATGGTAGTTTAACGACTACAATGCTGTTTTACTTGTGTGATATCGAGCAGCTGGTGCATCTAACCAAGTCAATATGGTAGTTTAACGACATCAATGCTGTTTTACCGGAGTGATGTTGAGCGGCTGGTGCATCTAACCAAGTCAATATGGTAGTTTAACGACAACAATGCTGTTCTAATTGAATGAAATCAAGTGGCTGGTGCATCTAACCAAGTCAATATGGTAGTTTTACTACAACAATGCTGTTTTATTTGAGTGATATTGAGCGGCTGGTGCATCTAACCAAGTCAATATGGTAGTTTAACTACAACAATACTGTTTTACTGGAGTAATATTGAGCGGCTGGTGCAGCTAACCAAGTCAATATGGTAGTTTAACGACTACAATGCTGTTTTACTTGTGTGATATCGAGCAGCTGGTGCATCTAACCAAGTCAATATGGTAGTTTAACGACATCAATGCTGTTTTACTGGAGTGATGTTGAGCGGCTAGTGCATCTTACCAAATGAATATGGTAGTTTAACGACAACAATGCGGTTTTACTGGAGTAATATTGCGCGGCTGGTGCATCTAACCAAGCCAATATGGTTGTTTAACAATGACAATGCAATAGATTAATCCTTAAAATAAGATTCACTTTTTTGTCAAGACTACTGAATAAGATTTGTAGAAAACATTAAAGAAAAGGAAAAAAATTAAGAAAATACAGATAGAATTTAGATTTAACTCCATATTTAGCAAGGACCCTTTTGCATTAAGTTTTATACTGTGCCATGTTCTATCCCGAAGGCGCCGAGCCCGGATAGCTCAGTCGGTTACGTCGGAGTCTGTCAATCCAGGGGTCTCGAGTACGAACCCCGGCTCGGCCAGTATCCATTCTGACATTTGACAAAAGTCATTTGTCTCTCACCAATTGGTGTGAATCATCTATGTGAGAGAGCAGCTGGAGGCTCGGTTTGGATATTGTTGTTGTACTGGTGCGAGAAGTACCAGGAACCCACGGTTAGGTGCTCCAGCCGCCGCGATATGACCCTGGTAGTTGAAAACAGCGTAAAACCCAAATAAACTAAACTCTATCCCGAAGGCACATGGCATATGTGCAAGCTTAGACGCAAACTTGTGTTCTGATTCCAATTGAATAATTGAATGGGGGCTAATGCCTAACTGCTATGCATGGTCATAGCGTTGCAGCTTGAGCACATAACCATGGATTCCTGTCGTTTCTCTCATAAGTATTACTACAACATCCTTTTGGAGTCTCTGAAACTACTTTGTGTATTAAGATCAATTGCTTAATTGAATTGGGGTTAAAGCCTAACAGCTATGCATAGTCATACCATTGCAGCTTGGGCACCTTACCATGAATGCTTGTCTTTTTAGCTCCACTGGCTGAAGGCCAGCGGGCTATTGTCATGGCGTTGTGTCCGTCGTGCGTGCGTCCGTCCGTCCGTTAACTTTTTCTTTAAACATCTTCTCCTCTTATACCAGTGGGCCAATTTTGACCAAACTTGGCAGGAATGTTCCTTTGGTGACCCTTTTCAAAACTTGTTCGCGAATTTTTGATTCGTCAAAAAATGGGGGCGTGGCAGGGCGGGGCTTATCAGACTTAGAGAAATCATAAGAAAATTCTTTAAAAATCAACCATTGGGCCAATTTGAACCAAACCTGGCAGGAATGTGCCTTGAGTCATTCTTTTCAAAATTTGTTTACAAAATATTACATTTGTCAAAAAATGTGGCTGTGGCAGGGAGAAAGGGGCTTATCAGACTTAAAGAAATCATAAGAAAATTCTTTAAAAACCAACCATTGGGCCAATTTGAGCCAAACCTGGCAGGAATGTGCCTTGAGTCATTCTTTTCAAAATTTGTTCACAAATTTTTACATTTGTCAAAAAATGTGGCCGTGGCAGGGAGAAAGGGGCTTATCAGACTTGAAGAAATCATAAGAAAATTCTTTAAAAATCAACCATTGGGCCAATTTGAGCCAAACCTGGCAGGAATGTGCCTTGAGTCATTCTCTTCCAAATTTGTTCACAAATTTTTACATTTGTCCAAAAATGTGGCCGTGGCGGGGAGAAAGGGGCTTATCAGACTTAAAGAAATCATAAGAAAATTCTTTAAAAATCAACCATAGGGCCAATTTAAACCAGACTTTGCAGGAATGTTCTTTGAATCTCTCTTTTCAAAATTTATTCACAATTTTTTACATTTGTCAAAAAATGTGGCCGTGGCAGGGAGGAAGGGGCTTATCAGGCTTTAAGAAATCATAAGAAAAATCAACCAGTGTGCCCAATTGAACCAAACTTTGCAGGAATGTGCCTTTAGAGTTCTATTTAAAATTTGTTCACAAATTTTTATATTTGTCAAAAAAATGTGGCCGTGGCAGGGAGAAAGGGGCTTATCAGACTTAGAGAAATCATAAGAAAATTCTTTAAAAATCAACCATAAGGCCAATTTGAACCAGACTTTGCAAGAATGTTCTTTGAGTCTCTCTTCAAAATTTATTCACAAATATCAAGATTTGGCTGCCGCTGTGTAAGGCTTACAAGAAATCATGGGATAATTCTTCCACTTTAACCAGTGGAGCGATTCAGGCCCTTCTGGGCCTCTTGTTTTTTAAAGTACTACCACAACAACCTTTTTGGAGTCTTCGGCTGCTCGCCCGCATAGATTTACTATTGTCCAGCCACTCGCCACTCGTAGGAGACAAATGGCATTTAGGACATTTGCTATGGCTTCGCGTTCAAAGCCAATGAGATTCAGACTCTCTACCGACTGCGCTATGGCCACAGCATATAAATTAATAAACAAGATGTAGTTTACGGATTGATAGCCAGACTCAGTTAGCGCATGCTTTGAAAGGCTTCCGGATAGAAAATGGTACAATAAAACAGATTCGTGTGTTTATATGTCTGAAGCAATTTTATGTTAATATGATTTAAAATTGGCTTTCAATGCAGATTAAGAATCCATAATAAAATATTTTAAATGTCATAAGCATTTTCCATGTGCAGAACGAGTGAATGCGAATTGCATAATAAAGCTGATCGGTAAGATTGGTATAAATATAATCCAACAGATTGGTATGTTAGTTATCTATTGCTTTTCTATGCACTATCTGCCCCTGTGCAAGTGCTATGAAAATCCCCATCATTTTATTGTCTTTCCAGTGGTATCTTTTCAAAGATTTGTGGCTCATCATTTGGTCTTTAAAGAAATGGCAACACTTTTATAAAATAATTTTATAAGAATGAAGTTCAAAACTTTATAGCATTGCTAGACCTGTGGGCCCATTGTACAAAATCGATGGTATGTCTAATATTGTAAGCGTGGTAGTAAAATACTTGGTGCGAAATAGTTAGGGTACGAATCACTCATAGTTCATATCAAATTCGACTCGGGTGTAGATCGATGCAGTTTTTAATTAAAATAAATGTGAAAGAATAATATTAATAGAAGGAATAAATTTATCATTGATTTTCTCTCTTTTTTAATGTTTATCTTCAATTAATTTGATCTAAGGATCGCTGCAGAATAACTGTCCCGCAGACAGGCGCCGCTAAATGGAGGGGAAAACCAAAACAAGATAAGAAAAAATTATAGATCTATAATTGAATCTAGATCTAGTTTTAAATTTTGAAATTTATTAAATAGTAGGGAGTTACAAATCAATTATAAATCTTTTTTTTATCTCTATTTAGTCTCCTAAAGAAATCGACAAAATGTTGGATATAACGTACATTCTGATTGGATGAAACAGGTGCGCTTGTATTTTTTATAAAACGAGGCTAAAAATACGAGTGCACCTACAAAATATACGGGTGCACCTGTATTCTCCGAGGTGAACTTATAAATAATACAAGTGCACCTCTAAAAAATACAGGTGCACCTGTATATTTTGAGGTGAACTTATAAATTTTATACGTGCACCTGTATTTTTTAGAGGTGCACCTGGTATCTCGACTTTTGACCCATTTGGTACGCCATACATATGCATCGAGACACACACACACACACACAACATAATCTCATTTAATAATTAATGTCTATGAAGGTTGAAATCTGTAGAAATACGGACTTAAATTTAGCAGAAGACAATTTTTTGGATTGACCAATTCCAAAATGAAAAACTATTAGATCAACCGAAAATTTAATAATTTGCACGCTACCAATTAAAATTTAAGACAATTTGTTAAAATGACCAACTAGGTAGAAATGGGGAATTTTCAATCTTGTAATCTTGTGAAAGTAAGCTACATGTATGCATGGCTTGATTGTGTTCCCTCTATGGATGAAGTGGTATAGTCTGCATGAATGCATAATCAATCGCCACTTTATCCAGAGGTTATGGCAAGGACGACAATTGAAAGAAGCTAAAAACAACTTGTTGAATTGTGAAGAATTTTAACAGACAAATTAAATATTAATTTATTCCCACAGGTTAACTCTTTTTGAATCATCGGAAGATAAAGCCTTAGGAAAACATTGTGGAAAATGAAGAAATTGCTTGTGACAAGACAAGTTCTCATTTCCCATAACGTTTTCTACCAGAAAACTTTTTTAATCCTTTCCCAAATGACAAAGTTTAAGTATTATCTAGTTTGAAAGATGCTGTAGTCTACAAATTTGTGTTTAAAACTAAAAGGAAGGGATTTGTATAAAATATGCACTAAATTTGTAAATATTGAGGAAAGGAAGATGATGTTAATTTCTTTCTCCTTTTTCTTCGATATTTACTGGAGGTTTAAGGTTTTGTTGCGTCAACATTTAACTTGTATTTTTAATTGTTTGGGAAATGGTTATATTCATTAATATCATCCTTACAATGCTGTTTGTTTGAATAAATCTTGTATGCATTTTTCAGGTGGTGTTAATCTTCTCTAACAAGACACTTTAACATAGCAGGTAGATCAGTATTCTTGGTCCAGGTGAATTCCTAGAAAGAGCGGACATGTCTGAATTCATGGAGGGCCACATGCCAGAAATATATCAATATGAATGCATGACTGAAGACTTCATCAACATGATAAAATGGCATAAAAGAAGTGTCAAAATATTTCGGTCACATGTGTCATTCTGAACATTTTTATGCATGTTTGAACTCTAAACATGGGTGGTGTTGATTTAGTGAGGTTTCATACTGATGTGTATATAGGCGGAGGCGTGGAAGCCTAGGCTTCAACATAATTATTTTTGAAAGTGTACCCATTCCAAGACAATTTGTGGAAACAGAACACCAGATGCCCCGGAACCCCTACCACCCATAATACAATGTAACATATCACAATAATTTTGACTCTTCCAAAATCAATAATGTTAATACAGATGACAATTTAAGTGAACGTTATTTTATATTTGTGGTCTCCCTGGGTAGAAACCATTAGATCTAGAGGGAATGAGGAAATGTCAGCATTTTCCACAATATTTTCCGAAGCTTTTCTGTTTTGGGGCGTCAAAATGCGTCAAATGGACTAGACTATACATCTACACCTTGGGCTTCTGTCAACATAACAAAATTCCTGGCAAAGCCCCGTCATACATGATGATGAAGACCACAGTCAAGCTTCAAGTTGTTTTCATGGATAATGGTTCCATGTCTTGCCATGACCAGACCTACAGCTTTTAAAGTTGTTCAATCGTTGTGAACCCGATACTACTTGGTATTCTTATATAGAATAAAGTATTGCCATTTGTACAATGTGATATTATTTTTCCCTTTGTAAAACAACAAAATTTTAGTTTGGTCCAAATTCAAAGATGTTGCAGACGACAATTTCAAGTGAATAATATTTTATGTTTTGATCTTTCAAAAAATTCTTGATTGAAAATATCATTGTGGAAGATGAAAATATTGCTTGCTTGTCACAGGCAATTTCTTCATTTTTCGCAATGCTATCATAACTTATATTCATAATCCTTTATCTTGTGGGTCATCAATTTCAAAGTATCATGATGTGGTCATGGATTAATCCTTTCAGATAGACTGGTCAAAGTTGAAAATGGTTGTTGACAATAATGCAAACCTGGAGTATAATATGAAATCTTCATTTGATATGGTAGAAAATAAAAAGGTGAAAGGGGTAAATGACGGACGGACGGATGGATGGAAGTATGGACAGACAGCCGGAACGACAGCGTGGCGACTTGAATGTAAAAATAGCAAGTCCAGTCACTCACAGGATAATTTCTTTGTTGACTTAACCCTTTACCAAACAACAAACGTTTGGGGTGGTCTTATTTCAAATGCTGATGCAGTCCACAAAATGGATGTTGATAAATATAGAATTTGTATGCAATGTAGCCTGGAAAATATTGAGGAAAAAGGAGAAAATGCTGAATGTGCTGAATATTAGCATTTTCTTCTTTTGTCTCAATGTTTTCCCAAGCCTTTTCTATTGGGGAGTCAAAACAAGGTTTTGAGTGGGAAAGAGTTAAGCCATTATCAAACGGCAAAAGTTGGACTGATCCAAATCCAAAGATATTGCAGGCAACAATACTAATGAATGAATGAAATTTGACATAATTTTGGTCGTTCTGGGTAGAAAACATTGTGGTAAATGCTTTATTTGCTTGTCACTGGCATTTTCTTCATTTCCCACAATGTTTTTAAAGCCATTATCTTTTAGTAGGGAGTCAAAAAGAGTCATTGTGTGGCAATTGGTTGAATTTTACTACAGATTTTCCATAGAAATATGTCAAATGGAGTCTAAAATATCATCAGAAATACCGCAGTGGGAAAAGCAGGAACCATTGACCTGTTGGGTATTCAAGAAAAGGGCCTTAAAAAGCATCAATTTGGAAAAGGATGTATTAACAGTTTCATCTTTTACCATCAAGTTATAGATGCAAGTCTGATTTAATAATTGCGCCAGCCGCCATGCATAAAGGGATATAAACACCGTTTCGGAATTTTTAGAGTCAGATTAAAACTACTTTATTTTCAAACATCGCCATCTTCCAATTCAAAACACTTATTCCATAAACCCTTTCCCAAACAGCAAAATTTCAGGGTTTTCCAATTAGAAAGGGGCTTCAGATGACAAAATTTGTGTGAATTAAGACAGGATCTGTGAACAAAACTACAGAAAAGAATGATGCAACAGGAGAAAATGCAGATTGTCAACATCTTCTTCTATTACCTCAAAGTTTTTCCCAAACCTCTTCTATTACAGACATCAAAACAAGATCTTGTTTTGGAAAGGGTTAAGTTTGCCAATCACTGATGCTCGAGATCTATAGCAATCAACGTCTTTGTATCCTAACCAGCCTTCCTCAGCAGCAGTAGCCTACATCATCATTGTCATCTTTTTTTCCCTCTCTTTGCCTCACTTTTAAAAATAAGTTCCTTCAACCTATGTTCCACAGATGAAAACACCAGTAAAACATCATGATTTTGTATTCAGCTGTTTTGTTAATGGTCCAATTCAGTCATTCCCTGGAAATATAGATACAACAAATCAATTTTGTATTTGTAGATAAAGTTTACTTTCATGGAGTTAGGTCTGCATTAGCTTGTCATCTTACAATGTGTTCCCTGGTTTAATTTTTACACTCAATACAATTATACTAAAACAACCAATCCTAGCCATCTGACAGCCTTTCATGCCAAAAGAAAAAAAATCTCAATGGTCTTGCCAAACAGTATCGAGGAAAAGAGAGAAAATGCTGGCTATTCGAATTTTCTTCTTTTGTCGCAATGTTTTCCCAAGCCTAAATAGTAGGGACATCAAAATTGGGTCTTGTTTGGGAAATGGTCATTTTATTTCAAAATTTGCAGCACCTAACAGCACATGTGTTCTCTGCAATTCTTTCTTTACTACAAACACGACATACAATTTGAATCAAACACTGTTCGGCAAATATAAAATTTATAATTCTATTGGACCAAAAATAGTCAGTGATTCAATGAAACTTTAGCACAGCGGCTGCGTTCAACATTTTTTCCAGTCATATAGTGTGACTTGTTCACCTAGCCATGTGTTTCTAGTATTTCTCGAACCTGTACCAACAATTAACACAATGAAAATACAATTTGAACAACCACCTGTTCATCCCGTTTGGTGATGAAGATATAAATTTTTGTCAAATGTTAGCAAGGATATTGGCAGAGCCAGGGTTTGAACCTACTTTCGTTGAATTTATGGTATCCGCAGTTACCCACTAACTAAAATATCCCGACTCAGCTAGAAAAGAGATTGACCCTGTAATTCTAGCACGTTTGTGGAACCAGATCATTAGAGCCGAGCGAAGGTTTGAAAAACAGTGCAAAACTTGTCATTTACCATTGTTCACTGTTGCTGTAGGATCTATCTAGGCCTTTGCATGTTTGATCCGTTTAGATTAGTTGTCTCTGTCAGTCGGGGTTCCAGTCATGTGGGAGAAATACTGAAATGCAAAGGCTTAGATTAGAATGAATAATGTAAACCCTTTAAAAACCTATGCTGTTGGTACAAAATTGAAATTTCCAATCAATTTGATTCAGTTTCTACTGGGTATCAAAAACAAAGGGTTTGATTTGGAAATAACATGATTTACATGGCACTACCCCATAAGGCTTTAAAACTACATTTCGTCTGTGTAAATGCAAAACCTCGTATCTCGTTTTTGGAAAATTTTAGAGGGGATGAAAAAGAATTTAATAATTTTTCCGAAACTGAAGGGTTTTACTTGAAATTCGGACATATTGTTCACGAATAATATGTCTTTAATAATGATAAATGAAAACATCCAAAAACCTGCGTGAATCGTCTTAATTTGGGCATTCAAGTTTGTACTTTGAAAATTGCAAGAATCGACATACGAGGTTTTGCATTTACACCGACGCTTTTACATTACTATGAAATAATAACCAAGATTATCAAAACCTGTATGAACTTTCGGCTAAAACACGGTATTTGTCCACTTTCAAAATTTATGGTGTTATATGCACCTTAGCAAAAAAAACTATATAGCATTTGCAATCAACCTTTTTGATTCAAGATTTGTAATTATATACTGACTGGCTTTAAAAACGCATCACTGAAGTTCATCCTGCAATAATATGCAAAATACATAATCGACTATGTATTATTATATATAGAATATTAGCTTGACATCTTCCTAACATTTCCTGAAAATTTCAGACAAAAATTCGACTAAATGACTGATATATGACCATCTAAAGAGAGGTGGAATAGAATAGAATAGAATATATTTTATTGCTCAGTTGTACCCTTACGGGTTAAAGGCAAAATTGAACAAAACAAATACACAAATAAACACATATATACAAAACATACATTGTAAAAGTTTTTCACTTTTACACGAAACAAATCTACTGTTTGGAGTTTAAAGCTATGTTATTTTACATTCATTTATAAAACATGCAATCGATTGAATAACATTCAAATCTTTGCAACTCATTAACTTGAAAAAAGCTACATCATCATTCTGGTCATCCCATATAAAATTAGTTTTAACCAGACTTGTGCGTAATTTCAATCGTTCTTCGTTATATTTTTCACATCTTATAAGAAAGTGAATTTCATTTTCAACACAATTACATGATGTGCACAATCTTTGCTCCTCTAGTTCACCACAATATCTACCATGCTCAATTCGGAGTTGGTGGGAACTCATTCTAAAAGCACTCAAGGATTTCCGTTTATTCTTATCCATTATATGATCAAGATATGTTTCAAATTTGAAGTTTAGTTTTAATTGCTTGTATATCCATAATTTATGCATCCCCGCACTTTCTGAACGGCGTCTTGACCAAAACGACATAAACCTATCAGTCACTTTGCGCTTAATTGCAGCTAAAAAAGCGTTTGAATTAAAGGTAAACTGGTTTTGCCAAACATGTGAAAATCCAAGTTCCTGCAGAATATTTTGAATAAATTGGTGGTGTGCGGAATTTGACAGTTTTCTCTATTAAATAACAAGTAATTCCGCTCTGAGTATGAAAAACGTTCCACAATCATGACCTCGTTGACCCTTGAGTTGAAACAAAATCTTTATTCGTTTGTGCTTGAATTATCTACCATATATTGCTGGAGAGTAGTCAAAGGTTTTGGCGTCCGTTGTTCATCATGTCTAGGCCAAACGCACCCTGGTCTGATGATGACTTTCTGTAAGTATCAGTCACGGTCATAGTCACCAGTAGTCAAAACCACAATATCTTATGCGTTAATTCACTGTTATGGCAAGAGTTTGTCAGTAGCAACATTTTTGTATTACATTTTCAGTTGAAAACGTTGTTGTTAACCAATTACGTAATTGACGTTGACGTATGTTATTATCTTGACGTAAGCTCGTTTTAAACCGTTGATCAGGACGTTGATGCTCAGCAACAATCCCTGTAGATTGGCTACGCTAATGAAAGTGAATAATCGTCGATTGATTCACATTTAAACGCCTCACCCGTTCTCGTTGACAAACACCCCTTTAGAATAATTCAAAAAATTGTGTGTGCTCAATGAACTTTGGTCTCTTGGCTTTATTTTTTGTTTAATTAAATTGATTGAGAAATAAAAGTAACTCCTGACCATTTGGATATGGAATATGAAAACAAAAATACAGTTGGTCACCTAAGGTGCAGTCACGTAAACGTTATCCATATTTTGCACGTTGACGTCGTGCGAAATAACGTGGTAGCTTACTGCAATAAATTTTATTGAATATCGTGTCTTATCGGTTGAAATATATATCAGAAGTAAAATGTTGATCCTGTTGACTTTAACTACGAAAATATTTTGAAAAATATGTGATGCGTTTTTAAAGCCAGTCAGTATAGTTATTTTCATTGACTACCTAATTTTGGGGCGATACATAGCTTTGTTTTTTTTAATTATTTCACTATTCACATCCCAAAAATGGCCATTTTTGGGCGTTATATTGTCTCAACGAAATAATTTTAGAATTCAAAGTACATGTGATGAATCATATTTGATTATTTCCAAACAACTTTATTTTGATTTGATAAAACAGTTCCTGCGGTAAATTTTGGTAGTCTATTGTACCCATATTGTTAGTGTTGTGTCTCAGAAAATTTGACATTTATAGACCAAAGCCTGAATATTTAGTGTCCGTAACAAATTGTTACAATGGTGATTTTTCTAAGAATCCATTTAAAACAAAGCTTGAATAGTCTGAATATTACAGCTTTCAATATGGTAGCCTAAATGAAATAATCTGTTTCATGTTAACATAAGCTCAGAACTTTTTATTGCACTGTAAAGTGTTACGGACACTACACAAATAACAATGCAGCCAAATATCTGATTAAAAAATTCAGACCAATTTTGTATTTTATCGCAAGCTTAGATTCTTTTCACTAATGGCTGCAGAAGCCATTCACACATAAATTTTAAAGATTCAAGTAATGAATTCTTAATATTGGAATCTTATTTCATGTCAAGAAAGCTAGAAGGGTGGGTTAACCTAGTGAGACACTTGTGTGCCAAATACCTTGTTTTAGCCGTTTGTAGTTGACAAATGAAATATCAAACTTTGAAAGCGAATGTACTTTTCCATGAAAGCGATAGTTAATTTATCTATTCACTGATAAAATCCCTACACATTGGTAACTTTTACATCTCATACCAGCGATGACGGCCTCCATTTGCGAGTTTTTCTTGTAGAGCTCTGTCAATCGAAATATCTAAATCTTACCCCACCCACCCCAGGATATGGTTTATCGATCTACTTGGTCTACTTGGTTGGAATTACGATGAACGAGTGGTTTCGGTTTCAAATACTCTTGAGATAATTTAACTTTAATTTAGTTTAAACAGTGTAATATTGATTAATCTTTCGCCCTAAAATCGAAATATAGAGTGACCAAAATTGATTTGTAGTCGAAATGACAGTAGCTGCGATATCGTAGCCACAAACTTGATGACGGGTATTGTGGCTATGAGTCCACCCACTTCCTTCTTTGGAGCAAGACAAAAACTGGGAAAACACATTTTCTTGCATAAATTTCTAAATGCCAACATAAAATTATCTATTCAATTGTAAATTCCACAAAAACATATATTCCATGTCACAAATTCGGTTGAAAAGTATCAACAAGAATTGTTTTTATTTCATTTTCTTCCAACGAAAAATTCAAGTCCCAGTAGAATAAAATGGGTGGGTACTCCGCTATAAAATCAAATTGAACTTTATTTAAAAGTGATTTCAACATAAGACTATGCTGGATTGACAGAGATATAAATATATTTGTGTGCTCGATTTACGTCATTACAGTGAGATAATTCAATCATTTATTATTGACATACAATACAAAGTTGTTTTTGTTGTATTTATTATCTAGAGCTCAATTGTACATTCCATATGAAACGTATATTATGCCAGAGTACGATGTATCCCAAACAAGATGAATGATGCGAGGTATCCATCAGCCCAAACCTTGATTTTTAGAAAAGCGCATCATTCCCTGTAGTTCTTACTTAGCCACTGAGTGTGTTTGACAAAAGCCTACGATTTCATACGGAATTTGTTGAAGTATATAGCATTTAAAGGTAATTTTGCTCAAAATAGGCTTGAACTCGTCCGTTGTATCCACCCAAAAACATGTGGCCGGTTGCGAGTGGACGCAAACTGCCACGATGTTTGACAAAACTGCATGTTTTTTGTGTGTAGTTGTTGGTGTCGGAGCTCGAATAATGAAAATGCGCATAAAATAGGCTATGTCTCTTCAAGAGAAAATTGGTAAAACATGAATAATTACCTGAAAACTGATCCCAGGCGGGAGTTTAAGCCGCCATTTTCTAATACAGTCTATCCTTCCCGGTCACGTGAGTATCCACCCTGATATCGCTCTATATATATTAATGGCCCTACTTATTATAGTTATCTCCCTTGGAATGAGGGCATGGATTTAGAGGACAGAGTGATTTTTGGAATAAAATGCAAAATTAAAGTGGAAAATGGACTATATTAGAGGTATTTAGCTCACTAAATAATCTGCCTACATGCCTACCCCAAAAAAGAACAAAAAAGCTCAACCGAAGCAGAAAGAAAAGAGAAAAGAAATTTCACCACTGTTCGAGGACACATGCACTGAAAACAAAACCGGTTCTACAACCAAAACAATAGAACCAAAACAAGACTGCAAACGTTCCAAAAGTGACCAAAACAGTCAAAATAACACCAACGAACCTAGGAACCCACCAAATTATTTTACGTTTGATGCTCAATCAATCCAAAACATGAACAATATTGGATATTCGCAACCCTTTCCCGGACAATACCAAAATTCTCCACCCACTCCATTTCCATACCAACAACAAAACATCGCCCAAAACCAACCCCAGCAACCTCCACCATGGGCCATTGACTTAATGAAAGAAGTACAAGGACTAAATGTAAAAATTGACAAAGTCGATGCAAAGGTTAACAAAATAGAGGAAATGGAAAAAACACTGAATTCGATAGATGCCCGACTTATGGGCTTAGACCAGAAGGTTAACAAAATAGATGGTCGCCTCATGGAAGTTGAAAAAACAACCGTTTTTCTGAGCGGAAAATTCGATGACCATGGCAATGAGTTGAAAACCACCAAAGATCAAATTGGACACTTACAAACTGCCCGAATTTCACTAGAAAAATCCATGGACGAAATGCGTAAAACTCAAGCTGATCTGCGATCCAAATCCTTAGAACACGAATTCCGCAACATGAGAGAAAATCTCATCTTCTACGGTCTAAAGGAGGGCCCATTGCCAGAGAATCCTGAATTCACAACAGAAGATTTCGAGGCTGAAAATCAACATTGCGAAGAACTTGTCAAAAGCCTCATAGCTACAAAACTCAGCATTGACTCCACTAATATTCTGTTTGATCGCACACACAGATTAGGCAAACGTCAACGTCAACCCGGGGCCCAGCCTCGGCCTATAGTAGCCAAGTTCCATTACTATCACGAACGTGAACAGGTCAGGGAAGCGTCGATCAAAAAGCGTGAAGTGTTGAGGCAAAGTGATCTGGGTGTGTCCATTCAGATACCCAAGGAATGGCGCGATTCTCGTAAACAACTATCCACTGTGTATCAAGCTGAAAAGCAGAAGGGAAAAAAGGTGAAATTCGTTGGAGAAAAATTGTACGTTGACGGTGTGTTATATGATGGCAAAGACTAGGCTAGTCAAGAGGAGCTTAAATGCATAAGTTGGAACATAAATGGTTTATCAAGAAAAATCGGTGATCCTGACTTTGTGGAAATAATAAATTCTTATGACTTAATATTACTTACTGAAACCTGCCTGTCAGCTAATACTTGCTTTAACTTGAACATTGATAATTATGAATCATTTCATCTACATGGTAACAAATCATTACATGTAACTAAAGGACGTTATTCTGGTGGGATCTCCATATATTTTAAATCTACCCTAAAAGACAAAATCAATATTGTCAAAAGTAATCAAAACGGCATTGTATGGCTTAAACTACACAAAACAATCTTTGAAATGGAACAGGATCTATATGTCTGTTGCACGTATATTCCCCCTCTCAACTCAAAGATTGTCAAACAAGCCGATCAAGATCTGTTTGAGTTAATAGAATCAGACATAGAATTATACAGCACAATGGGTAGAGTCGTCATTACAGGAGATCTCAACTCAAGAACGTCCGATAAATTAGATTTCATTGTCCAAGACGAATATCTTGATAATCACAACGATTTAGAATTGAATGTAAACAATAACAAAAGGGTAAACAAAGACCACGTGCTAGATGCACGTGGACGTCGACTGCTTGACCTCTGTAAATCTACGAATTTGCTCATATGCAATGGTAGATTACACAGCGATCAAGCGGTCGGCGAATATACATACATTAATAGAAATGCATCAAGCGTCATTGATTATCTTTTAGCTCATCAAAATGATCTTAAATATATAAAATCGTTCCAAATATTACCTTTGACCGAATTTTCGGATCATTGCGCAATACACTTTAGTATTTCACGTATACGCACCTTAGAGTCACGTGACACTCACGACCCGCCCACTAACACATATATCTCGTGGGACATCACGCGTTCGACTGCATTCCATGATGACTTATCAAAACACACTACCTTATTAGGAAATATTACTACTAATTTGAATGATAATAGTATTTCCATTGACGAATCAGTGATAACATTTACATCTTTATTGCACAACACTGCGTCCACACATTTTGAAAAAAGTCGTAAACAAAACAATGTAAAAAAAGGAGTAACTTACAAAACAAGAAAACCATGGTTTAATGCAGAATGCTATCATGCCCGTAAAAGTTTCAACAAAGCTAGAAATAGTTATATTAGAAATAAAAATACAGATAATAAAAATAACATGATATATAAAAAACAAGAATACGTAAAATGCAAACGTAGAAATATGAAGAAATATAGAGTAAGTGAAGGCATTCGCATTTCAAACTTAGCAAAAAATAATCCCAAATCATTCTGGAAAAATATCAAATCTAAATATTCCAATAAAACACAAGCGCCTGCAAATATTAAAATGGATGACCTATACCAACATTTTAAAGAGCTGTATGGACAGCAACCCAACCCAACGCATCAAAATGACGTGAACTTTCAACAAAATCAAATAATAGAAAACCTTGAACTTGATGGTAATATCTCTGAAGCAGAAATTAAAAATGCAGTTTTTTCACAAAGCAATTCAAAAAGTCCAGGAGAAGATGGTCTGATAGCCGAGCTATTCAAAAACGCATTTGATTTATTGTTACCTTATATGAAAACGTTATTCAATAAATTATTCCAAGAATCGATTTTTCCAAAAAATTGGACGGAAGGTTTACTTATTCCAATTTTTAAAGGTGGTGCAGCAGAACCAAAGAATTTCCGAGGAATAACCTTAAATAATATACTTTCAAAAATTTATTCAAAAATACTAGTTAATCGATTGTCGAAATGGTCAAAAAATAATAATGTTATAATAGATAATCAGTTCGGTTTCCAGAAACAAAAATCAACCATAGATTGTGTGTTCATACTTCATTCATTAATAATGAAAACATTATCAAACAAACAAAAATTATATGTCGCTTTTCTAGATTGGGAAAAAATGTTCGATAGAATAGATCGAATAATTTTATGGTCAAAACTACTAAAACAAAATGTTAGCACGAAACTTATTGCCGCTATAAAATCTATGTACATCACTGTTAAATCTACTATCAAATACCAAAATATAAAATCTATACCCATCGATTCATTTGTCGGAGTAAAGCAAGGCGATCCTTCAAGCAGCTTATTATGCTTATTTTTCTTGAATGATATCCTAGAAAACATTGATAATAATCTAGACGGCATAATAAATATAGACGACATTCAAGTCTTTCTCTTATTATTTGCAGATGACGCTGCATTATTCGCTACAAAACCCGAAACTTTGCAATCACTATTAAACGACGTTGAGATATACAGTAACAACAATAAACTCAAATTAAATGTTTCGAAAACAAAAGTAATGATATTCGAACGAGGACGACACACTAATTATGACTTTTATTTGTACAACACACGCATTGAAATTGTTAAATCATTCAAATACCTCGGAGTTTACCTTTTCAAAAACGGAAACCTTAACCAAACACAAAAACACATAGCGAAACACGCATCATTTGCTTTACACAAATTATTTACGATATTTAATCAAATTCAACTCCCAATTGAACAAAAAATAAAATTATTCGATTCACTAGTAGGATCAACCTTAAACTACTCTGCAGAATTACTCGGTATGCATCCAGCTCCAGACATAGAAATTATTCATACAAAGTTCTGTAGAAAACTACTAAATGTAAAACTATCAACTAATCGCGATGCTTTATATGGAGAATTAGGACGAATACCTATGCACATCCACCGAAAAACAGTAATGCTCAAATATTGGCTAAAGATACTTAATCAAAATGAAAACACTCTCTTACACAAAACATATAACATGCTTAGGATTGACGCAGAAAATGGTCTGACATACGATGGTTATAATTGGGCATACAATATCAAACAAATTTTAACAGAAAATGGACTTTCTTTTATTTGGAGAAATCAATCAGTTATGCGATTCGAATTTAAACCTATCAAATATCACATATTACAAAATTATTACGAAAAATGGTATACATCCATTAATAATTCACAACGACTTGAAACATACAGCATCTTCAAACACTCCTTTGGTTTGGAGAAATACTTAGAATCCATTAAAGAACCCAAATTCCGTATAGCTTTAACAAGATTTAGAATCTCAGCTCATAACCTAGAAATAGAACTAGGAAGATATGAAAATCGCCCACGAAACCTAAGAGTATGTAGAAACTGTAGCATGAACCTCGTTGAAAACGAATACCATTTCTTGTTAATCTGTCCGAAATTCAAAAACCTTAGAAATAAGTACATCAAACGCTATTATTACACATGGCCCACAATTCAAAAATTTGCCAATTTAATGACTGAAAAATCTAAAAACACATTAAATAACCTAAGTAAATACATATACCACGCGAATCTTCTCAGAAATTGATGCTCATTGTTTCCCACTAATATAATACATTATTGTCAACAATTCCATCCCCCAAATAACAACACATTACACTATTGTCATACTTTTTCTCCCCACAAATAACAGCCATTGAAATAACATTTAATAATGTTTGCTATTTTCCATTGTTTCCACTGTTTGTCTTATGCTCTTCATGTTAATTCATGCTCTCATGATTCATGTTAATATTATGTTGCTATATGCATGTATAATGCTTAATGCAATAAAAATATTTGATTGATTGATTTAGATACATATGCATCAATTCTATCCATTACCATATAATGACGCTTTTCGATGCCCTATATGATTTAAATGCTTTAGAAAATATTGTGGAAAATGAAGAAATTACTTTTCGTCATTTCCCACGTTTTCTGACCAGAAAGGCCAAAACACGTAGGCCTATAATTTCATTTATTTAGAACTGTCGTCTACAACGATTTCGAAATTAGACAAGACTAAAAATTTGGTGTCTGGTATTGGGCTAAGATAATATCTTTTACGTCATCCTATCCAATACAAAATCTAGTTTTTGCGTCATTATTTGAGAAAAACTCGCAAAAACACTTCATTTAGAACAGAATGTTTCTGAAGACGTCTGCTTTTTCCTCAATGTTTTTACTGTTCCTATGATACATATTTTCTAACTTCATTTACCCATTGCCAAACGACAAAATTTTAGAGCGGTCCAAATTGAAAGACCCTACAGAAGACAATTTCAAGTGAATGAAATTTTTCACCTTTAGGTCTTTTTGGATGGAAAACATTGTTGGAAATGAAGAAATTGCTTGTCACAAGCAATTTCTTCATTTTCCACAATATTTTCCGAAGGTATTATCTTGTCATTGTGTGGTAATGGGTTAATAAGTTTGTCTTCTGAAAATCCCTTCAATTTGTTCTGGATGGGACAGTTGATTTAATTCATAAAAATGTTCTGATAAGATTATTTGAAACAAATGGCACAATATCCCCATTTCATTTCCTTTCTTTTCTTCTAAGTATGACTTGATGCCGAGATTGGCTTTTCTAATGTGTATAAAAGCTTTAAGTTATTGCTGATAAGCAAAAAACATGCCTTTAAAGTTGAGACAGAAATTACTATTTCTTTATACGTCTGAACTGCTGTCCAAATCAATTTATTTAATTTCAACACAAAAATAAATATTTCTTGGGAACGATTCAATGCTTTGAATTGAAATTCTGAGAATTTTCACAAGAAAATATTCTCTTTCAGATAGAAATAAAAGTAAAATTTACGAAAAAAATATCTGTGAAATGTCATTAAAACCCTTTTCCAAACAACATATTTTTTAATATAAGGGTGTTCCAATTTGAAAGCTCCTGTAGACGACGAAAAATATTACAAAAGGTAAAATATGTAAACAAATTATACATTTTGCACAGAAATCAGTGAAGCAAATTAAAAGAATTCTGATTATGAGCAATTTCTTCTTATGTCTCAATGTTATCCAAAGCCTTTACTTCAAAACCAGGTCTTATTTGCGAAAGGGTTTACATGCGAGCAAGCTACTGCCGGAAATGGCTCGTGGACCTCGATCAGAGCTGCCTTGAACAAAGTATTGATCTATAATATACTGACCAAATCTTCGAATGCCATTTAGATTTATAATGTACATTTTTTAAAAAAAATACATTTGTCTTATTGAACATTCATATAATTACTTTCCTACATTAAATGACCATTTTAATCAAAACAGCAATTCGTCCGTGTTAACACAAATCCGTATATATCATTAATGGAAGGTTTTAAATGGAATGTAAAAAAATAATTTCACTTTTCTGAAACTGAAAGGTTTTATTTGACATTTGGACATATTGTTCACATAATTATAAAGATGTATCATTAAAACTGATAAGTAAATATACATGTATCTCAAAACCTGCAAGAATGTTCTAAACTCTACATACGTGTACAAGGTGTTACTTTGAAAATTTCGAAAATTGACATACAAGGTGTTGCATTTACACCGACGAATTCTGAACGAAATGTATTTCCGATAAACATTTTTCAATTCAACGATGAGATTCTTTTTGATTATCAATCAATATCGTTGGCCTCGTTAGCAGACTTATAAAGAAACATCATGTGCGGAAGAAACAACATATTTCAACCGATATCGCCAGGGTAAGAACACATTCTTTACAAATATCCCACCAACAAATGTTAAATTCGAAATTGAAGGTATTTTCAAACGTGTTTCAATTCCAGTATTTCTAGGTTCAAATATTGGTATAATTTATATCATCATTTCTTCGGAAAATGTTTAGCCTATACTATATTCACTGACATGCAATAGCACCGCGATTGCGTCAAACATAATATATTTTGTGATAAAAGCTATGTGACGCGTTAAAAATTTTGATTAGTATATTAAAATATGCTATCTATACTTATTCTATACTCAGTTCCAAAAGAAAGTGTGCACTTTCGCTTTTTGCTTTTTACCTTAATTTTCACAAAACTTATGGCAATTTAGTGTGTAAAAGTGATATCATACTTCAGATTAGACCTTAAAGAAAATGTGCATCAAAACAGATGTCGATAGAATTGCTCATACTGCATACACGCAGTCAGATCATTATGGTTTTAATGGTGTTGAGATTTGCACCCCGTACAGCTTCTTCTGTGGAAAGAGTTACACGTTTATATGCCGTTGTAGGGTTTGACCATGCCTTCAAAGTCATTTCCATGATAAAGTTTAAACTTTCTTGTCAACGTTAGCAATCAATACGTTAGAGGTCTAATAAATTGTCGTCGAACGGTGCAAAAAATTTCTACAACAAATATGTACAACAAATATGCCTTCAAGATACCATACAAATAGAAATTTGCTTTTAGAACATAAATACCACCCAAAGTTAAATTTTTGAGGAATTTTGTTTTCACGTGATTCGGTCTGGTTCACCGACGTTGATTGTAATTTGTTACCCGCAAACGCGCTATGTACAAATGTAATGAAAATGTGATTTCATGCTAAAGTATGCCAAATGGATTGCAGTAAGCTTTATTTCAGATTGATAACTGATACAGAACGTGAGACATGCGTGAAGCACTAAAAAGACAAAGTCGCAATCAACCCGAACATTCGTTCGTGCTATGTGATTGTTTCACCAATATATCGTTTGTCAGTAGTCTTGAGATGTATCGTACAAAATGTCCTGACGGTAGACGGTATACCTTTCGAGATATATAAAATTTAAAAGTGCACACTTTCTTTTGGAACTGAGTATATAATGAGTTTTAACCTGGTTCTTCTCAAGTGCTTTTCAACACGGTTTATTTAATAACCTTGTATATTCCTTGTATATTCCGTTTTCTATTACCTTTTAGGGGGTTGCTTAGCCAAGGAATCATTTGTCTGATTTATTTTTCAATACTTAGAATATTATCAGAGAAAATCTTACAGTTCGGGCGTGAAGAAATTTCGAAACTAAGGCCAATTACTAGTTTGTGCTTTGATTTTATTTCGCGATTGATTGTTAACAGTAATACCACAGGTGTTAGCTTTAATACAACAAAGGGACTCATTTGATCCCCTGAAATCCTACCATGTAATAGTTACTGATCTTCAAGACGAACTTATCGTCGGTGTTATTGCAAAACCTCGTAACTCCAGCTGATTTAAAGCTTGAGTTACGAGATTTTGCAATAACTCCGACGTTATCCTCTGGTTCCTTTCATGTCGAGAAAGTAAATTGAAAATAACATGTAAATTTGTTTCTCTGTACCCTTTGCACATACATTTTAGAATTCAAAATTGCTCAACTTTCACAGCAATGATTAATTGGATATTGAAGTCTTATAGTGCATAATGTCGGGATTAAATCTGTGCCCGGTTATGCTAATGCAACTTACAGAAAGTGTGAAATGTTCGATCCTTATGAGTCTTCCCATACCGTAGAGACTGACTAGGATCGCAACTTTTCACTCTTCGATAAATATGTGGATCTAGATGATTTAACCTCACTTAAACACATATTGCTTGAGGTGTGGTAAATTGATCGATCGTTGTCCGACGTCCGTCTGTCCGTCACGGTCCGTCGGTAGACTTTCGTTTCCGTGCTCTAACTCGAGAATCGTTTGACCTAGTACCATGAAACTTTACACAATTGTTGCCCATTATCAAAGGAGATTTTTGGATAATGTAGGTAAACGGTCAATGCCACAATTAGACTCTGTTAAAAATCGACTTCTCTGCTCTAAATAATGAACCGTTTAGCCTAGGATCATATATCTACAAACTTATTGCCCATGCTCCATACAGTACCATATTGCTTTTGGAGCACGAAAGTAAAAGGTCAAGGTCACAATAGGAGTTTGTTTAAAATCCTTTTCTGTGCTATAAGTCAAGAACCCGTTGACCTACAATCATGAAACTTAAACTTTACACAGTTGTTTTTCATAATCCAAGGAGGTGCTCTAATATTCATAGGTCATGAAGGTCAAATGTCAAGGTCACGATTGGACTTTGTTTAAAATCCGTTTCTGTGCTCCAATTTAGAAAGATATTGCATATTTTAAGTGACAAGGCGCTTAAAGGGGGTATTTGTCTGCTTTGTGACAGTCCTATTTACACTATATTATAGTCATGTATAAAGTTCGTCATACGAGGTCAAAATATACGTCATATTATTTTGTTTGCTCTAAGAATTAATATTATCAAATTTATCATTGTAAAAATTGTTCAAAAATTTATCTTGATGATAACTGGGTCATGTGAAAAGTGGGTCATGTAAGGTCAAAAACCATGCGCTAGGTCAAATCTTATTTTTGCTCATTAGAACCTTAATATTAACTCGTCATTGTAAAAGAATCATCAGAATGTTTATCTTGATGGTATCCAGGTCAAGTTTAAAGTGGGGCATGCGAGTTGCAACTTTGCATATTGTCTGTCTCAAAGTCCTCTTTGGTGAGCGATGCAGGGCCATCGTGACCCTCTAATTGTTATCTTATTTTTTATGTTCATTTAAGTCAGTGCCATGTTAAAGAGACATTTCATGTATATTTTTCATGAATTTTATATTTATGCTTATCTGAAAGACAATATTTTCTTATAAAAAGTATGAAATGAAAATTCAAAAAACAGTATTGCGCTATTGTATGTCAGTGAATATAGTCAAACTAATTAGTGTTTACAGCAGTTATGAAGTATACCTGGAAAATGTTATTTTCGTCTCAACTTTAAAGGCATATCTTTGGCTTATAAGAAATATTTTTTTGGAAAAAAAACTGATTGCATTTAAACGGATTAGAATAACCAATCTTAGCGTAAAAAAATACATCAAATGGGAATGTTGTCCCTTTAAATGAAATCATTTATACATGTTTTCCCCAAACCATACTACTAAGCAATGCAGATGTTTTATTATGGAGGATAATTTAGTTAAAGAATTGTATGAGCATAATACAGTTAGTTTCCTATTATTCAGGTTCTACTGCAATAATATGTTACGAATCGTGCGGTTGGGCAGAGCACGTCACAACAGTGGATTGTGGACAAAACTCTTGTATGACCCTTAGAACTCAATGTAAGTTAATACATGTTTGTGTGTAACTTTTTTGAACGACAGAATCAAATTTAAAAACAAATAAAAGGGATAAAATTGTCTAATTTGAGATAAGATGATAATGCCTATCGCAGTATACATTTTTTTGAGAGAAGAGGATAGATCTTGTTGCACATCGCCTTTTTTCTAGATTTAGCTCAAAATATCAATAAAAAGAATTGCATATATTTTTCCATACATAAGATGCAAAATATAAAAAAGAAAGTGGGGAAATTGCTGAATTCTGACAATGTATCTTAGTTTATTACATGTGTATATGTATATTCCATTTACACCTGTATACGTTACTCTTATCAGAAATATACTGAGTGATAAAATAAATCATACTTTTTCATGTCTAATACATCACCTTAATTTACACCATGCCAACACAAATTGTTGTACAATGCATTTCTACCCATTCAACCCTATTCCGGACATTTGGGGTCCATTCGATCGACCCAAGGGGTATTTTGGGTATATCTACGGCGTCATTTGAAAAGCTAGAATATTTATATTTCATGTAATCTATGCCATTCCATCGATGAATCATGGCACAAAATATATTTAATGAACTCTCAAAGGTTTTTATACTATAGTCGAAAAGTCCACTTGACCCCATATAGGAATAAATAGGCACATGTACTATTACAAAAATGACGATATTTTCAATTCTAACTAACTTGGAATATAGTCTGTCGTACCCAATATTAAATCAAGTTGTGTTTGAACTGATGTGTTACTTCCCTAAAATGTGTAAGGATAATGAGATGCCCAAGATGGCTTATATCGTTTACCTAAGAGTACATTGAGGCTTTGAAGATATGATATCTTATGCCTCATCACAGACCCACAAAAGACATCCAATATGCATTACAGGAAGACAATTTGAAGTAATGCTGCCATGATACATGAATAATTTTTTATTTATGGTCCATTACAAATGGTTCGTCAGGAGTAGAATGGGTCAAGTTTCATTATCTATGTAGGCCTATAAGAAATTTAATTTCTCAAAATAAATGGCCAATTTTCGTTTTACCACTGAAATTTGCAGTATGTTGGTAGAGGGCAACAAGTCAATTCTGCACACCAAATTTCACATTCCTTGGCCAAATTGTTCAGGGGAAAAACAGTTCAACATTCCTGTCCCCTTTTGAAGGAAATGTGGTATATTGATTTGTAAGTGTGTGTCGGTCGGTCGGTCCGTAGACCAAACCTTGTCCGGAGCATAATTCAAAAAGTATTACAGATAGAATCATGAAACTTCTTAGGTGAATAGGAGAAGTGCAATGCACAAGAACCGTTACTCTGCCGACCAAGTTTTTGGAGTTATTGCCCTTTGTAGATTTTCAAACTCGATTCGCGTCCGGAGCATATCTCAAAAAGTATGTAAGGTAGAATCATGAAACTTTACAGGTGAATAGATCTCTTTATGGAGGGGTGCAGCAATCAAAAATCGTAACTCTGCCAAGAGTTATTGCCATTTGTTGATTTTCAAAAATGATTCTTGTCCGAAGCATAATTCAAAAAATATGTAAGGTAGAATCATGAAACTTTATAGGCGAATAGATCTCATTGTGGAGAGGTGCAGTGCACAAGACCCGTAACTCTGCTGGTCAAATTTATTGCCCGTTATTGATTTTCACACTTAATTCTTAACCTGACCTATATCACATGTCCTTTTACACATACAGCCTTGATATTTCACACAATGACACCCACTACCAAGACCTTTCTCATTTGACCATGACCTTGGACCTTGTGACCTTGACCTTGGAGTTTGACATACATAAATAAAACCTTTGACCTGGCCCATATGTCGTGTCCTTTTACACATACAGCCTTGATATTTGAAACATGCTTACGTCCGACCAAGTCCTTTCATATTTGACCATGATCTTGGACCTTGTGACCTCGACCTTGGAGTTTGACCTACATCTAAAAAAATTGAACCCTGCCTATATCTCATGTCCTATTACAAATACAGCCTTGATATTTCACACACGGACACCTCCTACTAAGACCTTTCACATTTGACCATGACCTTGGACCTTGTGACCTTGACCTTGTAGTTTTACCTATTTTTTCAAACGTTAACCTGTCCTATATATCATGTCATTTTACACATACCGCCTTGATATTTCACACAAGGACACCTCCGACCAAGACCTTTCACATTTGACTTGAACCTTGGACCTTGCCCATGGAGTTTTACCTACTTTTAAAGGAATTAAACTGTGCCTATATCTCATGACCTATTACACATACAGCCTTGGTATTTGACACATGGACACCTCCGACGAAGACCTTTCAAATTTGACCAAGACCTTGGACATTTTGACCTTGACCTTGGTTTCTCCCATTATGTCCTGATTAGATAATTGTGTTTCTTCGTATTCCATGACTGTAAGAGATATAGGGAAGGTCTTACGGCTTTTAGATAGTAAGTTCAAGATTAATGACATCATTTTAGTTTAAAATGAAAAGAAAATTTTTTAATAGCCCTACCTCCAGATTTTTCTAATTCATTAATTACCGGTAATGCCTTCCACTGCATCATTGATGCTGTTATTTTTGGGTTTTTTTTTTTAAAAGAAAACACTTTAAAATACGCCCTTTTACGACACCCCTTGCAAGGATCTCTTGTGCATGAATAGGAATGATACTTTCAATACGTTTTCACAAAATGTAAATGCACTGCTCAAATGTTTTGTCTCTGCACTAACGCCCCCTTTCAAAAGGTCCTTTGCGATCATCAGAATTTCAAATGAAATAACAACTTTTCTCATTCAAACTCTAGTTTGTGTGACCAGTTTCACCCCTTCAAAATTTAATGATGAAAAGACTTTCACTGTATCTATTCAAGGCATGATAGTCGTAGAAGACAAAATCAAAACGACCAATCTGATTAATGATTATCTTAGCACGGAAAAAGAAATTTTGTCAAATTAGAAATATGACGTCGTTGATGTCACTTGGCGAAAAAGTTAATAAATGACATATTTCATAAAACGTGATGTTGAATATATTTCCTATATAAATATAGGTGTTCTTTACATCAAACGAAACTTTATCATGTCCCCTTCAAACCTATGTTACTGATTTTTCTCGAAGACAACATTTGTCAATTTTATAGATATTTAAAATGGGGACACATATTTTGGGACACACTGTAAAATCATAGTAATAATACGGATAATAATAGTACCGTGTTAGTAAATACAGGTGTCCTATCATAATCTGATGTTTATAAACAAACCTTTGATCTATAAAAACATGTTACAGTTGAGAACATTGTGAAATTGACATTCTGAGTGGAATGGGAATGTTTTATGAAATTATGAGCGAAAGAACGGATGAATGGAATGAGCGTTTTGAATGATTTTGTGTACCTAAAAAATCGATAACACGCCCACGATAACCTTTCAACCAATCAAACATGATCTTAAAATAGTAACAGCTCGATATCGGAAATTTACCAATATTATAGGTAGGAAGGTTTATCGATAATACGCCCACGATAATATTTCAGCCAATGAAATGCATTCTTTTTATAACAACCAATTAAACCTGTGAGCGTTTATAACGTTCATTGAGCGCTATATGAATGGTTTTGTGAGCGGAATGAATGAACGTTTGAATGGAATGATTTTGATCGGAATGGAATGGAATTAATGTCAATTTTATGATGTTCTCAACTGTATTATAGAGACGCACGTGCAAATCGTCTCGTCAATATTACATCAAAATACTGATTATCCTCAATGTGGTTTCATTTTGATCTTTATAACCTATGATTAGTAAATTGATTTATGTTTTATTGTTTGGCGGGATTCAGAATATCGTGGGAGCACTATACCACCTGAATTTGCTTGACTTTATATTACTAGCAATTTTACCCGTCTCGAAATCTGACCTTTGACCTCGATGACCTTGACCTATCCGGGGTTGACCTTTGACCTCGATGACCTTGACCTATCCGGGGCTGCCCTCCACCTAATCCCGTCCCGTAACGGTTAAGCAATCCCGTCCCCTAACCCGTAAAAACGATACCCGTAACCCGTAAAAACATAAATTTGACCTTTGACCTCGATGACCTTGACCTTTCAAAAAATGAACCACTCAAGCTAATACCCGGGGCCGCCCTCCACCTTTCCTCCAAGTTTGGTGAAGATCGGCCTAAGGACCTGGGAGGAGTAGGGGAACAAACAGACAAACGGACAAACGTTGCTCAAATTATAGTATGATAACTATAATCTTGCTACATGTTTTGCAAACTTTGCACGCTCCGCTTAGCGGACTTTCGCTTATTGATGTTAAGGTAATCTGCCACTGACAAGATTCACGCAACGTCGGAATTTTTCGGGTGGCATTTGTAACGTATTCCAACTTATTCTAGCGACGTCGTAAACATTCAGTGGTGGAACTCTCCACCGCCAAATGTTAAACGACGTCACCCAAATAATTCAAACGTTGCGCGAATCTCATTTAAGTATGGCCAACCTTAATCGAAACTTGCTTTCTCCATTATATACCACAAGAAATCAAGTTAATATTTGTCTTCCATGATGATAAAAGTATCTGTGGCTGGTAAAAATCGACCAATTTACCACTTGTTCTGCATTTAGAACCATTTGCTACGACGCAGCATAGTAACAAAATAAAACGATGATTTAATACGCATAGCCCTTACGATAAAAAAAGTTTTGAATCAAGTCATTTTTCCATGATACAGCGGAATATGGAAAAAACATCACTACGTCTATGATCAAGAGACTAGGAACATTTTGTGATTTTACGTCTGAACCCTTTCCCAAACGACAAAATTTCAGGGTGGTCAAATCTGAAAGCAGTTTCAGTGGACCCATTATATGTAAAAAAAGATAGGATTTGTGTACAATATAGCAGAGAAAATATTGAGACAAAAGGAGAAACTGCTGGTTATCAGCAGTTTCTTCTTTTGTTTCAATGTTTTCCCAATCCCTTTCTGTTAGGGACGTCAAAACCAGGTCTTGTTTGGGAAAGGGTTAACGGGACAATGTAACAAGCGTTGTTTTTTTCCTTTGTCTCACTAAACAATGCATCCCCAATCTTTTTCAGTTTCCTTTTTGTTGTCTGTCGTACCTCGCTAATAAGGCTGACTTCGATTGGGATTATAAGCTCCAGTTATTATAACTTACGCTCCAACTGAACAGCAATAGTCAGACCACCGGAAAAACTGTGGTCGGGCCATCCATGCCATTGGGCCATTGGCTATTCCTTGGATAAACAGCGGATCAATCAGTGTCAAGTAAACATTGATTTTGATTGCCCAACACAAAACGGGGTGGTGGAAAATCTAATAGATAGAACAACAGTGGTTCCCATCGATAGCGCGAGCTATAATACTAATCCAAGTCAGGATTCCATAACCATAAAATTTTCCAGGGGATTCGATATTTTTTTCGTTTGTTTCGTGTTTTAGAAGCACCCTTCAATTTGCTCCAGTCATTTTTTTGAACCAGAATTACCACACCGCGGTTTATAAACTGGTCCAAATTAAAATATGTTGCAGACGACTATTTCAGTTGAATCAAATTTAATATTTGTTGATATTTTGGGGTAGAAAACATTGTGGGAAATTTTTTCCAAAGCTTCTATATTTTGGGGAGTAAAAATGAGCAAATGTGTGGGAATTTGTAAAGTAAAGGGTGATATAAAACTACATTTTGATGTTTTTATTTCTATTTCACAGACGGATTATTCCGGACCTGTGCTACTACAGTCCATCCTACAGAAGTGACACGTGTACCTTACTATCAGTTATATTACTGTATTTTTATTTCTATTTCACAGACGAAATGTTCCGGACATGTGCTACTACAGTCCATCCTACAGAAGTGACCCGTGTACCTTACTATCAGTTATATTACTGTATGTTTTTATTTCTATTTCACAGACGGATTGTTCCGGACCTGTGCTACTACAGTCCATCCCACAGGAGTGACACGTGCATCTTACTATCAGTTATATTACTGTATGTTTTTATTTCTATTTCACAGACGGAATGTTCCGGACCTGTGCTACTACAGTCCATCCCACAGGAGTGACACGTGCATCTTACTATCAGTTATATTACTGTATGTTTTTATTTCTATTTCACAGACGGATTGTTCCGAACCTGTGCTACTACAGTCCATCCCACAGTAATGACCCGTGCACCTTATTATCAGCTATATTACTGTATGTTTTTATTTCTATTTCACAGACGGAATGTTCCGGACCTGTGCTACTACAGTCCATCCCACAGGAGTGACACGTGCATCTTACTATCAGTTATATTACTGTATGTTTTTATTTCTATTTCACAGACGGATTATTCCGGACCTGTGCTACTACAGTCCATCCAACAGAAGTGACCCGTGCACCTTACTATCAGTTATATTACTGTATGTTTTATTTCTATTTCACAGACGGATTGTTCCGGACCTGTGCTACTACAGTACATCCCACAGAAGTGACCAGTACACCTTACTATCAGTTAATCTACTGTAATTATGATCTCTGCAACCGTAGAATACCATTCGACGACTAATTTGTCATATATTGTAATTAGACAAGAGGTGCGTTCTTTACAGCGATATTCTTATGATATCTTGAGATTTCTTAAGATGGATCAAGATAAAACGTTCTTTAGAAAGACAATTCAAAGCCCTTCAATGGACGGTGCCATTGCTATATTTCTTGTGGAACCCTTCCGTCTATTTTGTAGAAATAATATCAAAGAGAATTGACTGGGGTGTTACGTAATAAATGAACCAAGGTGTTCCGAAATTCAATGCTCCATACTAACATTTGGAACACCACGGATAATTCTGTCGAATCATGATTCGATAGAATTATCCGATGTATTTCAAATGCCATACTAAGTTATACAAATGACATCATAATGAACACCTCGATTATTTTGTTGGTTTAAGAACGCTTGCCTTGACTCCCAATGCCTTTTTAGGCTTGGGCGGAGTTTCTTTGCCACTGTGATTGACAATGGAACTACATGCACTTAAAAGTCGCCATATCGCCCATCTGTCTGTCGGTTTCCATGTAATTGCCTTCAAGTTATATTTAAATATAGTTACTTTCTTTATAATTGTGTATTTGTAAGTGTAAACGAACAAGAGTTATATCAAAGAAATTGCTCATGTACACAACTAGATATTAGTTTTTCTGAAAAATTCCCTTGTCATTTTTTGGCTTTGGTGGTGTTGCTTCGATGCATTTTTATGCATCACTAACGGGTGGAATTAAGCTGTGACACACTGACAGTTTTACATGTATACATACGTGAACAATTAAAGGCACAACACTAACTAGATATCTAGGCTATTCTTCTATTTAGCCTATATAGGCTACATACAATTCTGTCTTTGTCAGTTTTTAGATCTACTGACCGAAGGCCAGTAATCTATTGTCATGGCGTTGTGTCCGTCGTGCGTGCGTCCGTCCGTGCGTGCGTGCGTGCGTAAACCTTTCTTAAAAAATCTTCTTCTCTCAAACCAGTGAGCCAATTTTGATCAAACTTGGCAGAAATGTTTCTTGGCTGGTACTTTACTTAAATTGCGAACACAATTTTGATTGGTCCATAAATATGGGCGGGGCAGGGCGGGGCTTATAAGAGAAATCACAAAAAAAAAATCTTTAAAATTCAACAAGGCGGCTAATTTTGACCAAACTTGGCAGAATTGTGTCCTGGGTGGACCTTTGTCTAAATTGACTGTGAGATTTTGATTTGTCAATAAATGTGGGGGTGGCAGGGCTTATCAGACTTGGGGGAAATCACAAAATAATTCTTCAAAAATCCCCTTCTCTCAAACCATATGGCCAATTTTATCGGAACTTGACAGAGAAATGTACCTTTAGTGGACTTTTATCTAAATTGGCTGTAAAACTTTGATTGATTGATAAATGTGGGCGTAGCAGGACGTGGCTCATCAGACTTGTTGGAAATCACAAAATTATTCTTTCAAAATCTCCTCTCAAACCATATGGCTAATTTTGATCAAATTGGCAGAAATGTTCTTTTGGTGGTGCTTTACTTTAATTGCGAACAAAATTTTGATTGGTCCATAAATGTGGCAGTGACAGGCGGGGCTTACGGACTTGGAAGAATCACTAAATATTTTTTTTAAAAAAATCAACCATGTGGCCAATTTAGATTAAACTTGTCATAAATGTCCCTTGGGTGGAACTTTATCGATTGTTAAATTCTGATTGGTAGATAAATGTGGGCGTGGCAGGGCGGGGCTTATCAGACTTGGGGGAATTCACAAAACAATTCTTTAAAAATCTTCTCCTCTCAAACCATAGAGCTAATTTTAATCAAACGCGTTCGGCGTTGTTCTACTTAAATTGTGAACAAAATTTTGATTAGTCAATAAATGGTGGTTTGTTAGGGCGGGGCTTATCGGACTTCAGAATTCAGAAATCACAAAATAATTTTATAAAGAATCAACTTATGGGTCAATTTATTCCAAACTTGACAAAATATTTCTTTGGTTAGCTTTTCTTAAATTGCACATAAAAAAGTGAAGGTGTTCCAGGGTGGGACTTTTCAGACTTTGAGGAATCACAAAATAATTCTGAAACCCATTAGCCATCGGGCTTATTAAGACCGAAATTGGCAGAAATGTTCCTTAGATGACCCTTGACTTAAATTGTTCATGAAATTTTGATTGCTCCATAGTGTGGGCGTAGCAGGAGGGGGCTTATCAGATTTACAGAAAACGCAAAATAATTCTTTAAAAGTCAACCATTGGGTCAATTCAGGCCAAACTTGGGTTGGACTAAAGCACGCAAAGGACGCAAAGGACCAGAAAGCGACGCAAAGGAGATTTATATCAGCCCAAACTCCTTAATCATGATTATTTATCACATTAAATTGTTATATTCATGTATTTTTCGATTAAATCTAGTCAATAATGTTTGTTTTGGAACATAATGTGTCTGATTTTTGGGTTGATTTCGATTTTTATAGTCCACTCACGGACGAAAAGGAGCTGGTGGCGCAAAGGAGATTCATATCAGCCTAAACTCCTTTGTCACGAATTTTATTGCATACATTTAATTGTAATATTCACGAATTTTAAGATCATATCTTATCCATCATGTTTGTTTTTCGGCAAAAAGCATCTGTTTTTGTATAATTTCCAATTTTCATATGCTACTAACAGGCGAGAAGTAGCTGCGCGGCGCAAACTTGGGAGATTTGTATCAGTATAAACTTTTTATTCGTGATATTCATTAGATTGTAATATTTGTGCATCATTAGATCATATCTATTGAATAATATGTATTTTTTTTAATTTGTCTTGATTTTTGTTTTGATTCCGATTTTCATAGGCTATACTCACTGGCGAAGAAAGGCTTGTACGATGGTGCAAAGCAGATTCAAATCAGCCTAAATTCCTTAATCTTGAATTTTTATTGCATTAAATTAATTGCCATATTCATGTATTTTAAGATCATTTCTATTAGTAATGTTTATGTTGGGACATACTCGTAAAGCGTCTGGTTTTTGTATTAATTTCGATTTTCATAGGCTAAACTCACGGGCGAAAGGGACTTGCGCTGACGCAAAGGAGATTCATATCAGCCCATTATATTAGCGAATGGGACGCCAGAACGTCTCCTGACTTTGTTATATACAGGAAAATTCAACCAGATTTTAAAAGCAACACTCTTTGGAATTATGCAAAACTTCACCCCAGAGCACTACATGCTTGTTTTTCTGTGGCTCAGCTGATTGTTTATCTGTCACACACTGAGCCTGTTTGTTCACGTTGCGGTGACAGTAACATTCGGATGTGTCTTACAGAGCACGTATTAACTAATGGTGAAAAAGCGAAAACATGTTCGTTAACATTCATACATAAAATAAGACAACGTTACTCTGCAGACGTTGTTCAATTTCTTTTTGCCGCTAGTACGGTCGATTACTTACATGCCTTGTTTGATATAAATGACCAATCCTACAATGTCCTAGGTGATAATCACACATCTTTTTATCACCATGTACATGTATGATGGTTTTTGCATAGAGTATGGTTGTTCTACTGTAAGCCACCATAATATTTCTTTTGCCTTTTCCCAAATGAATGCATGCGTTAAGTGCCATAAAAGATTACTTCATAGTAAACAAAGAGAGAAACGAATAAATTCCTCTCTACAGGTATTTGTTCATTTCCCTCAATGCTTTCATTGCTAAATTACACAATTATCCATTGTATTTCAACTCGCTGATTGAACTGACAAAAAATGCTTCTGGGGAGGGTTCACGTAACTTATGATAACAGTTTATATTTGTCTACGAATTTAATCTGTATAATTATTAACATTGTCTATGTATATGCTTATTTAGCAATTAGACATATGTTTATCATTTCGTTTCGGATAAGCAGTTGCACTAAAATGGCAATACTATTTTCAAATGTAAAAATATTACACGCAATGAATTACGTGCAAGTCTTTGAAAGCAGGGGAGACCGGGGCTAGTTGTTCCATGGGGCAAGTTGGTCCAAGGACATTTTCTCTAAAGTGATTACAAATATGACGACAGTATTAGGCACAACATAATCCTTGATTTACTGAAGAAAACAACGTAGCTGTCTTTGATCGTGTTAAAAAAAAAATTGAGAAGAAATTCTGATTTTGCACCACAAAAGTAACTTTCTCGCACCTGAATATTTTTGTTTTTGCCTTCTCTATGTGTCTAGTAACATACACATGTTATACATTTTTAGAAAGCTAATTATCTATGAAATTTAACAGCATGCATGTCTGTCCTTTTTCTCTATTCCATGGCGCTCGGGTAATGGGTGAATATTTACAGTGTGGTATGGTCGAGATGGTCGAGGCAAGTTGGTCCATTTTTGACGAGGCAAGTTGGTCCAACGGAAATATTGATAAAAAGTGATTTCATATCGAATTTTCTTCTGTCGCATGCCGTGACAAATTTTCAGTGTCATTTTTTGCAGATTATTATTATCAAAATAAGCCACAGAGTAGGGCGAGCACATTGTTTAGTCATTCAATATGGAATTTAGTGTTTAAATGAGTATTTACGAAAAACGCATCCTTACCGAGCGTTTTAGACAACAAACGTTAGAAAGGTTAAGTAGGAAATGTAAGTGGTTACCACCTGTATGTGCATTCGAAAATTAATATATGTTTGTTTGAGGCTGAAAACCCATTTTCTTCTATATAATCTATTCGGACCAACTTACCCCGCTGTTCGGGCCAACTTGCCCCGACATCGGGGCAAGTTAATCCAGTTGACCGCGTCTCGAAAAACGGCTATATTGCCAATAATGTATCATTCTTTGACCCCAAAACTACTTAAAAGTTAGAAAAACTATTATACTGAGTGTCAAAAGCAAAAATAACAACATCAAATTAATATCACAATCAACATATCGGAAAAGGCATTTTTTGGACCAACTAGCCCCGGTCTCTCCTAAACATTAGAAAACATCGTCGGAAAGGCAGTTTCGTCGAAACAAGTCTTCTGTCCTGTCGATGTTTTCTTTTACTCTCTGTATAGATTCCAGCCTTAGTGGAATAATATTGACATACATTATATGTACATACATGTACATTATACTGTTTGACATTTGTAATCACTTGTTTATATACTGTGCACAAAAAGTTTAGCACACTTGGAAAATGTCCTTTCCTAGTCAAAAACTATTTCAAAATCCATAAAAATAAAACTCTAATGTGTTTGAAAATTCAATTTTCTGGCGCTTCCTGAAAATGTTGTTTCAAAATTCTTAAGCGTTAGTTAGGTATCTTACGTTAAAGTGCACAGGGGTCAGATATCGAAATTCAAGCAATTTTCAATGACGTGAATGTCCAGCATAAGCAGCTAGGACCGCCATTCAATGTCTTCCCATGTTGCAGACAAGCTTCCTGACCACACAGAAAGGAATTTTGCCCATTCATACTGCAGATGACGCTCATTGCCATTGACGTTACAGACGTCATTACTTTCTCTAGCCTGACGTCCAACAATGTTCTTTGTGTGTTCTTTTGCTGGTGATTTAGCAGTTAAGGCGTAGATCATTCTGTATGTTCCTTGGAGTAAGTGGGTGGTGATTATCTTAGTGAAATATCACAACGTTGTGTCGTTGTAAGACGGTCCTGTGACAGGTTGGATAATTTCATTGCAGTGCCCTTGCACCGTTTGGTTGCCATTAACTGAAATGAGGTCTGTTTAACTGTTTTCATCTATTCCTGCCTAAAAATGACGCTGCACTCGACGTAACAGTCTCAATGATGACGTTATTGGTATCAAGCCTTACGCATCTTCTCCAACCACAAATGCTGCCGTCAGTTAATGACACGTAAAATGAGATTCGTCCGAACATCAGTCCAATGTCTCCTGAATCAATGTCGATGTGTCAATACCCACTGACGCCTTGCCTGTCGATGCTTAACGTCATTGGCTTAAGATCGGAGGACCCTGATGCAAGTTGTGTGGAGCCTGTTCCAGACAGTCTGGTAACTAACTGTATACCATGTGACGTCCTTGAGGAGTAGCACTAAATTCTTACTAGACAGGAATTCGAAACGTCGTCAAGACGTCGCTGTGAAACGATCCTCCCTGAACGTCGTTTTACACGGTCTACAAGATTTAGGTCGGTCGTTGGTGGCTAAAGTTGCATAAACTAAGTGCCGTAGGCGCGTAATTGTCAATTGGAGACAATTGAAATGCAAAGCGACATCTCTAACAGACATACCTGCCTAGAGCATGTAAAGAGCTCTCTGACGTCGAACTTACGTCATCATTTCTCGCCTTCCCATAACCAATTTCAAAGAATTTGTAACAGTTAAATTGATTCTGCTAACAGATCTGTGTACTCGTGTGTTTTTGGACAAGCTAGACATTATCGATGTCACTGCACACGTGCCGCACCTGACATTTGCTTATCTGGACTTTGTCCAATACACTGAACGTTCACTCTACACATGCACTGTATGCGTAATGGTTGTCGATCGGGACAACTGAACAGCACAAAGCAATGTTCATTTAATTATCATAAACTGAAAAAATAATGTGTTAAAAAACGTGCTAAACTTTTTTGCTCAGTATATATTATGCTAATCTTCAGTATTGGAGGAAATAAAGATAATAATCAATAATGTGTTTGTTTGTTTTTTTTTGAGAGAAAGTGTCTATTTTTTTATTAGCCTTATTCCGATTTTCGAAGGCTATACTCACGGGGGAACAGGAGCTGGTGGTGGCGCAAATCGGAGATTCATTTCAGCCAAACTTTTTAATCATGCATTTTACAGCATTAAATTGTTATATTCACGTAATCTATTTTTAGAATATATCTAATCAAATGTTCATTTTTGGACATGAATTGTCCTGTTTTCGTGTTAATTCCGAACTTCAAAGGCTTTTCACGGGCAAGACTTAGCTTAATTGCAGTGGCGCAAAAGAGATTCGAACCAGCCCAAACTCCTCTATCGTGAATGTGTATTGCATTTATATTTCATGTTTATGTATCTTTTAAAAGAATACATATAATCAATCATGTTAACCCATTACTGCATAGTGACGTCTTTTGACTCCCTCATATGAAAAGGCTTTGGAAAACATTGTGGAAAATGAAGAAATTGATTGTGACAAGCAATTTCTTCATTTTCCACAATGTTTTCTAAGCCAACGTGTAAAGATTCGTAAAATTTAATCAACTTGAAATTGTCGTCTGCAACACCTTTCAAATTGGAACTGTCCCAAATTTTGTCGTCTGGTAATGGGTTAATTTTTGGACATGAATTGTCTGGTTTTTGCATTAATTCCGATTTTCATATGCTACTGTCTGGACAGAGCGATTCAGGCCCTTTGTTTTTGTTGCCGTAGCTTAGCAGTTTTGAAAGTAAACCACCCTAAAATATTGCTGTTGTGGTAAAACAATGTTACAACAGTTTGCGTTAAAAGAAGAACATCTTGACAACGTTTTTCTTCCAATGTAATCTCTGGTGTATGTGTGTGGGGGGGACTTAAGTAAACTTCATGGTACAAACTTGATCTTATGCACCGACAGCTAGGAACGAAGAAATCAATTTAGCAACAAAAACAACGAAAAACGTAGATAAATCACAACAAAGTAACCATAAACTAGTAAGTTACTGTTTCCTTCTGTTGTTAGAAATACTTCAAACCCACACATCCAACTTTTAAGAGTTAATTCAATGCATTACAGAGAAATGTAATGGATTTTCGCGTCACATCTCGACTATTCACTTTTTAGCTCCACTGGCCTTTCAGGCCAGCGAGCTATTGTCATGGCGTTATGTCCGTCGTGCGTGCGTCCGTGCGTGCGTCCGTCCGTCCGTCCGGTCGTCAACATTTTCTTTAAAAATCTTCTTCTCAGAAACTACTTAATGGATTTCAATCAAACTTCACAGGAATGATCCTTGGGTGACCCTCTCTCAGATTCCTCGAAATGATTTAGATTGAACAAGAAAGTCTGGACTTATCTGCCCTTGAATATCAAAATGTCCGTTTTGGCTTTTTATCACTCTAGCAACAACAAATATTGACCAATCAATAGAAAATTTGGACAGAATGTTGGTGACTGGTAGATCTTGCATGAGTGTATATTTCAGAATGATCAGAATTTCACTGCCTGAGTTAAGAGCTCATTTATATGGCATAAACTCAGTCAGGTACTGAGTAAAGTGTGAAATGGGTGGAAGGGTTACTCCTTGCAGTATATTTATCTTAGAGGTTATGAAGGGGTGTATTTGGAAGTGCAGAGAGGGTCACCCAAAGGGTATTAATTAAACAACAGAGTGGTTATTATTGTGTTGTTTGAAGCTTTGTTTGTGACTATCATGAAAATGTAATACAAGTTAACCCATTACCAGAGGGCAAAATTTTAGGCTAGTTTAAATTCTAAGACCTTGCAGACAACAATTTTAGGTTAATTTTTGGTCTCGTGGGGAAGTTAACATTGTGGAAAATGAAGAAAGTGATAGTCACATGCAATTTCTTCATTTACCACAATGTTTTCAAATCTGTTATCTTGAGGGGCGACAAAAAGTGTCTTTGTGTGGAAATTGGTTAAACTAGCTATAGATAGTTTCAATAATTGTTCATTGAGCAATTTTATGGACTATGTATCTGTTTACATTGCCAGTATCATCCTAAGCTGGAATTTCCACTCTTTCCTTTACTTTCTTCTTGTTTTAGAGTCACTGTGTGGTAATGAGTTAAGGGTTTACTTAGAGGGCACAGTGTGTCCCCAAATGTGTTAACTGAATAAAAGAGTGGGTCATAGCTAGTGAAGTGTTAACCCATTAGCAAATGGCAAATTTTTAGGCTGGGTCAATTCAAAGACCTTAACAGTGAATGGAATTTCACCCTTTCCCAAATGGCAAAAAATTTATTAGAAATATGGTATATTTAGGAAAATCTACAATTCATAAGTAAATTTAGATCTATTTGGCACAAGGAAGATTTTCATTACTAGTATCATCCTAAACTGAAATCATCTCCCATTTCATTTAACCCTTTCCGAAATGGCAATTATCTGGTTAGAAACATAGCTAGATATTAAGGAGTAACTGATAAATAAATTTAGATCTGTTTGGAAGAAGGAAACTATTCATTGCTAATATGAACCTAAGCTGGAATTTCCGGTTACATCCCAGTTGGTCTAATCCCATTTCGTCTAATATGTGAAAATATTGCATTAGACGAAAAATTCCCATTTTGTCTAATACTTTTTCAGACCTTGTGTCATGTGCTAAAAATCATAAATGGAAAGACATCATTGACAAATATATAGACATATGCATGCATAAATAAATAACTGTATATTTGACAAAATGATAAAATATTTTAGAAGAAATGGGCATTTCTTGAAATAAGGGTCTAAGACGAAATGGGAAATTTGAATTTTAGACCTTCAACCCTTTCCCAAGTAGCAAACATTTAGTTTTACATTCTTCTTGCTCTAAGAACCACAGGTATTGAACATTTAAAGATTTGGATTAAATATTAAATGAAGTTCAGGCCTGTGGAGCGACCCAAGACCTTCAGGTCTTTCTAGTTTCTTCTTCACTTGAAATCAAGTGACGATTAGCTGATGCAGCCGACAAAATGTGCAGTGTTTTAGCTACGTAGAAAATCACGGATCTTCGGTTGGCATGACGTCGCATATGGACTAGTCCTAAAGCCGAGGGTAAACCGGACCCTAATCTGAGTCTTCTCTGATGTAAATACGCTCTTTGATATTTTGATTTTTCGCTATTTACATCAGAGAGTGTTGCTCTTTGAAAACAGCGGAAAGTTCGGAAACGTTACAAGTAGTGAAGCTTTGTTTTTGTGTATCATATCGAATCACTCGGTAAAACACTGTAGGGTAGGCTATAGATCAATAAATAATTTTTTGTCATACCTGACCAAAAATTTCATATCAAATCGGCCTGCTGGAAGAGTATAATCTTTGGTTTTGAATGGAGGGTCAAGGTAAACAAAGGCTGCTCAGGTGAGGGTTGTTGAAAAACATTGCCTATAAACCTTTTAGAAATACTTTTTGGCCGTAAATTTTTCAACATGTATGACAATAAATGGTTCATTGATCGAAATCATCAGGGGTTTTAATGATAGCGTTTAAGATCGGACGGTGAACAATGCGCAACAATTTGTTGAGAACTTCTGGATTTTTTCAAAGAGCAACGCTCTCTGATGTACATAGCGAAAAATCAAAATATCAAAGAGCGTATTTACATCAGAGAAGACTCGGATTAACCGGACCCCTCCCCCGCCTGACCACCTGGCGCAAAAAGGACCCGGATTAACCCAGGGGGATAGCTGGGCAGGATTGGGGGAGGGGGACACAGAAGAAGAAGGGATGGCATGACGTCATAGCCTCACTTTCATTTTTTCATCAAGGGTACTTCCCCGGTCTTTATCGTTACGGGGTACCATTTTTGAGGCAGAATATTTCAAAAATCCATTGTTAAAATTCATAAACAAAACTCTTTCTTTAAAGAAAGTGATTTAAACTTTCTAATTACCAATGCATTTATAATAATCAGTCGTCGAGATATTAATGCTGAAAGTTGGTAATACTTTAACGAAAAAGACTGAAGCTTTCACCTCCACCGAATGAGTGCAGGTCCGCACTTTAATTTTATGCCTGACGACTTTTTTGATTGGCTAAAGGGATTGTGCCGACCTAATCAATTAATTTTAAACTGATCTATTTCTCAGGCACTATTACAGATACAGCCTTGATATTTCACACATGAATACTTCCCGCCAAAACCATTCATTTGGGACAATGACCTTTGACCTCATGACCTTGACCTTTGAACTTTACCTACTTTAAAAAACTTTAATCTGGCCTATATCTCATGCAGGTTTATAGATAAAGCATTGATATTTCACATATGGATACCTAATGCCATGACCTTGACCTTCAGACCATGACCTTTGACCTAGTGACCTTTGACCTTGGACTTCTTTTTATGCAACAAGCTATCGTATAGGTGAGCTATGTTGTCCGCCGACAACTCTTGTTTTTTACTCTAGCAACAACAAATATTGACCAATCAATAGAACAGAATGTTGGTGACCGGTAGATCTTGTATGAGTGGGCATTGTTTATGTTTTATTTTTAGGGAATGGGGTCAGGGCCCATAGGTGGGGGGAAATTTGCAAGTGAACACACAAAAGTGGAAATTCAATACTTACAGAATATCACATGAGTGGATTTTCCGGTGCCTTGTATCTGTTTTGAGTGCGTAGTCTAGGAATATTTTGATAGATGAAATGTTCCTCCTCACGAGAAACAAATACGACGCGCCGGAAAATCCATCCAGGTGATATTTCATTTATTATATACATGTACCAAATTTTTTCTTTTTGAAGAAATATGTGATTTTTTGACAAATGCAGAGCTTTTTAATTACAGAATGGCGTTTCTTTCGACACAACGTAGCATTTTCAGTAATGGTGGGAAAATTGCCATGCATGACGTCATCAGAACAACTTGCCATTATTGGGAGCATATCACACCGCCGGTATGTGATACATTTTTAGCTCGACTTTTCGAAGAAAATGAGAGCTTATACTGTCACCCGGGCGTCGGCGTTGGCGTTGGCGTTGGCGTTGCAACCAAGGTTAAAGTTTTTTCAAACATCAATAACTTCCATACTATCAAAGGGATTCAACCCAAACTTGGAATACTTATTCACCATCACACCCTCTACCTTACTATTAGGGCCCATGACCCTGGGACCATTCTATTTGTTATGCCCCTTTATACTAAGCAACTTAGAAAGTCGAGCGCGCTGTCTTCGGACAGCTCTTGTTTTTTTTTAGTCGTGTCTGATTTCTCTACCTTGAAATTCGATTGGTATCATAAATGCGTATACAGTGTCACAAATGCATTTAACCCTTTCCCAAACGGCAAAATTTTAGTGTGATCCACTTCAAAATCTGCCACAAATGACAAAATGGATGTTATTAAAGATAGGATTTTCGAAAAATATGGCACAGAAAATATTGAGACAAAAGGAGAAATTGCTGGTTATCAGGAGTTTCTTCTTTAGTTTCTATGTTTTGCCAAGTCTTTTCTATTAGGGACGTCAAAACCAGGTCTTGTTTGGGAAAGGGTTAACTTGCTTGTATATCATAGGAGGACATTCTAACAATCATTTGAACTGTTAGAGATGCCTAGAATCTAAACATGATATGTAACAGAAAAAATATGTTCCATACCCTTAGCCCAGATTTCCGCAAATAAAGCGGAATTACGCATTTTCTCCGCAAAATATTTCCGCATTAAATGTGGAAGAAATGCCGAGTATTCGGACGCGGAAGTTCGCATTTAAAATGAGGAATTTTAATGGAAGCGGAATTTTTGCGGAAATCGGAGTATTCGGACAATTCCGCATGCAATACGGAATTTTTGTCCGCATTTACTCCGCATAGATGCGGAGATTTTCTCCGCATAGATGCGGAGATTTTCTCCGCATAGATGCGGAGATATTCTCCGCATAGATGCGGAGATGTTCTTCGCACAGATGCGGAGATGTTCTCCGCATCCATGCGGAGATATTCTCCGCATCCATGCGGAAATATTGTAGACATTCAGGCATCAGATATGAAACCGGTCCTCTTGTCAAGAATAAGTGTGCCCCTGTGACTTATTAATCAGGCTCAGACCGGAAAGTCTGAACAAGAACAATGCTGGGCGTGGCATAAATACGCCTGAAGCCGCACACATTTTTTCTAAGTAAAAGGGATATAATTTTAGAACCATCAAAGATATCCAGATTTTAAAGGCCACAGTCGCTTAACAGGCGCGTACCCAGGCATACTCCCATACTCCCTGGGAGTACCTCGAATTTGAAAAATGATTTTTTAGTGTAACATGTTCATTTAAAGTCGTTCTTACCGAAGTAAAGTATACTTCAGTAACCATATGCTTACATAATTGTTGATAAAACAAGGAAAAATACTTTAAAACGCTCCCTGATGTGGTCTATGATTCTCTTATATTCCAATTTTCGTCGAGGGTCGCCCCCTATACCCCCTAGAGGGGCTCTGTCCCTTCCTCTGCCGGGGGGTCTGCGCCCCCAGACCCCTGCTTCTTTTTGGTAAGGGAGTAATTCAATTTAGGCCCCAGGTACGCCCTTGCTTAACTACACATCATAGTGGTTCATTGTGGTAAGTTTGAAGTGAATCTGTGTAAAACTGTAGGAGTTAGCATAAGCCGCACAAGAAATTCCAGACAGACAGACGGACGATCGTGGCGATAACATAATACGTCCCTTGGGGCATATCAGATTCGGTTGGCACAATCTCTTCAGCCAATCAAAAACGTCATCAGTCTGTGATAAAGTGCGGTCCTGCACTCATTCGGCGGATGTGAAAGCTTAGGTCTTTACCAACTCAAAAAAAGCAAAATCACAAAAAAATGCTAAAAGCTTCTATATATTTGGAAAAAAAGTTCTATATCAAGTACCTTCTTCATCATTATTATTATTACAATTAGGGCCCAGGGCTTGTTTTCTTAGTATTAAAAATTTTTGACTGAATTTCTGCTGTGACCACATCCCCCCCCCCCCCGAACACCCTCTGGATCCGCCACTGTAAAGCTAGATCTTAAAACGAATAAGTTACAATTAGGGGAATTCGTTTTCCTAGTATACAAAAAAAAAAGTTGATTGAATTTCTGCATGAAGATGAAATAATCAGGCTAGGCCCCCCTCCCACCCAACACCCCCCCCCCCCCAAACAGGTAAGTTATAATAGTTTGTCAAAGACACTTAAAGAGTTAGATCTCATAAGGAAATGAGAAATAAATTGAAGAAGAGCCATTTAATCATTTTTACGTATGGAACGAAAGAAACATGGATGAAACATGAGAATAACTGTTACTAAGCTATAAAGTACAAAGATGTTAAATCATGAAATTGAGACTCTTGCATGCCTACAAAGAACTATATGCGAACAATTTATTTAGTTATACAGTTCTTTAATAGCCCAGTTGCAACAAAAAAAGGTCGAAATCGTAGGTTGGTCTACTTTCTCTTTCAAGACAAAATGGCAACTTCCGGTTTTTGTTTACATTTAACCGAGATTTTTTTTTGGGTCAAATTCAGCACTTATCCGGTCTGATTCATTCAATAACATATTATCATATGTTAGATTATATATCATATTGTTTATACAAGGCCAAAAATAAAGCGTAATCGATCTCTAAATGAGGAATAATCTTGACGTAAATTTTTTTGTTTATTTAACTTTTGAAAATGGCGATGGATCGCGGGAAATTTCGCACTCCCGGACCGAGGAAGCACTTGTCATTAATATGCAAATCAGTTTGGGTCCCTGCTTTACGCTCGAAAAGAGTATTACAGCGTAATAAAATGGTACCAATCTTGGGCCGCCGACGTCACCTCATTAATATTCATGACTGGCGAACAAGGAAAGTAACTCTAATCGATTTGGGTCGCTATTTCTAGTGGATTTCACAGAAATAAACTCAAAACTTATTTTGCTTTCTTTGTTAGGATGATGGTTTACATCTTTCGATCCTTTGTCTGTAGATCTAACATCTGTTATCTCCAAAAGTTCAGCAAAACATAGCGATATTTGTTGACTATTTGAACAGCCCGCCTTCCGCTTCAAGTCTCGCGAGATTTCAGTTAGTTTAATATACGGCACTTTTGCCAACGCATTCTTTACAAACGCAAAGTTCCAGTCTTTTAATTTTGAATAAAAGATATATATCATTCACGAGATTCTATTCTTTGAACAAACAGTTCATTTGTTATCATGCTATCGACCTTTTGTCAACCAAACGACAGTGCATTAGTAGCTATATTTTTTTGTATATATTATCCCGATCCGCAAAATAAACTCATTCTTTTCGGCCCTAATTTAGTTCGAACCTTTGATTTTTGGGTTCTGTCAAATATCTTCGATTTCACTCAGAAAAGAGGGATAACAAGTGTTGTATTTGGAAGTTTTCAATAAATGATACTCATATGGAGATCTGCAATGTTTGTACTTCGACAGCTGAGGATCTGTATACGATTGAATTAACCCACTCAGGCAAAATGAACTTTTCCAAATTGAAGGATTGTTAAAAATTGCTTCTGGTTTTCTGACGAGGTAGAAAACCCTATGAGTCAAGGAGAAATTGCACATTCTGTGGAATTTCTCCTTTTCCCACAATATTTTCAAAAGCTGTCTGCTATAAACCCGTAAAAACAAGGGATTGAGTGGGAAAGGGTTAATTGATGAGTGCAATTTTCATTTTGCTTACATTAAAAAAAAATGTCTCAGATTCAAACAGAGTGAGTGCCATAGTGCCCTGTCTTTCACAGTGATCACTATCAATTTTTAGCTCATTGTCTGGCGTGGGTCGTCCGTCGTTAACTTTATAGTTAAACAACATCTCCTCCTATTAACCCCTGGTCAGATTCTCATGAAACTTCACAGGAATATTTCCCTCTCTGCCCTCTACCAAAATAGCTAAAATCGTTCTGCTCCATCGAACAAGATGGCCGCCAGAGCTAAAAATAGAAAAATCTTTAAACGACATCTCCTCCTAAGCCATTATTGACCAAATTAAAAATAATTTCACAGGAAAAAAATTCCCCTCATTGGCCTTTACCAAAATAGCAAAAAATCGTTTTGCTATGTTGAACAAGATGGCTGCCAGAACTTAAATTAGAAATATCCTTTAAACAACATCTCTGAAGCCAATGATTGGCCAAATTCATAATTATTTCACAGTCCTGAATGTTCGCCGTCATTGACCTTTACCAAAATGGCTAAAATCATTCCGCTCCGTTGAACAAGATGGCCGCCAGAGCAAAAAATAGAAATATCCTTTAAACGACATCTCCTCCTACGGCCTCCAGGGTTTTTTCTCCTTCTTTGGACGGGTCCGTAAAAAGGACCCGTTCCCAATTCCAAAATCTAGAAAGAAAATTCCCAACGCAAAAGTTGTTCCTTCTTTTTAGTCCCCTACCGGTGTTCACACCGGAGGGGACTATAGGTTTGCCCTCCGTCTGTCCGTCCGTCCGTCAGTCTGTCCGTCCGTCCGTCTGTCCGTCCGTCTGTCCGTCAGTCTGTCCGTCAGTCTGTCCGTCTGTCCGCTCAAATCTGGATCCCGCGATAACTTAATAACTAAGCAAGCGTTTTTGATGAAAGTTGGTATATGACTAGATGGCAATGTGTAGATTATGCACATCATTTTATTTTTGTTTTTCGACTTAAATTGAGGTTGCTATGGTTACAGAAATAGTGAAAATATGGCCAAAAATGGGATCCTGCGATAAGATAATAACTAAGCAAGCTAGTTTGATGAGACTTGGTATATGACTATATGGCAATGTGTAGATTATGCACATCATTTTATTTTTGTTTTTAGACTAAAATTGTTGTTGCTATGGTTACGGAAATAGTGAAAATATGGCAAAAAATATTGGATCCTGCGATAAGTTAATAAGTAAGCAAGCTAATTTGATGAGACTTGGTATATGACTAGATGGCAATGTGTAGATTATGCACATCATTTTATCTTTGTTCTTTGACGAAAAGTGCGGTTGCTATGGTAACGGAAATAGTGAAAATATGGCAAAAAATGGATCCTGCAACCTAATCTATTATTGATTACCATATTGAGTCAATGTGAAGCCGGTAGGGGACTTTATGTGTTGCATACAACACCAGATACTTGTTTAATGAAAGTTCAACCATTCCCTTTCATATGTTGAGAGAAAAGTATCCAGAGACAAAGTAGAAGTCCCTTCAGTTGATTTCATATATTCAACTTATGCATATGACTCAATTTTTGTTGGAGTCTGTGATGAATTTTTTCCCAATTTTTGACAAAACAACGCATTTTTCCCAATTTGCATGATCTCGGACCCGTTCCCAAAACTACGAGAAAAAACACTGGCCTTATTCAAAATAATTGGTTTATGAATTGTAAATAACTGTTATTAATGAACAAAGTTTCATTTTATGTGTGTTCATATTTTATTTTTTAAAATGAATCAAAAGTTGAAGTATGAATTTTCTGCATTCATAAATATTATAAGTACAATTTTCAGCAGAAAACAAATCGAAGTGCCATTTTTCCGCATTTTCTCCATGTAAAAAAAATCAAAGTCTGGAATTCCGCAAACTTTCAGTTTCAAAGTGTCATTATTCCGCATTTTCTCCACATTTTTTCTACTTCCGCATAATGCGGAAGCTGCTTTTTGGAGAATTTGCGTAAAATCTGCGGACTTCCGCAGAATCTCCGATTTTGTTCCGCAAATGAAAGCGGGGCGCGGAAATCTGGGCTAAGGGTGAGGAGAAAATCTATCTGAAATGGCGGAAAAAAGTATATTCCATTGAGAGGGGGAAGGGGCGCAATAACGACCACTTTTTTTTTGAAAAAAAATCACTGGTGTGTATTTCGGCTTGATCAAAATATCACTGCCTGAGTTATACGCTCATTTATATAGCAAAACCTCAGCCAGGTTATGATTGTGGTTCGAATGGTTACTGGTTGCAGTATTTATCTCTTAGTAGAGGGTATAAATGGGTGTTTTGGGAAGTGCAGAGAGGGTCCCTAAAGGGTATTAACTAAACAAAGTCAGGGTTCCCAATTACTTTTTAATCTGGGGGTGAAAACAGTCAATTTACAGCATACTTGCACCCCCTCTACATGAGACATAGAAGGCTGTCTGCAAAAGTTGGGGGTGCAAGATTCAATTTTAGGGGTGCAAAACCCCCATTTGGTTTTTTTTGGGGAACCCTGAAAGTCATGATATCTTTTTGAAATTAAAGTTTGATGGTTCATTGAGCAATTTTATGGACTATGTATCTGTTAACATTGCTAGTATATTCCTTAGCTGGAATTTCCTCCCATTTCCTTTACTTTCTTCTTGCTCTAAGAACCAAATGTATTGAACAACCTAATAAAATCTTGGATTAAATATCAAAAGAATCTCAGGCCTGCGGAGAGATTAAAGTTCTTAAGGACTTCTAGTTAAACACTTATCATCTGATTCATTGCAGAACGGAAAACAATGTAAACAAAGAAGAAGACATTCTTGAAGTGAAATGACTGGCAAACATGATCCTAAGTCATCTCCATATCTACAAGATCCAGTGGCAGATGGTACTGGTTGCCTTAAGGAACCTGTGTCTTTGGGAATATTGAACAAGAAAGAAAATACTAAAGAGAAGCGGCATAAGTGTAACATATGTGGAAAAAATTTTAGTACTTCGTCTAGTTTAAAAGCACATTCACGAATTCATACAGGCGAGAGGCCGTATAAATGTGACATTTGTGGAAAATCGTTCTCGTACAATTCAAACTTAAGAGACCACACAAAAACTCATCACGGCGAAAAGCCATATAAATGTGGCATTTGTGGAAAATGTTTTATATCAGCTAATGATTTGGCAAGACACAGAGTTATACATAGCGGTGAAAAGCCATATAAATGTGACATTTGTGGAAAATGTTTCGCAACTTCTTACGAATGTAAAAAACACAAACAACTCCATACTAATGAAACGCCATACAAATGTGACATTTGTGGAAAAGGTTTTACTCAGTCATCTAACTTAGCAATACACACAAGAGTACATACTGGTGAGAAGCCGTATAAATGTGACGTTTGTGGAAAATGTTTTGTATCTTTTGGTGACTTAAAGAAACATGCTAGGACACATACTGATGAGAAGCTCTACAAATGTCATATTTGTGGAAAATGTTTTAAACAAGCTTCTTCCCTGGCAATTCACAGAAGAAAACATACTGATGAGAAGCCCTATAGATGTGAAATTTGTGGAAAGGGGTTTATAACTAATTATGACTTTACTAAACATTCGAGAACACATACTGGACAGAAGCCATATAAATGTGACATTTGTGGAAAATGTTACTCTCAATCATCTATCTTAGCAACACACAGAAGAACACATACTGCTGAGAAGCCATACAAATGTAGTATTTGTGGAAAGGGTTTTACATCTTCCAGTGACTTAAAGAGACACACGGGAACACATACTAGTGATAAGCCACATACATGTGACATTTGTGGAAATTGCTTTAAATCTGCCAGTGGCTTAAACAAACACATAAAGATACACACTGGTGATAAGCCATACAAATGCGACATTTGTGGAAAACGTTTTGTTCAAGCTTCTGGCAGAGCTGTACACAGAAGAACACATACTGGCGAGAAACCCTATGAATGTGACATTTGTGGAAAAGGTTTTGTATCTTTTGGAGATTTAACGAAGCACATACAAAAACATACTTGTGAGAAACCATACAAATGTGATACTTGTGGAAATTGTTATAAAACTGTGGATGGTATAAAGAAACACATAAGAGTACACATTGGTGATTGGCCGCGGCCTTAGCGCAGTTGGTAGCGCATCTGACCCTCATACGAGAGGTCCCGGGTTCGATACCCGGCCGCGGCTAATACCCTTTCTGACAAAATTGTCACCCACCAATGGGTTTGAAATCGTTAACCTAAGTGGGCGAGCAGCTGGAGGCTCGGTAAGGGTGTTGTGGTAGTACTGGTTTGAGAAACAACAGGAATCCATAGGTAGGTGCTCCAGCCGCCGCGATATGACCCTGGTAGTTGAAAACGGCGTAAAACCCCAATAAACTAAACTAAACACATTGGTGATTAGTCATACAAATGCGACATTTGTGGAAAATGCTTCATCCAGTCTTCTGCCACAGTAAAACTCAGAGAAATACATACTGGCGAGAAACCCTGTGTGACATTTGTGGAAAGGGATTTATATCCTGGTGATAAATGTGAACTTGTGACTTAACTTAACATGCGAGACACCATACTGTCACATATCGCCGTTTTAAATGCAAAACCTCGTATCTCGTTTTTGGAAAAAATTAAAGGGGATGGAAAAAAGAGTAATGACTTTTCCCAAACTGAAATGTTTTACTTGAAATTTGGACATATTGTTCACAAATAATGTGGCATTAATACTGACCAATGAAAATATCTCAAAACCTGCGAGCTTTGTCTAAACTGTACTTTGTACGTTTGTACTTTAAAAATCGCAAGAATAAACATACGAGGTTTTGCATGATATTTCTTTAGAAAGGGGTGTTCGTTTCCTGAAATTTCTAGCAGAAGACGTCCTCCCAGTAAAGGGCGGATCTAGAGGGGGTCAGGGGGGCCCGGACCCCCTGGCATTAGCCGAAAAATTAAATTTTGACCATGTAGCTTTAGTATAATGTAACATATTGCTGATTTTCAACGAAAACCTCGTAACTGCAGCTTAAAACCAGCTGCAGTTACGAGATTTTCGTTGAAAAGCAACTATTTTTCTCACTTTGGACTTTGACCCCCCCCCTGGAAAAAAATCTTGGGTCCGCCCTTGCAGGTAATCATTCATGTAAAAATCTATAAATATATATACAAGTACATGTAACATTTGTAGCAAATCGTCGGTGTAAAATGCAAAACCTCTTATGTCGACTTTTTGCGATTTTCAAAGAAAAACCTTGTGTGGCCAGTTAAAACAATCCATGCGGGTTGGAGATATTTTTCACTTATTAGTTTTACATGTAACTGGAAATCTATCACTGAAGGTGATAAAATACCCCCGCCACCACCTTTGTTCGGACAAGTGTTTTTGTTGATTTAGGAGCCATACTCAGAAATAGTCAATCCGATTTTATTGAAATTTGGTCCAATCAGGGGCAATAACTCAGAAAGTATCGGTCTGATTTCCATAGATTTTGCATCTTGCATATAAACAGGTCCTAATGCATACCTGTGCCAAATATGAAGCAAATTGTTCATTAACTGTAGGAGGAATTGTCCGGACAAGCATTTTTGTCAAATCAGGGGCCATAACTCAGAAAAAGTCGGTCTGATTTTCGTGAAATGTGCATCTTGCACATGTACAGAAGTTAATGCACATCTGTGCCAAGTATGAAAAAAATCAGATAGTAACTAAAGGAGGACTTGTCCGGACAAGCATTTTTTGGTAAAATCAAGGGCCATAACTGAAAAAGTAATGAGCAGATTTTCGTGAAATGTGCGTCATGCACATCTACAGGTCCTTATGCAGACATGTGCCAAGTATGAAGCAAATCGGACAGTAACTGTAGGAGGAGTTGGCCGGACAAGCATTTTTGGGTCAAATCAGGGGCCATAACTCAAAAAGTATCGGTCCTATTTCCGTGAAATTTGCGTCTTGCACATCTACAGGTTACAATGAACACTTGTGCCAAGTATGAACTTAATCGGTCCACAAGGTAGGAGAAGTTATCCGGACAAGCATTTTTTGGTCAAATCAGGGGCCAAAACTCAAAAAACTATCGGTCCGATTTTCGTGAAATTTGTGTCTTGCACATCTACTGTCTACAGGTCCTAATGCACACCTGTGCCAAGTATGAACTAAATCGGTCCACAAGTGTAGGAGGAGTTATCCGGACAAATATTTTTGGTCAAATCAGGGGCCATAACTCAAAAAGTATCGGTCCGATTTTCGTGAAATTTGTATCTTGCATATCTGCAGGTCACAATGAACACTTGTGCCAAGTATGAACAAAATCGGTCAACAAGTGTAGGAGGAATTGTCCGGATAAACCATCCAACCAACCATCCAACCATCCAACCAACCATCCAACCACTGGACCGACAGGTTGATTCCAGTATACCCCCCCCCCAAACTTCGTTTGCGGGGGTATAATGACACATTATTTGTGAACAAATTTCGTGTAAATCCTTTCAGTTTGGGAAAAGTAATTTCACTTCTTTCCTTCCCATTTAAAATTTCCAAAAACGAGATACCGTACGAGGTTTTACATTTACAACGACGAAATGTTTTGAACCAGTGGTAATTTTGGACACTGTTAAAGCCACACACGAGAATACGTACAATTTCCATGTAAAGGTCTGTCACCTATACGTACTGGTGAGAAGTCATAAATGTGAACATTTGGAAAAAGACTTTGTAAAGCATTCACGTTTGTATAACAGCAAATTGTATAATAAATTGTGGTAAGAACCAACCTTAATTAGAGTTTGAGTTTATTGGGGTTTTACGCCGTTTTCAACTACCAGGGTCATATCGCGGCGGCTGGAGCACCTAACCGTGGGTTCCTGGTATTTCTCGCACCAGTACAACCACAATATCCAAACCGAGCCTCCAGCTGATCTCTCACATAGATGATTCACACCCATTGGTGAGAGACAAATGACTTTTGTCAAATGTCAGAATGGATACTGGCCGAGCCGGGGTTCGAACTCGAGACCCCTGGATTGACAGACTCCGACGTAACCGACTGAGCTATCCGGGCTCGGCCAACCTTAATTAGATGTATGTGGAACGATATGTTCATGATCTATATAGTCTACGGACTCAAAATCCTACGATGACTCCTGGTGGCATTCTTTGTTAATGCTCGGCATCCATGCTAGAATTGTTCCTTAGACTATTACAAACAAGATAGGGGTGGATGCCCAGCGTGATTTTTTGATTTAAGGTCACAGTGAGGTCAAAGGTCAATGAGTGCAAAAATCAAGAAAAATGGCTTGTAGATTAAAGCAGAATTATTTGCATCCACAAAAAGTGAAAGCAATGTAAACGAAATCAAATAAATTGAATCGGGAATAGACAGAGGCTCACTCAGAGCCTATATTGTCATTTCCAAACACTATTTTACTATATTTATACTAGAAAACGCTCAGGCTAATAACAAAATAAAGCACGATACTTAACGAAATTTTTATTGAACTTGAGTAAAAGGTTTGGTACTATTGTCGCACACAAATAATCCAAGGCATTCTTGTAACTAAAGGTAGCAATGCTAGAAATATTCTAGACTACTTCAAACAATGTTAGGATGCATGCTTAGTGTCTGTTTCTAATTCCATGTCAGAAGTAGGTCACTGCTAAATTACGTTCAAACATGCGAAACTGGCAAATAGCTCAGCAGATAAGTGCAAAAATCATGCACTTGATGATGCAAGCATGAAATTTGGCATATACATTTATAAGACCATGTAGTTTAATAGAAACCCATTAGCCACTCAAAAAGTCTACATGACCGCCATTTTTCAAGATGGCCGCCATTGACGTGTGAAAGATACCGCTATTACCGTAAAAGCTTATATAATTGGCCGATTTTTCTACTTTTCACAACAAAATGAATGTTTCCAAACATGAGAAAACAGAATTTAGCATGTTTTGTGTATGAAAATTACAAGATGGCCACCACTTTCCAAGATGGCGGCCATTGACGGATGGAAAATACCATTTTACTATAAAACCTGATATAATTGGCCGCGTTTTTATGACGGAATTTATGTTTTTAAACACAAGATAACATAATTCAAAAATGTTCTGTGCATTAAATTACTATTTCTATATTTTGAACAATACTTTTTGGCAAAAATAAGAGAATTTATCAACCTGGAGGCACATTGTTTCTGTCCATACAATTGTAATAGAATTCATGCAGACTTTCTACTTCAAAAAGCAATCATTTAAACTAAGAACCTTTTAATTCCTAGTAATGGTTATGGTGAAACATTTCTCAATAGGAAGTGTTATACTTAATACCAGTTCTATGTTTCCTTTCATTTTGGTCAGAAATAATGTGATGTAGGATGTATGCTCGTACGCCTGGATGCATAAATTACCTAACCTTGGTCCCTTTAATAGTAACGTGCATAGCTCACCATTTTGATTTCTAAGAGCGTCAGCATTTACATATACACAGTCTAGGGCAGCGTAGGCTAAACCTATAGCATCAATCTTTGCATGGCTTCTTGTACCCACAACAATTGACGGAAGTTAATTATGTGTAGGGGCGTTTAACATAAGGTTATAACTTATACCTCAAACGAAAGCTTCTCAATACCAATATCATTTCGTGTTTGAAATACACTGGTTGTTATAAGGACGTCTATGCTGCTGGCTTTGATTATCGAACATGTATATGCTCATGATTACAAGGCGCAATTTCCTCAAGACTACCTACCTATAACCCTTTCTTCCCCTTTTACAATAACAATATTTTGCTGACACATCTGAACAATCTTCAGTCTAAAAGGTGTTGAAATCAGTCTTGTTGTCATTGTTTCAACATAATATATGCCATACTTAACGAGGAATGCTTTTGTCAGTCACTATTTGATGTCTGGACTATACTTTGACCTTTTTCAGCATTCAGGCTGGTGTATCTGTGTACATCGATAAACCAAATCAATTAGCCTGTAAATGGCCATGAAGGTTTAAGTGAGGAAATAGCACATTCGGCTGCATGTCCTTTAAGTATTTGGAGGTACGAAACGGCTATGTGTTTATCACAGCTGATCCATCAACTATGATAGCATATACTTTTGGTTTTGCAGCTGCATTTTTGGTTCCTAGAACTGAGGCAAGCTGTAACTTAGTACAGCTGTGAAGTATTTAGTTCCAACCAAGTACAACCGGAAAAAGATTGCTTTTCATAATGAGAGGATTCTATGAGGTAGCTTCCTCATGATTTGCAAGCTATAAACACGTTCGAGAAAGACTGACAATTTTATTTTAAATCCTAAAATCCTTTTGACCACAGGGAGCTAATTCTGGTTTACATTATTCAAAGGAACCAAGTAATGACTATTATCTTCAGGTAAAGAAGAAGCAAATCAGAATGTTCTTAAAGAGATTCCCCATATCATTCATGGCAGCGTCAGCTTGCACCTTTCCAAAATTGCTGAAGAGTTTCTTTTTTATATTACCCCAAAATGTTTGTTCATGGTTTCTTAAATTTCCATTTAAGGCTGGTACCTCATAGTGAAATCGATTTGCTCAGATTGAAAGACCTGAAAGACAATTCGTTACTTTCAGTATTCTATTAAAGATGAAATGCCTCTTAGATGAACAGATATCCCAGTTTGGTTTTCTTCCGATAGCAACTGTAAGAGGAGATGCGCACCCAAGAAATTGCTTACGGATAAAAGAACATACAGATGGACGGACGGACGACTAAATCCGTGACATTATTCGACCATTCGGGTGTCTTTAGATGAAATTGATGAGTCTTATCTTGAGCCAGTGCTAAATAGAAAGACTTGTGTCATCATATTTCATTTAATGTATCGTCGTGATATTTATAGGTACCTTTAACTCTTTCCCAAACAACAAAATCTTATGGGGCTCACATTTGGAAGCTCCTGCAGCCGACATAACGAGGATCTTTATGAATACTGGAATGTGTTTGTGTATCATATAGCAAGCATTTTATTATTATTATTTTTTTTTGCCTCACTGTTTTCCCAAGCTCTTTCTACTGGGGACTAACACTCACAATACTTTTAAAATTTGGCACTCTAACCAATGACTAACAGTTTTTATTCCAGCATAGACGCGCACCTGCCAGTAATACCCGAAAGGGGAGTTAGGCAGTACAAAAATGTATTATATAGATAGATAGGGACTTCAAATCAGGTCTCGTTTGGGAAAGGGTTAATGTACTTGTGCAGATAACTTGATATCTGGACAAGTCTTGTTCTGGACACATTATAAACTTACAAATATATCTCTGCATTTCCACTTTAGGCTAAACAGATTCTCAATAAAATTACCACTTTCTAGCTATACGAAATGTATCAAATTACACACACTTGTAAATACACTTCACATAAGTTCATTCACCGCGCCAGATTTCAAGATTATGCTTCTAGAAGTAAATAATTTAAAAATATTATCTAACACTATATTCATATGCAAGGGATGTAATTTTGAACATTTTTGTCAAATATTTCCCTAAGTATACATTAATTCAAAATTCTAAACCGCGCAAAATGCTTATTTGTGTATTTGGAATGGAAATGTAACACAGTTAAGGAATTACTGGCACTTTTCTTTCGCTTCTGGCTCATTGATGCTAATTAGGGGCTGGATACCTTAAGAGCTATACACCAACAGCCTCTACAATAGCACTGCTTCAGCAATTAGACTGCAAGTGAGTACCAATAGACTTTAGAGCAACGATTCCAATAGGAAGACTACAAATTTTTAAAGATGATAACGAAATTGTTTTCACCCTTCTGTTCTTACCACTGCCATTGAATTATTTTAGCAAAGATAGGTTAATTAGGGCAGCAATTCAACGATATAACAAAGTTTTGGACGAGATACAACTTCTTCGGCCATTTCTGTATAGGAACATATTGCCATTTCAAGTGCAGACGTTATGAAGTAGGATAAGCATAACATGCTATGAGTATTGGACTCACTAGATAGCATTTGGCACACTTACTGATCTTCTAAATTGAATGGAATTTTGTTACACCGACAACGGACCTTGAGGTAGATTTTGCTGCATTACTTTAGAACAGTGGTTAAATAAAGATATACCATGGTAGAATTCGGATTATTTCTCTGATATACAACACAAGTGTTTACAGTCCCTTGCACAATGTAGAGGATTAATCACAAATTAAGAAATGCTTATGACTGAGGCATCGTGGCAAATACCGTTGAAAAAATACTGAAAACGTCACAAATATTCAGAGATAACCCGTTTTTAGCTTAAGAAAATACATTTTTCTATCCCATAATAGTCAAAATATCCACAAAAGTCATCTTTGCAATAAAATAATGTATCTTATGCAGTTTTCAGCGAATTTTGCACAATTCAAATTAATAATACAGTACGTATAGCAATTAAAGATATCACAATGACTATTTAAATAAGAAATTGCACCCATTTGACCTTTGACCTTGCTGTGACCTTAGTTCGAAGTTTCAGACTGGGCATCCACCCTGGCAGGTTTTGTCATACCCCAAAGAATATTTCTAGCATGGATGCCGAGCATTAACAAAGAATGCCATCAAAACCATTTTCTAGAGCCCGTACGAATTAGAGTCCGTAGACTAATAAGTGTTTTTTCAACAAAAACATCGTAACTGCACTTGAAACAAGCTGCAGTTACGAGGTTTTTGTTGATAAATGACCTATCACTGGTTAGGCAGTTTTACACATCAGCATCCTTTCATTTCCAGTGGCCGATTCTCCTTAGTGTGTGAAAATCTTTTAAACGGCACCGAAGTCCTTATTTTTTGCCCTAAGTAATTTGATGCGTTACAAAACCAGGTGGACTCTGAGTTCCCATCTTCGCAAAACTTGCTTGAACCAATCAGACTGGCCAATTTGAATTTAAAAAAGGCGAAAATAAGCGATTTTTCGTCAGAATTGCTCTTCATTAGACAACTTTTCTCCATTTTGATTCGATTATATACTATACTTGCGACAGTGCATATATTTTTCACTTATCCTGTATGGCATAGAACGCAAAATAGAAAGCGCGTTAATGACGTCATTAGTGTAACAGCCACTCATATCCGATTTCATTGACGTCCGGGAATAGATACACTTTTCCCAACCATGTGATTTTCAAAGTCTTTTAAACTCTATTTACTGGTACATTTGCAGACATGTACAGTAGCATTGAACTTATTTATGAGTTTCTAGACGAGTGTCATGCAATCCTGGACCGTATTTTATCTTTTGTTCGATTTGCCAACCCTGCCGTTTTGGGACCTGGCTTGTCGCCGTTTTCGTTGATTGATTTTTCTTGGAAATCGTTAGGGTTGGTGCATTTCCATATACAATGTAGTTACTTCTTAATCGGTTCTTGTACGATTACAACCCAAATTCTGTCCGTTTTCGAGTAAAATGTTCGCTGCATTGTCGTGTTCGGAATTTGTCTACTATGGCGGAGGCGTGCTTGTTCATTGTTCAACGATGCGTGGGCCGCAGTGTAAGAATATTGTTCGTTTTTTTCTATTTTCCGGTCAAAATTTAATGAAATGCCTTTTTGGCGACATATTATGGGTTGTTTATCAAATATTACGTGATTATTGACTCTAATTGTTTGTTTTTCTTGAATATATTTTATAATAATATTTGGGACTACTTCTTTTCGCGGACAGGACAAATTACCGCCCGCGCTTTTTGATGTCTATTTTTAGCATTTTTCTCCCCCTTTCCTCGTAATGTTTTATATTATAGAACAAACTGTAGAATCTCGGGAACTGAGTTCTAATACTCTTTTCCCTTGACTCTATCTTTTGTTTAGGCTTGGGTTGATCTTGTCAGGTAAATAAATCCGCCGCTGTGCCTTGGCCAAATCGCTCTGGACTCTGATTGGTCAATTATTTACGTGCATACTCGCCGGCTCATATAAATACTGGAGCGCGCTCGTCTAGTCAAGTTTTGGAGCGCAAAATTTTGAAAAGTCTTCTCTGTGTTGATTAAACTTGGATTTATCTAGTGTTTATAGTGAATAAATTGGATTAATAATTGGAATAATGGATTTATCAACAGGTTTCGACTTTTAATTGTGCTTTATTAATTTCTTTTAACACTTAAAGCACATCAACAGCCAACAAAACAACTAAAAAGAATAAAAATGCAACTAAAACAGCAGTCTCTGACTTAGAGACATTGGTCTCTATCTTCTTAACGTTGTTGGCCAAGCCTAGAAAAGAGACTTTGGTATCTTTTCATCGTTTAGCCCTTTTTCAAACTTCTTGATTTAATTTCTTAAAGAGACCTTAGTCTCTTTTCCAATTTTTTCGTCCTTTAAACACTTCAATTTATTGAACGTTGCTTCAGCACGGGGACATTTGTCTTTCTTTGTTATTCCGTCCCAGCTTTCGTTGTTGGCTGGCTTAGCCTAGAAATAGGCACTAGTCTCTTTTCCACTCTTAGCCAGAATCTACCCTTGCTCTGGTTATTTTTAGCTCCACTGGCCGAAGGCCAGCGGGGCTTATGTCACGGCCCTGTGTCCGTCGTCCGTCCGTCCGTATGTTATCCATGGGCGGATCCAGGGGTGGGGTCAGGGGGTCATGACCCCCTGGAATTGGCCGAAAATTGAATTTTGACTATATGACTTCACATTTTAAGCCATCATTTGGGCTTTGATCCCCCCGCCCCCTTGGGATAAAAGCCTGGATCCGCACCTGTTATCTTCCAATCTTTTCTTCTGTCTCCTCTTTTTCTCTCTTCTCTAACTGTTCCTTGGAGGACCGTCTCGACAATTCCCTGTCCTCTTGTTACGTCACCAAACCATCTGAGTTTACGCTTTTTGACTGTAGTAAGCAGATTATCGTATGGACCTATAGATTGTCGTATTCTGTTGGGTTTTTTCTTCTTCGTTGGTTATGTGATCTTTGTAAGATATGTCCAGCAGTCTTCTGTAGCATCTCATTTCTGATGCCTTAATCTTTTTCTCAGTTTCTGCTGTAAGGGTCCATGTTGCACAGGCATATAGGAATACAGGGTGGACAAGGGAGTACACGATTCTTATCTTGGAGCCAAGTTTAATGGGTTTATCTTTCCAGATGGTGTTAAGTTTAGATAGGGGTACAGCTGTCACATGTGTCATAGCAATTCTGGCCGATATTTCATGTTTAGATCCCTCATCTGATATTAGTGCACCTAGGTATTTAAAGTTCTTTACGGTTTTAAGTTTTTCTCCGTTTGCGATGATATGTCTGAATTCCATGAATGTTGTTTGTCATGAGTTTGGTTTTGTTTGCGCTGATTTCCATACCGTAGTATGCAGAGGATTTGTCGTGTTAGTTGACGAGGTTTTCTAGTTTCTATTCTGAGCCTGCCAGTCCGTCTATATTATCAGCAAAGTCTGCAAGTTTGTGAGCGTTTTGCCGCCAATGCTTACTGTTCCTTCATGATTTTCAAGTGCGTAGGTCATAATTTTTTCTAGGAAAATGTCGAAAAGCGTTGGTGAAAGCAGGCATCCTTGTCCTATTCCAACTGATGTTCTGAACCATTCACCAATTTCTCCATTGAGGTATACTGCTAAATACTGGCCTTGTCGTAGAGATTTTGTATGACTTGGATGAGGTTACTGTTAATGTTTTAATGATTCATAGTAGCCCAAAGTGTGGCATGCCAGACTCTGTCAAAGGCTTTCTTGAAATCTATAAATGCATGGTAGAGTCCTTTCTGATGCTGTAGATCTTTCACATAGGATCCTGAGGTTGAAAATCTGCTCAGTGGTGCTACGCCTCTAAATCCTGCTTGCTCTTCTGCTATGATTTTCTCTATCTGCGGTGTCAATCTATTCAATATAATCTTGAGCATCACTTTGCTTGGATGGCATATTAGGCTTATGGTGCGATAATTGTTGCATTGCCTTTCTTTGGTAGTGTGATCACTAAGGACTGGGTCCATTGTGTAGACCATTCTCCTGTTTCACAGATCTTCCCAGGGCATTGGTCATTGCATCACCACAAGCCTGTACTAGTTCTCTCGGAATGTTATCGGTTCCTGCTGACTCTCCTTTCCTAAGGGCCTTCACTGCTTCCTCTACTTCTGCTCGAACTTGGACGGGAAAGTTGTCTGTATCTGATGACAAGATTGTGTTGAGTCTTTTGGAATCTCCTGTTGTGCAGTAGGAGTACAGCTCCGAGTCATATTCTGTCCATCTGTTCAAAGCGTTCTTATTTAGGATGGTGCTTTGCCGATTTTTTTCCACTGGTGAGATCTTTTGCTACTTTGTAGGCCTTTTTGGTGTTGTTGGCTTTGAGACTTGATTCAATATCGCTGCATTGCACTGTAAGCCAATCCTCCTTTGCCTTTAACATACTCATCTTAACCAGTTTGTCTGCTTGCTGGTACCTATTGGCTCCTTCCCTGCTTCCATACTTGGACTGCTTCAGGTCTCTCCTTTGGTCGCATAGCTTTAGTATGTCTGGTGTTACCCATTGCTTCTTGATGATCCGTTGTTTACCAAGATTTTCATTGGCCGTCTCCGTCACAACGTTGTTGAATGTGTCAATGAAAGTATCTGCGTCTATGTCGTCCGGCTCAAGTAGCAGGAGTGGGGCAAACTTTCCGCCAATTGTGGCCGCGAAGACACACGCCACTTCTGGGTCTCTCAGTTTCTCCAGATCAAACTCTATTCTGGTGAGAGCCTTTAACTATTTTGCTTTCTTAGGGTGTATGCGGAATGACATCATGACAAGCTCATGGTCACTGTTGATATCCGCACCAGGGAAACTACGTGTTCTGGCGATATTGACTGATGTGTGGAAACGTTTTTCATCAATATGTGGTCTATTTGGTGGTCAGACCCAATTGGTTTGTGCCCGGTCCATCGTCTGGACGCTTTGTTCGGGTGGAACGTGTTGGTCACTTTGAGATTGTTGAGTGTTGCGAACTCGAGCAGTCTAAATGCTCTATCATTTGTCTCCGAGTTGCAATAAGGTCTACATGTTCCTTTCAAGTCTGGTTGTGCATCTTCTCCAATCTTTGCATTCCAGTCCCCTTGGACAACCAGAATATCTTTCTTGAATGTTTCTTCAGCTGCTTGTTGTATTTGGTCATAGAATTCTTCTATTTCTTCATCAGAGTATGTAATGGTTGGTGCACACACTTGTTAAATTGTAAAATTAAAAAGGTGATGACCTAAGGCATATGATGATGAGCCTGCTGGATATTGGTTGACATCTCATCACTGAACTAGCTGAGTTTTAATGCCATAGGAAACACACACCTTCTTCGTGTCTATTGTCTCTTCCACTGAAGTAGAGCTTGTGACATTCATGGGTCGTTGTTTTACCCACGCCTTTTCATCTCATCTCGCAAATTCCCAAAACATTCCATCTGTTTGTGCTCATAGTATACTTATGTGTTAGTTCCTCAAGCTTGCCAGGAGCATTTGGTGTCCTAACATTCCATGTACCAATTACTGAGTTGTTGTTTCTGGCACTGATTTCGTCTTTACTGTTATCATTGGTGGCACCAGTAGTATATTTCCCACTTCCGTCCTGGTGCCCGGTGTTGTGGCGGTCCTTCATATTCCGGGCGACGACCGAGCTGGCTTAAAAATTGTTCTGGTATTGTTCATTTTGTAGCAAATCTTTAGCAATGACGCCTGGTGGAGCCTATCCCTCTCCAGGCTTGACCACAGCCGACTTCCCCTATATCAGAGGTTCACCCTGGCCACGGACACACTTAGCCTAACTCTTACTTTTTCCCAAAGAGGACCTGGTTTTCACGTTCCTAATGTTTAAAGTTTGAGAAATCATTGAAGCAAATGAAAAAAATGCTGATAACCATCATTTTCTTCTTTTGTCTCAATATTTTCTGTTTTGTTTTCTATCCAAATTCTTTCTTAACAGATATTCATCTTGTTGTCTGAAGCAGCTTCCAAATCACTGCAGTCCGATTTTTGTTGCTTGAGAAAGAGTTACTGTTAAGATGATTTTCTTTAGTTCAATATGTTAATGAGATGTTAACGCAATTTTGCATCTGCTTGTTTGTTTTAGGTTAAGTAAGTTTGTACAATGAACGAGAGTCAGGTTTTCGTTTTTCCAAAATTCATTACCTTACAGAAATTTGCCGCTCACTCTATTCGACTATCACTCATCATATCGTCCATATTAGACTTTGTGAAATGTAAATCTAAATATACAATCACAAGAAGCATATTCAAGATAGTCCTACAAATAGCATTAATATAACAAACAGTGTAAAATGTGAAATTGAAACATCGTTTTTTTACCATCAACCGAAATTTTAGAGTTTTCCAGCTTGGCGGCCATCTTGAAATAGGCGGCCATGTTGTTATATTAGTGCTAATGGGGAAAACAAATCGAAACACATACAAGAGCATCAAAATTGTGCTTTGAAACTAGTTTAACTCATAGCCTTAGACCCAAATCTATTGATACTGCCTTTTTGAAGCATCAGCTTGGCGGCCATCTTGAAAAATGGCCGCCATATTGGATTTTTCAATGGCCCATCGATTCAAAAAATTTCTATTGCTTCAAGGTACTACCACACCAAATTTGGTGCTTGTATCATCATTTGCACGATTTTGACCTTTATCCGCTCCACTAAAATGAACTCGCAAAGCTTCGCCTAGTTCTGAAAGAGATCACGTACAGCAGGAATCCGGACGAGCCGATCTCAGTCTAGATCAGTTAGTGAAACCGACTACCATTGGTAGTTGATTTCCAAAGCTTATTACAATAGATTGCGTGCAGCAGAAATCCGGACGAGCCAATCTCGATCCAGATCAGCTAGTGAAACTAGCTATCTCAGAAAGTTAAGATTTCTGAAGCTTATTAATCCTGACAAATTAAAACCGCCGGCTGCTTACCTTATTGATGGACGAAAAAACGTCAAATCCGTTTAGAACGCGACGTTTGATTGGTTTCTGCTCCATAACAACCAGCAGAACAGCCGTAAGGCGGCGTTTCGCGATTTCATGAAAATCGGACTAAATCCGCCAAGGGTGAATACAAACGTAGGTGGGTTCAACCTTCGCTAGCGAAGATGTTTAGTTTCATACCCATCTCATTTCTGAAAAATCTAGAACGAGTCCATTTTTCATTTTCACCTTCTGGTATATATACTGAACAAAATAAGTTTAGTTACACATCTAAAAATTCTCTGATTTACAAATCCTAATATTTTTGACGTGTTTCTATATCCCACGTCATTTGGATATCGACTGTTATTTCAAAACATATCGAAATGCTCTCCTTGTCTAAACGATGTCACCAAGACTACGTAAAAAGCAAAAGGCACGTGCGTCACGGGTTGTGACAGTTGGATAGCTGGTAAATGGTCAGTTCACTCGTGTACACACTATCCTGTAGTCACTGTGTTAAAATCCAAAGGAATAAATTGGATCTATAGGAATGGGACGCCGCGCTGGTATGACGTTAGAGCAACGTCACATGGCAATTGGTATGCTTACCGCCGGATCAAGTGTAAGTCATGTCGCTCGGCACTTTAACTTCACGAGACAGACCATCCATAGGCTGAAATCAAGGTTTCGTCAAACTGGGAGCGTTTCTGACCTTCCGCGCTCAGGCAGACCACGCAAAACAACGGCACGCCAGGATCGCTTCTTAGTGACGACTTCGAGGCGTAACCGATTCATGTCACGCCAAAATCTTGGAAGCCGCTTGCATCAAGCCACCGGTGTACGCGTCAGTAGCCAAACTGTCCAGAATCGCCTGCGCGCCGCCGGACTGAGAGGACGTCGACCGTACGTTGGAATTCCCTTGACGCGCCGTCATCGGCAGGTACGTGTTCAATGGGCAAGGGAACATGAGCGGTAGACAAGACAAATGAGGAACCGCATTCTGTTTACGGACGAGTCACGTTTTAATGTTCAATTCGCAGATGGAAGGATCCGTGTTGGGAGACGAAAGGGAGAACGACTCGATCCCGAAAACGTCCTCGAGAGAGACTGTTATGGAGGCGGTAGTGTTATGGTGTGGGGCGGAATATCGTTTCATGGGAAAACCGAACTTGTAACTGTCGCTGGAACTTTGAATGCTGTCCGTTATTGTAATGAAATCATCCGTCCAGTTGTGTATCCTTTCATTCGTGACCATCATGCGGACACTCTTCAGCAGGATAATGCACGCCCGCACACTGCACGACACACGCGTGACACTCTTGAACGTCTGAACATCCAAACACTTAACTGGCCTGCTCGTTCACCTGATCTGTCGCCGATAGAGCATCTGTGGGACAAACTTGGCCGCCGTGTTCGAGAGCAGCATGACGTCAACAACGTGAGAGAGCTAGAGGCCGCGCTTAATGCAGAATGGCGTAGAATACCACTACGTGTGATCAGGACACTCATAAACAGTATGAGAAGGCGATGTCTTGCTGTTAGAGACAGAAGTGGAGGTCATACGCGTTATTGACAAAACAATTGTTAAGCCATGAAATTTGATTTTGACCCCTATCGTAATCAAATGGATTGTACCAAGTCAATTTGTGATTTATGCACTAAAACCATTGTTCATAATCTTGAAAAATGATTGTTCTTTTGGCAAAAGTAATAAATATCATTCTTAGATATTCAATGTATTGCTTTTAGCCTTGTATGCCCTATGTAACTAAACTTATTTTGTTCAGTATATGTTGTGAGCAATTTACAAAATCAAGCAGTTTTAAAACTGCTTACACTGAACTTTTGCCGGTTACAAGACTCCTTGAGCAGTTTACAAACTGATCCAATAGTTTTACAACTGCTTATGCATGAGTTCCGTAGGTTATGCAGAACATTTCAGGCGATTTTAGCTGGCCCGGGACGAAAGTCATACCCTCGGATGTCGGCGTCGGCGTGAGCGTCCGCAAAAACTAACCTGGCCAATATCTCATGCCCTATTACACCTACAGCCTTAATATTTAAGATGTTGGTACCTATAACCAAGACCTTTCATTTTGGACCATGACCTTTGACCATGTGACATTGATTTTGGAGTTTAACCCACTTTAAAAAAAACTTTAAGATTGCCTATATCTCATGCCCTATTACATCTACAGCCTTTATATTTCACGTGTGGATAACTTTCACCAAGACCTTTCATTTGAGACCATGACTTTTGACCTTTTGACATTGACCTAGGAGTTTGACCTACTTTAAAAAAAACTTTTTATATGGCCTATATCTCATGTCCTTTTACACCTACAGCCTTGATATTTCACACATGGACACCTCCTACCAACACATTACACATTTAACCATGACCTTGGAACTCGTGACCTTAGCCTTGGAGTTTGACCTACTTTAAAAAAACTTTAACCTGGCCTATATATGATGTCCTCGTGACCTTGGGAACTTGACTTAGGAAATGACTTCTCTTTTTGACAAGCTCACGTTAGGGCGAGTTTTATTGTCCGCGGACAATTCTTGTTTTTATTGAATTATTGATAAATAAATCAACGATTTGATAGGTCGTTACTTCTTAATTTCGATTTTTTTTTTATCGATTTACTTCTAATATGGCAAATGAAAAATTATCATAGCTGCACTATAGAAATCGAATATCGAAAGAGTAAGTGTACTAGTTTTAACCCATTCCCCAATATTGACATTTTTTCACAATCATGAAGAGATAGCTTGGGAAAACATCGAGGAAAATGAGGTAATTACTAACGACGGACATATTCTCCATTTTCTATGATATTTTCTGTCCCGAAATACCATTTCTTTGATCTGTTCACTTAAGATTGTCGTGTAAAAATCTAAGTATTGATCTGTCTTAAAGTATTCCGTTCTATTTCGAGAGTACAAGTCTTATATCACAGATTATGCGACATTTGTGGAAAGAGTTGTGTGCAGTCTGGTCATTCTGGCAGAACATGCACGCATACATTCTGGTCAAAAAACCGTATGAATTTGACATTTGTGGAAAGTGTTTTGTGCAGCCTCGTGAATTAGCACAACACAAACGGATACATACCTGTGAGAAGACACATACAAGTGACATTTGTGGAAAGTGTTTTACTCAGTATGGTCATTTAGCGAAACACACAAGAAAACATACTGTTGAGACACTATTTAACTGTGGCATTTGTGGAATGGATTTTGCGCAATCTTCTACCCTTACGAAACACACTGAAATACATGTACATACCGATTCTGGTGATAAGCCATACGAAAAGAAGTATACATTTTATTTGACATTTGTGGAAATGTTTTACACGATCTGATGTGACATGACATTCACGCAAAGGAATTGTACATGATCTAACCGCTTAACAAAACACTCAAAGAATACCCTTTAAGAAATCCAAAATTTATGTTTTGGGAAACCAAACAACTAGAGTGATATTGTTTGACCAGATTGAACTGAGACTCCTTGCATATTCCGTTAACATTCCGGTCTTTCCGTATTTTCTACATCGGGACTATAATCTGTATATTTAAGTACTGTTATACACTTCGCAATATCCACCGAATAATAGTGGCCTAGTGTGTAAGGCGACTCTTCTGTAAACCATATGTCCGTGGTTCCAATCCCAGTAGCGCTTTTGTTTAAATATTTTTACTTTGAACATTTCTATCTTTTTTCAAACTAGCAATTTTACCCGTCTCGAAATTTGACCTTTGACCTCGATGACCTTGACCTATCCGGGGCTGCCCTCCACCTAATCCCGTCCCGTAACCCGTAAGCAATCCCGTCCTGTAACCCGTAAAAACGATACCCGTAACCCGTAAAACCATAAATTTGACCTTTGACCTCGATGACCTCGACCTTTCAAAAAATGAACCCCTCAAGCTAATATCCGGGGCCGCCCTCCACCTTCCCTCCAAGTTTGGTGAAGATCGGCCCAAGGACCTGGGAGGAGTAGGGGAACAAACGGACAAACGTTGCTCAAATTATAGTATGATGCATGCATACATTTTGTAAACCTCAATCAGTTCACTTGAATCCATTCACTTTAAGTAGTCATTCAAGAAATGTCGAAACCGTTTAGATACAGGTAATGTAGAAACGTGTTTGCTGATATTGCAACTTTTTTAGACAACTGGGGGACCCAAAACCTTTTTCCTCGCTTAACGATCAATACAATAGGAGTAAGCAGGGTCAATGTCTTTTCGATTCCAGAGAGGCTGCGAGAGACCAACACATCAGCAACGTTCAGGGGGGGATTATGAATGATAAATGAACGAACAAAAGTTATGATAAAAAGGGAAAAGATATCTAGTGGACCATGATTATTGTTAAAATTAAGAAAATGGGTATTTCATCAATCAATAGATTAATAGGCTACATTAATTGAGTATTCCATTTCATAGGAAAAAAGAAAGAAAGAAAAGCTTAACAAAAGTTTCATCAGTAAAATGCTGGGTTCGATCTTGGGTCTCTGTAAATGAAAGTCCAGCGTCTTTCCGCTACGCTAGCTCTTTGTTTAATGAGATCATGCAGAAATAAAGTTAACATTTTTCACAGCGCAGGGTAAAAACACGTGGAAACTATCGAATACGCCGATGAATGCCGGAATACGCTTACGGAAAACGATGAGTCTCAGGTAAATTTGGTCAAACAATACCTAGTGATTGTATCACTATGAAAAAGGGGCCTTGGGATTTGGTTCCCATATTATATTGTCGATCAAATAATGGCCATGTACGTAGGACAGACAGGAGGCATTAGTTTACCAAGCGCTGAGGTTATTACCTTTGAGGAGAGTCACTTTTTTATCTTATTGTGTATTTAAAATATAGTATATTCCGTTTTATCCACCTTTCAGGGTGTGGTTAAGCAAAGAGGTTATTTGACGAGTTTACTTCTCGATACCCTGGTTGATAGAAGAGAAAAACGTGCGACACGTGCATAAACACATTTCGAAATTGAAAGAATGTACGATTGTTAAATGTGTTGTTATAAAACCTCGTAACTACAGATTGATTCACGCTGTAGATATAATGTCTAGTTGAGAATGCTGTTTCTCCTCAAGCTTAAAGTGTAATGAACCGTTTACTAAGCTCCGCCCTGTCTCCCGAATAAAAACGGAATATACGATTATGGCTACTTTTGCTCAATAAATTGTTTCTATATGTTTTGTATGAAAATATTTTCCTACATTGTGCATTTCTTCGTTTATATATCACCACTGTAGTACAATATTTAAAGAGCTATCTATCAAAATCTGGAATTATCACAATTAATTTGTGCGTGTTATTTGTACAATGACGTCCTTTGTTAATATCTGGTACGTAAGAGTTATTTAAGTACTATTGATAAAATTCATTTTTTTCTTTTTCAGATACTTTCTGCTCTACAGGCTATTGGGTCTTTTCGTAATTCCGATAATACAGAGTTGTCGTTCCTGCGGGACGGTATGTTACTTCCATTTGCCTGTTTGACAAGCGGCAATTTTAATATTTTCATCAAATCAATGAGTAATTAAATAAAAATGATTTTTATTGTAACTTAATAATGGAATCTAATAATACCTCTGCACCTTCCATCATTTTTAAACCATTCAGAGATCTATAACAAAATAAATCTCCCATAATCCGATGAAAGGTTATCATTGAAAATATTTTTCCCCGTGGTTCGCCTAAAATCAGGCGAGTGTCGTTATGTGACGTCATGACTTTACCTTACACACTCCAGTTATATGACGTCATAGTATTAAGTAGAGGGGCACCTTTGGGGAAAATAGATACATGTATATACATGTACGCTGTGAGCGAGTTTTTCCAAACGAATATTTTGTAATTGTTTGTAAGAACATTCTGCCCCACACGGTTCCACTGTTGGAAAACGATTAATATCGAAAATAGAATAAATGTATGTTAAAGCACAGAAAATATTGAGGAAAGAGGCGATATTTCTGACTAGATAGATATAGATCTATCATCAAATTGCTTCCTTTTTCTCAATGTTTTTCCAAACAATCTACTGAGGTCAAATGCATGACTTTAATATTCAGAAAAAAGATTAGAAATTGAAGAATTCGTTTATAAATGTGCCGAAAAGATGATGATTTTTTAACCCTTACCCAAACAACAAAATATGGTCCTTTCCAAATTAAGTCTTGCTAATTGTCAGAATGATTCTGATTTAGCTATTTGTGGGCATCAAAACAAAATATTGGTTAGGAAAAGATTAATATAATAAACCACCATTTCAAATTTAATTCAAAGTTGAAGTAGGCTGTAGACTTTGATACGTAGATCTACTAAGAAGAACAGTTTGGTGTAGATTGTAGAATATTAGGAAATATTGAGGGAAAGTCAGCATGTTTTTTCTTTTCTCTCAAAACTTTGCTATTTCGTTCAAGTAGATCTATGTAATTCATTGTTTGATCGTTAAAGCTTTCCCAAACAAGACTGAATCTAGATCTTCTTAAGAGAAAATACTTTAGGAAACATTTTGGCAAAATTTAAAAGCATCCTGATAACCAGCATTTTCTCCTTCTGTCTCAATAGACTAGATCTACTTTGATATGTAAGCGTTTAGATTGTTATGACTATGTTTTGATGGGTTTTCTCTTTCTTCTCTCCGCTGAGGTTCCTTTTTGGAATCTCCCAACGATTTACGCGTTTCGGCTAATAAGTAGGGCCTACTGTCTCTCAGACTCGGGTAGGCCTGCTACTATAGGCAAGATACGATGTTTGGTTCTAATTCTTGCGACTTAATACAAGAATCCAAGCTCGTCTTGTATTTGCCTCTTTCGATATAGTTTGTGCATTTCAAAATTTTCAATTCAATACACAAAATCATGGCATTAATAAATGCAGTAGCGGTTCTTTCCCACTGATAGCGCTTGTTTACATTGACACCGGAAGACGGCATACCGTCCCGCATGAACGACAACTCTGTCACGACGGAATTACGAAAATCCGGAATTCTAGGAGAGGGCATGGTCCACTTCTAGACCTTAACAATACGTCTGAAGGATACGTCGCACACTCAATACTATGGATATACCACATCACCGTATTCGGACCCAGAAATTACAATATTTCTGAAAGATCAAATGGGAGAATTTCATTTTTGTTCGACATTGCTACATGAAATTGGCCATGCTCTCACGAACGAAAAAGGAATGGGGGACATACAGTCAACTGGATTTTGTGACAGCGAAACTTATGACAATAACTGAACAATTGTGTGAGTTAAATATTCGGGACAGAAATGGATTCAATATGATTTCAATGGAGTGTGGGGTAAATTTAATTCAAAAATAGATTAACAAAATAAATGTTATTGGGTGGGGGAGGGGGTGGGGATGTTCTGATATCTGACAAACACCTTTCCGTGGTTTAAAGAGGGCTATTCCAGGCTCTAACTCACTCTGCTCCAAATCCAGTGGTTTCTTCAAACATTTGAGCCAAAATGTTTGTAAGTGCAAAACGAAAGTGGGAAGCGTTCACATGCACCGAAAAGTCCTTCGCTTGAATGTTTGAAGAAACCACGGGATTCGCAGCAGAGTGAGTAACAAACGGGAATAGCCCTCTCAAATTCGAGTTCCATGCGCTTTATCTCGTCAAAATCAATAGATAATAAGCTGAGAAATTAAACAAAACATACCTTGAAGCGGACGATTTGTTCGGTGTTAACGCTTCCCAAAAGTCTCGTGGGTTATCCACCGTGATAAAACAAAAAGAATGCTAGGTAGAATCATACGTGGTTAGACGTTAGAGTGGTGCAGCGCGGAAGAACCATATACTCTATCAATCATATTTTTATGCTCCCCGAAAAAAATTCGGGGGAGCATATAGTCGCCACGCTGTCCTTCCGTCCGTCCGTCCGGCTGTCCGTCCGTCCGTCCGCCCACAGCCAGATCTCAGCATCCCTTGGACCAAATTCAATGAAACTTCACTGGTGAACTCCTGGGGTCAATCCCTAGGGACATTTTTCTCCGTTTCTTAATTTGAGGCTGTGGCATGGAAAAAAGGGGCCTTAATGTAAAAATTAGTTTTTTATACGCCACCGGAGGCGGACGTATATTGGCGTCATCTTCTCCGTCTGTCCGTCCGTCCGTCCATCCGTCCATCCGTCCGTCCGTACGTCCGTCCACTTTTCTTGTCAACGCAACTCCTCCTAAGTTTCTGGCTGGATCTTCTTGAAACTTGGTCAATGTTATCACCTCAATTGGTAGATGTGCATGAAGGAAGGGTTTTATGGTTCATTGATTTTTGCCTGAGTTATGCCCCCTTAAAACTTAGTCCCTGGGGCGGCGTATATTGTGACCATGGCACTCTTGTCGCTAATTTCTCTTCATCTAATGGGCAGAATTTAATGAAATTTTGTACTTATGTGATGAATGAGATGTTCTAGACTATGTTTTATGAATAATGTGTGTACAAAAAATCCGTCATGGGAAAAGTGGGCTTAATGTACGATAGGTTTTTTTTGTGACAAACACTTGTTCGGGGAGCATAATCCGTCTATAACGGCTCTTGTTGAATAATTGTCCTTTGTTGATTTTGTTGACTTTCTTTTTATCCGGAGCATATCTCAAAAAGTAGCCTATGCTAGGTAGAACCATAAAAACGCATAGGTTGATAGTTCAAATGTAGGAGAATATTTCAGTGCCAAAGAACTAAATACCATCGCCTTTTAGCAAAAACCTCGTAACTGCAGCTACGAGGTTTTTGGTTAAAAAGCAACGATTTAGTGTTTATCGACTAGCATAGTCACTTATGCTGGGAGCATTTAACCCATCTCCGGCTGTTCTTGTTAGCTCACCTGAGCACAAAGTGCTCAAGGTGAGCTATTGTGGTCACTTTTTGTCCATCATCCCTCTGTCTGTCCGTCCGTCTGTCCGTCCGTCTGTCTGTCCGTTCACAATTTCGCGTTTACACTCTAGCATCTTTAAATATAAGCCAATCTTGACCAAACTTGCTCAAAACATGTATGGCCATAAGATCTCGGATGAGTTCGATTATGGGTCAGATCGAACTAGAAAGTCAGGAGTTATCTGCCCTTGAATGCAAAAAAATACCTAGTTTTGACATTGTTTACACTCTAGCATCTATAATTATTGATCAATATCAAGACAAATCTTGGACATAACGTTGCAAACCATAAGATCTCGGATGAGTTTGATTTTCAGTCTGATCTGACCTGAAAGACGAGAGAAATGTGCCCTTGAATTTGACAAAATTGCCATTTTCGGCTGTTTTCGACCTTGTTTACACTCTAGAATGTACAATTATTCATCAATTAAGACAAACCTTGGACACAATGTTGGGGACCATTACTTGGACACAATGTTGGGGACCATAAGATTTCGGAAGAGTTCGATTTTCAGTGTGATATGAACAGAAATTCAAGAGTTACTTGCCCTTGAATTTGACCAATTTGTCATTTTCGGCTGCTTTCGACCTTGTTTACACTCTAGAATCTACAATTATTGATCATTCAAGCCAAAACTTGGACACAATATTGGGGATCATATGATCAGGGATGAGTTTGATTTTCAGTCTGATCTAATCAAAAACTCGAGAGTTATGAGCCCTTGAATTTGACTAAATTGCTGTTTTTGGCTGTTTTCTACCTTGTTTATACTCCAGAATCTACAATTATTTATCAAACAAGACAAATCGTGGACACAATGTTGGGCTCCATAAGATCTTGGATGAGTTCGATTTTCACAACATTATTGATCGTAAGTTCGTTTTCAGTCTTAAAGTCATAAATATTTATTGAATTGAACAAGTGTTGCTTATATCATTTTGGTTCAGGTGAGTGATATAGGACCATCATGGTCCTCTTGTTTATCAATGTGAAAGGCTTACCTAGCACTTTCAGCATTGGAATTATTGCCAATAGCACGGTGGATAATCATGTGATACAATATTTTCAGAATATCTTCAATAACTTTGTAAATACTGGACCGATTTGAATTCGGTTTGAAGCAGAGAATGTGGACATACGTCACGCATTAGACGGACGTGGTTGATTTTTTTTTTGAAACCAACTAATAAAAAGTTATTAAAGATAAATCAAAATTATCGGAAATTCTGAGTCACTTGATTATAAATCGTGAATAGGGAACGACTTTATTCAGTAAAACGTGAAGTTATCTCGGACAAACAATTGAAGTTTTTTGCCGGTGTAATTCTAAAATTTGGTCGCATTAAATTATCTTGACCCAAGCTACAGTAACAAGATTTTATACAAAAAAGAGCAAAAATAAACCCGAAAGAGCTAGGTTCACTAACCCCTATTTTTCGCCCAAAAATATGAGAAAATCAAAATTTGAAAAGAAGTTCTAAAGTTTTATTTTTCACTTAGTTCCAGCTTTAAACTATGTGAAATAACTGTGTTTGAAATGATGGACTGATTGCAGACTGTAAAAATAACTTCATCAAATAGGCATATGTTGAGAAAAATGCCAAAAATCGCCATTTACAGCATGTTTAGAATTAAAAAAAAATATGAACACACGCTTGTCCGAAAAATCGGCAAAAATGGTGGATTCTACATGAAATAACTGATTGAAAAAAACTTTTATTTTCTCGGCCAACATGTGTGCTCATGTTGTATTTTTCAAAATTGCATCGATAGTGCATCAGCCGAAACTTCGCAATTTTTCAGCATAATGTCCATTTGTCAGAATAATCTGAGATAAGATTATCTGAAATGTTTGTTTCAGGAAAAGAAAATATTTTCCTTGCAAGTAAAATTATTTTTTTAGTAAGGAAACAAAGTTATCTGTAGATTATTTGCTTTCAAAAAGCACATATGCGTCGTTGGAACGTACGAATCTTCCAGGGTACGAACAGACTCGTTGCCAGTGTAAACAAATTCACCCTTCGCAAGTTTTCATCTGAGAAACAACAAAAATAGAGATCTACCAAAGTTATAGAATAAGTAAATGTAACACTATTTTTGATTTTCCTTTAAAAAATAACAGATCAACAAAAGATTATGTTGGTGTTTATCTTTCTTTCCATCGATGAGGCCTGTTGCATGGTCGGTCTGCATCTTTAATCAATAAAAAAAACCCAAAGAAATCGCGGTTTCCATGCAAGATTTCATTGAAATATCTCTTTAAATCGTTGTAAAAAAGAGTTAATTTTAATAATTATGATTGAAAACCTCATAAACAAATGATAAAAACAAACGGCATTAAGTGTTCTATTTTTAGAACTAAGCCAATATCAATAATATAGTATCATTTTTTGCAATATTTTGGTAACAAATGACGTGGCCCAGTGGATGTGAATCTGGATTGTCATGATGGCGTCCCTGGTTCTACAATGCGCATCAGTACAATCTTTTTTAAGCAGTCATTTTACATAATTGCTATTTAAACCCTTTAGACACTCACCTAGATCGCAATCCACTCTAAATCTTTTTAAGAAATATTCAATTGTTTTGTGCCAGTTATCTCATATTCACGCTGATTTGCCATTTTTACACACATGTTTAAATTTTACCTCGCTACAAACTTCAAGGGTATTTTCCAATAGATTATTTAGTACACTGTATTCTAAAAATAGACTTTATACATGATAATGAAATACACACGATGTGTATCAGACTTGGCTTTAACCCAGATAAAATTGATTAAACTTAATTAATTCAGTCATGCACTGTTAGTCCAATCAATCAAACTTGACTCATTTAACCTTTTCCCAAACAAGACCTGGTTTTGACGTCCCTATAAGAGTATAGGCTTAGGAAAACATTGAGACAAAAGAAGAAAATGCTGATAATCAGCATTTTCTCCATTTGCCTTAATATTTTCTGGGCTATAATGTACGCAAATTCTTTCTTTACTGGTGTTCATTTAGTAAAAAAGTAAAGTAAAGGTGGTTTTAAGTCTCAAATTTACGAAGTAGGTCTATATTCGCGTGACGTTCACATTTTACTCCAAGATCATTGAATTCAAGTCATCTGCAAATTGTTTTTCATATAATTTTAATTGATATTCAAGATGATCCATTTTGGCTCGACAGGTCACAAATATAGGCTAATATATTCATGATTGCTAGAATTACATTCTATCTCAAAAAAGAACATGCTTTCAATTAACTGCTTACCATGGTAACTAATGTCTTTCTGTTTGATAAGTTGGTAAATGGTAACATAGAAAAATCACATGATACTATATGAGAAAGTACTTTGAAAAAAGAAAAGTACTTGTAAAATATTTTTATTTATGCATTATTTTGCTTGGTTACCATGGAAACTGAATAAGAATGTTCAGTTTGTGAAAGGTTTCTTATACGAATTAATATTAGAAAACGTTTGGTCCTCAAGTGATAAATATTATGAGTGGTAAAATAACAATTTTCTAAGAAAAAGAACATTTTTCTACTTACTGGTTACCATGGTAACCAATGTCTTTATATTTGATCAATTGATTTTAATAAATGTAAAATCATTTAATACACACTAAGAGCAAAAAGAATTATGAAAAAGAAAGATTCTGATGAAATCTATGCAAATTTACAATTTTTATGCAAATAATAAAACCGTTGCTATGGCAACGATTTCAATCAGAATGTGTTGTACTTTTTATTTTCATGAACTTCAATGCCTGATCATTTGAATAACTCATGTTTTTCGGAAAAAAATAGAGTAGGGCCATTTTAACCCCTAAGTGAACCTACCCCTTTGCTTAAAAGATTGAATTTATGTAAAAAGATAACATAGAAAATATTGTGTCAAAAGGAGAACATGCTATTTATCAGCAAGTTCTTCTTTTACCACATTATTTCTTCCAGACTTTTACGTTTAGGAAAAGGTATGAAGCTAAAACGATAGCTATTTCCTACAGGATTTTGCTGCCTTTATAAATATAAATGAAATTCCATTTATTATACTATTCTTATACTATAAGTTTTGAGATTACTTCAGTCCAAAGCAACAGATAAGAGGCGGTGAAAACATTCTGAATTAGTTATTTCATATCCAAAGCCTAGGTTGCGGGTACTCATTTGAATTGTCTCGATGAGACGATTCCAATGAGTATCCACAACATAGGGTTTGATGAACAATAAATGAAATATTGCCATTCTTAATGCCATCACCCATTCTTATCTTTAGCGATGCATGGTCACGGTTGACGAGTTTGTCTCTAGTCCGCCAATAATTTGGTTCGAAGCATTACTCTTAAGGTAAGACCTGGGTGATGGGCAATGTTACCAGTTATTGAACGAACTCTGTATGGTGCGAATAGACGGTTTCGAGGTCAGTAATGTTCAATGCACTCAAATTTTGAGTTTCTGACTTTTATTGGGTTATTTGCCTACTCTTCATACAATTTAGAAACATTTTCACAAACAAATGTTTAGAATATTCCTCGGAAAACTGAGCGCGCTCAATTATTTCCGTTGTTACAAAAACAGACGATATTGCATCTAATGGTACTTTAAAAATGCTCGGACTTACCGATGTCACGGAATAAGTAAATATAACGATTATATAGCCCAGCAACATTAACCTGGGACATCTACATAATTATGCAATGACCCCACTTCGGAAATGTTTTCTAAACACGCTCAACTAACGGACAGTGCAGACGAAAATAAAGTTGTCCCGAGTTAATTTGGGTCGACTATAAATGATGTACATTACCCGGGTCTCAATTTTCGCTACAACAAGGTATGGATATTTTGCGTTTAAATGTGAGTTTATAGATTTTTTTCTAATGACAATGAACTCGTATATAAAATCTCGAAGCCGTAGTTACGAGATTTAATAACAACACCGACATCTTGTCAATACAAAACGGTAAACCCGGTCTGTTTTTAGAACAAGTTCATTGTCATTAGAATAAAAAACTATAATCTCACATTTAATCGCAAAATATCTATACCTTGTTGTAGCGAAAATTGTCTTAGTTCACCACCAGTGAAGCCGTAGTGACGATGATTTATTACAACACCGACGGAATACATATTAATCGCGAACAAACGTCCCTCGATTTGGCCGAGTTCCCCACCAGTGAGAATAGTTTCCCTTTCTTACTATACGGGTGTGTTTTTGTAATGCTACAAATGTCTGCTTAAATCCATTACCACAAATAGTGATTCTTTTTGACTCCCCACAAGATAATGGCTTTGGAACACAGTGTGGAGAATAGAGAAATTGCTTGTTACAAGCAATTTCTTCAGTTTCCACAATGTTTTCTACCCAAAAGGCCCAAATGTATAAAATTACATTCAATTGATATCGTCGTCTGCAACGTCTTTGAATTTGGGACCAGCCTAATATTAAGCCGTTTGGTAATGGGCTAACCTCTGTTGAACCTTACCGTTTCTCAACTTTGGTTTTACTGATGTCCCTGAATGTCCCTTTTATCGTGATCGGCCACATATTACATATCATCGGTGTTAATGCAAAACCTCGTATCTTAATTTAGGAAAATTTAATAACTATTTCCGAAACTGAAAGGTTTTACTGGAAATTTGGACAGATTGTCTACATATTATAATGTGTCAATTATACTGATAAGTCAAAGTAAAGCAAAACCTGCAAATTTTGTCTCAACTGGACACACAAGGTTTTAAATTCGTTAAAAAGTCGACATACGAGGTTTTGCATTTTCACCGACGATATCGCCGCTTTTCTTCAAAAACCTCGTATCTGCAGCTTAAAACAAGCTGCAGATACGAGGTATTTGTAGAAAAGCGACAATATGCTGTGTTATCCTATCGATCTGTTTATAGAGGACGATAATCGACCTGGCAGAGCAGCCAATGCTATTCGAACGTAATGCTCTGCCAGGTGAATTCTCGTCCGCTATACAAGCCGCAATCTTGTTAGTGGCCCAATATGGCATTTTGGACCAACAAAGATTCAGATCAGCCGTGCTTAAGTACAGCCTAATCTGGATGCTTGTTGCACTAAGAGAGCTGCTACGGCTTCAAGAGCCTAGCCCGGATAGCTCAGTCGGTTACGTCGGAGCCTTTCATTCAAGGGATCCCGAGTTCGAACCCCGGCTCAGCCTGTTAGTATTCATTCTGACATTTGACAAAAGTCATTTGTCTCTCACCAATGGGTGTGAATCATCTATGTGAGAGAGCAGCTGGAGGTCCGGTTTGGATATTGTGGTTGCACTGATGTGAGAAATACCAGGAACCCACGGTTAGGTGCTCCAGCCGCCACGATATGACCATAGAAGTTGAAAACGGCGTAAAACCCCAATAAAATCAAACCTACGACTTCAAAAGAAGCTAATAGAAAACAACATTGGTCTTGATCAGACTCTGTGTATACACAGGCTGATTTGAATCGTGGTTGTTCTCATTTGCCTCATTTTTTCCAAGATCCCAGTTCATATTGCGGATAAAAATAACACTGCGTTGAAAAAATATAAAAGGGAAAATACGAGTTGGTCACGAAAAAAAATCCTCGGATACCCCAGGGTCTGCTACGCTACTTGCGTAGCAGACTCAGGGGTATCCGAGGATGTCGAAAAAGTGTCAAGTCCGTCGGTGTAAATGCAAAATCTCGTTATCGGGAGATTTTAAAATGGAAGGAAAAGGGTGTAATAACTTTTTCCAAACTGAAAGGTTTTACTTGATTTTAACTCGATTTTTCGAAGAAAATGAGAGCTTATACTGTCACCTGGGCGTAGGCGTTGCAACAAAGGTTAAAGTTTTTTCAAACATCAATAACTTCCATACTATCAAAGGGATTCAACCCAAACTTGGAATACTTATTCATCATCACACCCTCTACCTTATTAAGAGGGCCCATAACCCCGGCTCTATATTGGAGTTATGTCCCCTTTATACTAAGCAATTTAGAAAGTCGAGCGCGCTGTCTTCGGACAGCTCTTGTTTGACATATTGTTCACAAATAATTTGTCATTAGTACTGATCAATTTAGATATCTCAAAATCCGCGAGAGTTGTCTTTAATGGACACACAAGGTTTTACTTCGAAAATCGCAAAAAATGACATACGAGGTTTTGCATTTACACCGACGAAGTACTTTTTACCAATACGGACAAATATTTCGCGCTAGTGGATGAAATGAACTCAAAACGAAAAGTCAAGTTTTAATAACAACAATAAATTTATTAAAGAATATAACAATTCGTTTCATTATGTAGCGCATGATAAATGACCTGACAGAACATCTCTATCTAATTGATAGATATGATCTGCAATGTTATTTATCTTGAGCTTTACCAACGCAGAAAATCTAAGCAATAACCGTTTCCCAAGTAAATCCTGGTTTTGACTTCCCTTGTTGACTCTAGAAATAGTTTAGAAAAAGGACAAAAAGCATTTTCTCCTTTTCTAAATATTTCTGTGCACATACACACCAATCATTTAATGATTTTGTCCATTTGTACAATTCCTATGAATATATGGACTGGTCTAAATTGCCGTTAGGGAAAGGTTTAACTATATATATAGGCCTACCGCTTCCTTCACTGCATAAGCGTCAACATGGAAAATGCACTGCTCAAAATAAATAGAGGAACACGTAATTCATGAGTTTATATCCAACAATTTCCTTTTTGCTTACCAAGTTTCGCAAATGCACAAGACTTTGAGTGCCTCAATGTTTTTGAGTATCGTGATGAAATCTTTCGATGTCGATTTTTCGCAAAGCAATTCTTCAAAAAACGTAGATTCTTTCCTCTTATCACCACGAAAAGCATAAAATGGAATTTCATTGAAGAAAATTCCAAGACCATCGTCCGAGAAATTCTAGATCTTATTACAATGGGATCTTGGCGAAAAAGCGATACACTTTCAGCATAAATATAAAATTGGTTGGTTTATTGGTGGTTTACGCCGTTTTAAACTACTAAGGTCATAACAATTTGAAAATTATCTAAATTTTGAAAAACGAAATGCTATTATATAATCAGAGCAGAAACTTATACAATTTAGCATTTACAAATGAATATAAAAAAACGAGCAACCAAAAACCGAATGAGTGTTCCTTTTATTATTTTGAGCAGTTTATCGTCGGTGTAAATGCAAAACCTCGAATGTCAATTCTTGCGATTTTCAAAGTAGAAACTTCTGTGTCCAGTTTGGACAATTCTCGCAGATTTTGAGATATTTTTACCAATCAGTAGGCCTATCAATGATACATTAATTATGAACACTATGTCTAAATTACAAGTAAAACATTTCAGTTTGGGAAAAGTTATTACACCTTTTCCCTCACCTTTAAAATTTTCTAAAAACGAGAAACGAGGTTTTGCATTTACAACGACGGTATGTTATACATGTATAGTCCAGCAACGATACTATGTTACATGTTTACAAATATATACCTAGATGCCAATAATGCGAATAATGGTAATTCTCAATGTGAGACACCTGCAGGATTCGAACCATCACAGGCAAATTTGCAGAATTGTCTGAAATATATAATAAGATGGTGCATTGTTTAATCTTAGAAGTGGCCTGATGCTACATATATAGGTTCTCACTGCCTATTAAATCAACCCCATCAACTAGACTGCTTAAATTTCCCAATCAACCCCGACCAAACGACTTCTTCTTGAACTCTAACTGATCAACACGACCTCTACATTCGATGTGATCGGGTAAACAGATAAAGCAGAGGTCGAGTTGATCGGAATGTGGTCGGGAATCACTCGAGTACAAATCGGGTTGATCGAGTGCAGGTTGGGTGCAGGTCAAAATAAAATATATTTTTCCAACATCCACCAAACGATTAATTCTCCTCGATCGGGTAGATCTTCCACGGTCGATCATCTACACGATCGCTTTCCGATCAATTTTCTACTCGATCGCACATGGATATTTTTAACTGTCAAACAATCGAGAAAGAAGTTCGAGCGATGCAGACCAATCAAGATCACCCCGACCATTTCCAACAACACAATGTTGGCCGAGCTCGATCTGGACTTGATTGGGTAGACCGAGTTTATCAGGTGGACAGTGAAAACCTAGCACAACCTGGCAATTACACTATAGATCGTCCAAAAAGAGTGGCAGATAAACAATAGGCTATTTCATTTACAAAAGGATGTCAGGCTATTCATTTGAGATTTAAATCGAGTTATGAGATAAATTACCTGTTTAAGACAATGTATATATCATTGATACATAATTAATCGGGTTAATAACGGTATAATTTAAGAAAACAAAATGTAAACATCTGCCACTCTTTTTGGACGATCTATATAGTTTATGAATACCCTTACAGAAATGAAAACTTTGCTGCAAATTTGCAGCAAATTCGCCGCGAATTTGCTGCAAACAAATTAGTTCGCTAGAAGGGTTTGCCGGAACTTCGCCGATGTTTGCCGCTAGCTGCAACCTTCCTGCAATCTTCTGGCAAACACGTTTCAGTTTGCGACAAGTTTGCCAGAAATAAGAAAGTTTGTCGGAACTTCGCAGGAAAGTCATCCATCAAATATTTTACATGTAGTTTGCAGGAACTTTGCAAGAAGCCTATCTTGAACATTATTGAATATCATGCAGTTTGCAAGAAATTTGCAGGAAATTAAACTTGTCCAGTGCTCATTCAAGGAGCTTTAAATACCTGTAAAATTCTTGCATATCGTCGGTGTAAATGCAAAACCTCGTGCTTCGATTCTTGCGATTTTCAAAGTACAAACTCGTGTGTCCATTTAGACAATTCTCGCAGGTTTTGAGATAATTTTACCGATCAGTATCAATGATACTTTAATTACGAACAATATGTCCAAATTTCAAGTAAAGCATTTCAGTTTGGGAAAAGTTATTACACTTTTTCCCTCCCCTTTAAAATTTTCCAAAAATGAGATACGAGGTTTTGCATTTACTATGACGATATACATATTGAAACATGGATAGACTCAAAATTCTGAACCAATACATAAAGACTGACTTCATTTTGTTTTCAGTGTATATCTATAAATTATCTTCATTTAGTCCGGGGTATGTGTACACTGCCAAATATAAGTGTAGAATGTCCATGCTTAAATTTCACGTTGACAAGTTTGTTATTTAGAATGGATGATAATCTAACAAATTCATGATACGACAGAGCAAACTAGATAATTAAGGTACTAAGAGTTCGGTTTCCAATTTGCCGAGCCCTAATAGCTCAGTCGGTTACGTCGTAGTCTGTCAACTCAGGTGTCGCGAGTTCGAACTCCGGCTCGGCCAGTATCCATTCTGACATTTGACCAAAGTCATTTGTCTCTCACTAATGGGTGTGAATCATTTATGTGAGAGAGCAGCTGGAGGCTCGGTTTGGATATTGTGGTTGTACTGGTGCGAGAAATACCAGGAACCCAAGGTTAGGTGCTCCAGCCGCCGCGATATGACCATAGAAGTTGAAAACGGCGTAAAACCCCAATAAATCAAATCGGTTTCCAATTTCTGAATTTATCCAATAATTATTTTAGTTGCCAAATAACTCATCTACAGAGTCATATAAGCTCAGTCATTTAACTGTTTTTTAAAGTGACATTTCAGAATTTTTTCTCATAAATTTCACTTTCATTTTTATTATAAAGAGCATATTTTCTTACGAAAATTCTGAAAATTTCAAGCCAAAACATTGCGCCGTTTACGAGAAATATATATGTTTGTGTTAAAATTAAACAAATTGTTGTCCACAACAGTTCAGATGTATATAGAATTTGTCGTTTCTGTCTCAACTTTGAAGGCGTGTTTATCGCCTATCATCAACAACTTCAAAAAACTGATACCATTTATACCCATTAGAAAAATCAATCTTGGCATCAAGACATACTTTAAAAAATCAAAATGAGGATGAAATGTCCCTTTAATCAGTGTACATCATAATGTGCACACATGTACATGTTACATGTACATGTGTGCACATTTTTTACACAAACATGCATGCATATATTTGTGCAAAGCCTTTGTACCCTTCCCAAATGGCATAATGTTACACAGGCCCCAGGCCCGTAGGAAGCAATTTAATATTGGGTGGTGGGCTAAAGCCCAAGTGTCTGAATATTCGTAGGCGGGCTGATTTGGATTTTCTCTGAATTTTCCGTGTGAAATAAGGAAAATTCGGCATTTTTGGCCAACATTGGGGGCTTAGCCCCCCCCCCTGTTCCTACGGGCCTGTCAAGTCCATAGGAAGCGATTTTCATAAGGAAGGAGAATCTGGCCCCTGTCAGAGCCAGTGAGATATCGGAGGGGTAAAATTAGATTTATCCTAAATTTTCAGTGTATTTAAAGAGAAACTTTCGGCATTTTTGGGCAACTTTGGGGAGGGGCTTAGCCCATTCTAGCCGCCCCCCACCGTCGTTTCTACTGCTAGTGCAGGGGAGAAATAGAATATTAATAAGAATATGATTTTTGTATGCCATGTCACAGAAAATAATTACTTTGTTAAGGTCAGATGATAATGCTGTTTATCAGCATTTCACTCTTAAATATATATACCCTATGTCAATATTGGGTCTTGTTTGAGAAAGGGTTAATTCAAATCACACATTTAAGTTGGTTTTGGAAGTCCTCTTCACTGTCTTTTCTCTGTAGCTTTCAATTCTAATTAGTCAAAATAATGCCTTGAATAAACTGAATATCCCCATTTTTTATTTTATTTTTTTTTGGGGGGGGGGGGGTATATATTCATTTATTTGTAATATCTGTTTTTATTGTATTGTTTTGTGAAATAAAAATAGAATCATGCCCTTTTCATGCCTTAATTGTAAGCTTCGCGTCATGCTTACACTACAAATCGTTTTTCTCCCAGACTGTGGGGCAGTGCATCTAGTCTACTAAATGAATAAATCCAGTCTAAACTGAGCATGCGCAAACGAATATTTTCAAACAGATTTCAACGAACGATTTTAAAAAGAAGAACGAAGTCAGTGTAATTCATCAAATAACGTGTTATTTTCAACAGCTTGGTCGAGAATCGAGGTATAAAACATTGTTGTTTATGCATATTTAGTCTGACTGCATGACATTTGGTATAGGCGAAGATATTCGCAGTTGAATCGAGACCACGCTGGTACACAAAGGGGAACACATCTAGTATAATACCGGTCCCTATTTTCTAGGAAGTATTTTTGGGGGCTGCCGCCCCCACACCCCCGCTTTATTTTATTTTGAAATTATTTATGGGGGCTGCTGCCCCCATACCCCCACTTATTTCTTCTTTATTGATGAGAAATTACTCTATTTTGTCACTTTACTGGCAACCATTTAGTTTGGGGACCGGCTAACTAGAAACTACCCCACAAAGGAATTCTATTTTTAGAACAGTTTTAAACTAAGGGTGCGTTCCACTGGGCTGTCCCTTACTGTTCTAACTGTTCTGTCCAACTCAAGCCGAATGGAATGCTCACAGAACAGAACACGTGGGGGATTGTCTAAAACGCAGACAAAACTCTGCAGGCCGATCTAAAAATAAACCTTGACCACCTGCTGTTTGTCGTTTATTTGTCATTTATGGTCTCTTAAAATTGATATTTTTCTTATTTTTGCTGAAATAATTTGATTTTTCTTACATGGTTTGATTAGAAACGTTAATTTATTTCAACACGGCGCAGTTGAAATCGAAAGTAACCATGCTGGTGATGTCACTGTTCTGCTTGCACCACCTTTTCTCCGGGAACAAGCAGAACATGTTCCGGACATTGTTCTGTGTCATTCCATTGAGTACCGGACTGTTCGGCACACTCTGAACAGCCAATGGAACGCACCCAAAGAGAATTATTCTGTTTGCAAACGACAAACGTAACAAATAACTCTGTTGATTTCATATAATGTACAACAATGCCTGTATAAGTATATTGCGCACTTTGATCATAGGCGACAGCCTAATTTACAAAAGATTCCGCAGATTTGTTGTTCAAGTTTAACGTACATGTAGTGCAAGAGTTGTCTCCCTTGCCAAAGCACATGGCAATCAAGCATCTAGTCTTTTATAAATATTCTAGTCATGTAATTGTTATGCCCCCTTTCGAAGAAAAAGGGGGTATATTGTTTTGCAAGTTTCGGTAGGTCGGTCCGTCAGTCGGTCGGTCTGTCCGTAGACCAAACCTTGTCCGGAGCATAACTCAAAAAGTATGTAAGGTAGAATCATGAAACTTTACAGGTGGATAGATCTCATTATGGAGAGGTGCAGTGCACAAGAACCGTAACTCTTCCGATCAAATTTTTTGAGTTATTGCCCTTTGTTGATTTTCAAACTTGATTCTTGTCGGGAGCATAACTCAAAAAGTATGTTAGGTAGAATCATGAAATTTTACAGGTGGATAGATCTCATTATGGAGAGGTGCAGTGCACAAGAACCGTAACTCTGCCGATCAAATTTTTGAGTTATTGCCCTTTGTTGATTTTATAACTTGATTCTTGTCTAGAGCACAACTCAAAAAGTATGTAAGGTAGAATCATGAAACTTTACAGGTGGATAGATTTCATTATGGAGAAGCGCAGTGCACAAGAATCATAACCTTGCCGATCAAATTCTTGGAGTTATTGCCCTTTGTTGATTTTTACACTTAATTCTTAACCTTGCCTATATCTCATGTCTTTTTACACATACCAGGGGCGGAGGTGGTGCAGTGGTAATGCGCTGGACTTGAAACACAGGGGTCGCTGGTTCGATCCCCCGCTTCTCCGGTCTTTCGGATGAGACTTTAAACCGAGGTCCCGTCTCCATATGACCTTAGCTGTTGAGTGGGACGTAAAACTCCATACAATCCAATCCAATTTTACACATATGATACAGCCTTGATATCTCACACATAGATACCTCCTATCAACATCGTTCACATTTGACCATGACCTTGGACCTTGTGACCTTGACCTTGGAGTTTGACCTACTTTAAAAAAATTAAACTGGGCTTATATCTCATGACCTATTACACATACAGCCTTGATATTTCACACATGGACACCTCCTACCAAGACCTTTCACAATTAACCATGACCTTGGACTTTGACCTTGGTGTTTGACCTACTTTTTAAAAACTTTAACCTGGCCGATGTATCATGTCCTTTTACACATACAGCCTTGATATTTGACACATGGAAACCTCCGACCAAGACTTATCATATATGACTATGACATTGGACCTTGTGACCCTGACCTTGGAGTTTGACCTACTTTAAAAAAAAATAAACTGGGCCTATATCTCATGTGCTATTACACATACAGCCTTGATATATCACTCATGGACACATCCTACCAAGACCTTTCACATTTGACCATGACCTTGTGACCTTGACCTTGGACTTTGACCTATTTAAAAAAAAACTTTAACCTAGCAGATATATATATCATGTCCTTTTACACATACAGCCTTTATATTTGACACATGGACACCTACGACGAAGACCTTTCACATTTAACCATGACCTTGGACCTTGTGACCTTGACCTTGGTGTTTGACCTACTTTTATAATACATTAACCTGGCCTATTTTTCATGTCCTTTTACACATACAGCCTTGATATTTCACACAAGGTCACTTCCAGCCAAGACATTTCACTTTTGACCATGACCTTTGACCTTGACCTTGGAGTTTGACCTACTTTTAAAAAAAATAAACTTGGCCTATATCTCATGTGCTATTACACATACAGCTTTGATATTTCACTCATGGACACATCCTACCAAGATCTTTCACATTTGACCATGGACCTTGTGACCTTGACCTTGGAGTTTGACCTACTTTTAAAAAAAATTAAACTGGGCCTATATTTTTCATGTCCTTTTACACATACAGCCTTGATATTTGACACATGGACACTTACGACCAAGACCTTTCACATTTGACCATGACCTTGAACCTTGTGACCTTGACCTTGGTGTTTGACCTACTTTTACAATACATTAACCTGGCCTATATTTCATGTCATTTTACACATACAGCCTTGATATTTCACACATTGTCATTTCCACCCAAGACATTTCACTTTTGACCATGACCTTGGACCTTGACCTTGGAGTTTGTCTTACTTTTAAAAAACTTAAACTAGGCATATTTCTCATGTCCTGTTACCTATACAGTCTCGATATTTTACACATGGACACCTCCTACCAAGACCTTTCACATTTGACCATGACCTTGGCCTGTGTGACCTTGACCTTTGATTATTACATACTTTTAGAAATCTTTAACCTAGCCTTTATCTTATGTCCTATTACATCTACATCCTTTATATTTCACACATAGCCACCTCCTACCAAGACCTACCACATTTGACCATGACCTTGAATATTGCAACCTTGACCTTGCACTTTGACCTACTTTTAAAAAGACTGAAACCAGGCATATATATCATGTCCTTTTACACCTACAGCCTTGATATTTCACACATGGACACCTCCAACCAAGACCTTTCACATTTGACCATAAACTTGACCTTGGCATTTGGGCTATTTTTAAAAACTTTAACCTGGCCTATGTTTCATTTTACTTTTACATATACAGCCTTGATATTTCACACATAGACACCTCCTACCAAGACCTTTCATATTTGACCATGACCTTGGACCTTGTTAACTTGACCTTGGACTTTGACCTACATCAAATGTAGGCCCTTGAGGGGGCATATATGTTTTACAAACATCTTGTTTTTTTTTCAAATTCAAATCCTATGTTGTGGGTACTCATTTGAATCGTCTCGACGAGACGATACAAATGAGTGCCTACAACATAGGGTTTGATGATCACTGACAGCATTATTGCAGTTTGCAAAGTCACCACCCCCTCTTATCTGGAGCCCTGTACAATGTTTGGCACCATAATTTAGATTTCGGATGAGTTAGATTTTCACAACCTATTGACCATATTAAAGTTCTTTTTCAGTCTTAAAGTAATAGATATTAATTGAATTGAACAAAAGTGTTGCTCATATCATTTAGGTTCAGGTGAGCGATATAGGACCAGCATGGTCCTCTTGTTTAAATCAATGTTTACAAATGCCCCACATTATGAGAAAAATGTTTTTGTTCACAATTTAAACCTTACAAGTCTGTTTTTGTTTATTTCCAGGGTAAACAGAACCTTACACTGCTGGAGATATGAAGACTGTTGGCTACTACGTACAGCAACAGAGAAGTCCAATTTTGACATGAAAGATAGGAAAAACGTCGTTGAAATTTAAACAACTTTGACAAGTAACTGTCCGTCAGCTCTTCTAAAATACTTTAAGTTAAACTGAAGTGTTGAACATCAATGTACATCTAAAGTATGGACAGTCTGGACTAATATTTACCTTTAATCACATGTACATGTACAGACAAGTTTTGTAAGAAGTTACAAAAAAATTTAGCTTCATCTACTTCTAATGGTCAATCAAATGCTTGTTACTAAAACTTTGCTATTGGGGACATCATAATGGTGATTGATTTAAATGTACGACCTGAACAAGCGGAAAATTGGTTGGATCATGTAGACCTATCACAGATAAGAAACTAACATGGGGACCGAGATCTATATATACCAATCAACAAAACTCTGAAGAGACCAGTTGACCGCCTGTGTCCACTTGTGAAACAGCTTGGTGTAAATATGGGCTGTAGTAATGCCCTATAAGTGTGAAGTGTAACGGGGCCGCAATGTATTGCCGGAGTGTTTCAGTGAATGTGCTATATTATTGCCCAATAGAATGAATATCAAAGTGTTAGAAAAATCTACAGTGTAAATAAGAGATACAGAATTCGGAGAAGAAGGACCTGCACAATATAAACTACGAAAGATTCTTGGACAACAGACTGCGAATTCGTTTCTACAAATCGATTGAAGATTTGATACACAGAATTAACAACATGCCGCATCGAAAATCAAATAAACAGACTTGATGAACACAAAATAATGTCAGCCTAATAGACTTGATGCATCAACAACCGATATTGATTTAAGGTAGAATACCCGTAATGTGGCCATTTTGGGATTCACAAAACATCAGGTTTTTTTTGGCGGCATCATCACGTATCCGAAGCTATTCAGGCTCGGTCGTGAACATTCGGCGATGGAAAGTTTCATGGCCAAATGTTTTCGACATAGCCCAAAAAATGCCGATGTCTCGCGTATCTCATTAGGGGTGGACTACCTTAAAAGTGTTTATTGAGAATCTTGTTCTTCCTGGTGAGGAATGTTATTTGTTTTGCTTGTGAAAATGAGCTGAGAAAGATAACTTTTATCCGAGAAATATGCCTTCTTTAAAAACTGTTATCTACATCAACTTCTGTTAATTTAAGAAATTAAAAGTTTCGGATAAGATTGTAATGAATTGGTATTTAATTAATTAGAAAGTTGGGGCATACAACAAAATAGAAAAAGAAAGAATTTGTGTATATAGCTTAGAAAATACTAAGGCAAAAGGAGAAAATGCTGATTATCAGTATTTACTTCTTTTGCCTCAATGTTTTCTCTAGCCTTATTTAGTAGGGACGTCAAAACCAGGTCTTGTTTGGGATAGGGTAAAGCGAGGTTTCTTAAGAAAATGTGAAACTGATCACTATCACCAAATGTAATCAAAAGCTTTCCAAGGCCTTACTTTCATTTAAAGCCTCTTCCGGTTTTAGTGAGGAAGTATTTGGTTGAATGAAAGGTGACCTATTTTACTCTGCATCCAATCAAATAGCTTTCTTGTTTGCAGGAAGATTGGAAGAAATATAAACAAACCAGTTTGCTGGAAAGTTGCAGCAACGGTTTGCTGCAACTTTGCGGCAAATAGTTTGCGAGAAAACTAATTTGCATACGAAAAACGAAGTGGCCGCAACTTTGCGGCAAATAGTTGCGGGAAGTTCGCGAGAAGAATTTGGATGAGTTTGCAGCAACTTTGCAGCAACAGTTCGCTGCAACTTTGCAGCAACAGTTTGCAGCAACTTTGCGGCAAATAGTTTGCCAGAAAGCTAATTTGCATACGAAAAACGAAGTGGCCGCAACTTTGCGGCAAATAGTTGCGGGAAGTTTGCGAGAAGAATTTGGACCAGTTTGCGGCAACTTTGCAGCAACAGTTCGCTGCAACTTTGCAGCAACAGTTTGCAGCAACTTCGCGGCAAATAGTTTGCGAGAAAGCTAATTTGCATACGAAAAACGAAGTGGCCGCAAATTTGCTGCAAATATTTGTAGCGAATTCGCCGCAAATTTGCAGCGAAGTTGCCGCAACTGTTTGCGGCAGGCCTAATATTTTGGTAAGGGTACTACTCTTATTCCGCTTCTATAAACGATTCAAAATCTTTTACTAATGAGGGACTAGACCGATAAGGAAAAAGAGGGGAGGCAGGATGTATATTTGACTATTTATAGTAACAACATATTCACACTGATACCTGTTCAACCCTAAAATAAATCAAAATATTTGTATTGATTCTCGTTTAAAGTGACATTTCAGAATTTTTTGTCATAAATTTTACTTTTATTTTTATCTGAAAGAGCATATTTCCTTATGAAAATTCCGAAAATCTCAAGCCAATATATTGCGCCGTTTACGAGAAATTTATATTTTTGTGTTAAAATTGAACAAATTGTTGTGGACAACAGTTTGGATTTATATGCAATTTATCGATTATGTCTCACCTTTAAATACGTGTTTCTCGCTTATTGGCAACAACTTACAAAAACTAATAGTATTTATACTCATTAGAATAACCAATCTTGGCATCAAAACATACTTTAAAAAATTGAAATTGGAATGAAATGTCCCTTTAACTTTGAATGTAAAATAACCGGCCACTTTATAAACAACAAAGATATTATTCTGTGGTTATTGGATTTTCTTGATATTTGCTATGTGAATTTTTAAACAACTTTCAAGATAATTTTTGCGAAAAGTTACCGTTGTATTATTGAATTTATAGCGCAACACGAGAAAAGCTCAAAAAGCTCTAAATTCACACAGATTTCAAAATACTGTCAATGTAGTTATTTTGGTATCATGGATTTTTAGCTGCAACGTATACTAAGACAAAAATGAAAACGACAAACGTGCTCGACAAATGACCCTAGATGAAATTGAAAGAGCTTATGTATGCAGAAAAACGGTTCCTATAAACAACACATAAAACGTGTTTTCTTCGAAAATGCTTTAAATATAGGCTGGTGATTCCCGGCGAGCTACAAAATGCAGGATATGGATAAAAACCAGTTTGTTGCATCGTTTTTCCACACAAGACCATATTTGAGCATATTCGCTAGATAAAATGTCTTAACGGTTGAATATAAACACAATTTTACCGCGCCTACTATTCTTTCTGTGTCTTCTGCAGTCAAAAGTAACACAAACATGACAATGTTTTCTATTTTTTTTTCTATTTGTCTGGGCTGTAGCTAACGATTTGTGGATTTTGATTTGTCCAGTTGAAAGTGAAATATATCGAGCTTTATTGATATTTAGAGATTCTTAGCTTTTCCTTTATAACACATCCAATTTTGATAATAATTGGTAAATCATGAAAGTCCTCGTGTATTATGCTTAAAAATGTACATATCAAATCTCATTAAAATGTAATGACTTAAAAAAGTTACCGTTGTTTTTAAAGTGGCCGGTCAGGACTTTTGGCCAGTATATAAAGGGGCGTTTACCGGTTTGTTTACCTTTTCATTGTAAGTTTTGTCCCAAACTTTGCAGATATGTCATGAAATGTTATTTCCTTTAACAATATCTCAAACAATACAATACAAAATAATACGAACCAAAGTACATCATAGATCTAGCGTAAAACAAAAGACACGAACTATGTTAATGTATCAAAAATAAAGACGTAACGTCGAAAGTTGCGGACCAAGTTTTTAACAAACGATGCTGTTTTTACAACGATAATGAAGCGGTATAATGTCGTTGTCTGTTCAACGGACATAAAACTATGGATGGCATATTTTGCATCGTGTTTGTAAGTTATCAAATATAAAATATACATCTTTCCTCAGTTTACTAAAGAATTTCATTTGAAATAAGAATCAATATTTAATAGGAAATAGATTTAGTATGCTTTCCTAGAATTTCAATTTCCACGTTTGATTCGGCTATTTGTCTCCCTATTCCAATGCTTCATCTTCGTCGTAGAGAGTTTTTTATATTTGTGACCCGTCACGCTAAAAAGGACCTTATCCGAACTCCAAGAATCCAAATTTTGACAAACTTGTCAGCTTCAGCACAGTTGAACCAGATATTGTATGCGAAAAATGAATATATAGTAAGATAGGGAAACATTCAGGATTTAGAAAATTATATAAAAGTGAAAAGTGTCGGCCCTAGTCTGGCTGCGCGGACTGCGCAGACTGACTAGGGTCGATATTTTTCACACATCCGATAAGGTCCCTTTTAGCGTGATGGGTCACATATTTATTGGTTTAGTTTTGAGTAATGATTCCTAGTTTTAACAATTGACTTGAACATTTCAATCACCAGTCCTGTCAGGCTAGAGTGTAGCTTTTTTATGCTATTCTGTGTCAAAATTTATAAATATCACCAGTTCAACACGACGTTCACACGTCAAAATCGCGTGTGACATTTTGCTAACGCTACATCACACTGTATATCTTTGTAAGTTGAAAAGATTTTGACGAATGCTTACACAGTTCAAGCGCGGATCCAGGTATTTTTCCCACGGGGGTTCCGATCTTTAACCCGTTTTTCTCCAAATTTCAGGGGGGGGGGGATCAGGCCCCTGACCTCCCCTGGATCCATGCAGATACATGTCATACCATGAAGGACTAAATATAACAATGGTTTGTCGTGGCACACAGGGACGAATTACGCAGCTGATATGGGACATAACCAGCAATCTTTTTGATAACCCCTTTTTCCGCCAAATTCCAGGGGGGGGGGGGGGTCATGACCCTCTGACCCCCCTCTGGATCCGCGCATGCAGTTGAAAATTATGTCCATATATGTCCAAAATGAAGTCAAATTTGAAATTTTCAAAAACATTTTTAAAAAGGCACCAAATGAAAAAATAGGCCCAACCTTTGCTTTAAGGACTATTTTATGTAACAGTGTGATATTTTTCTAACGCCACAAATCCAATTAAAACATATACTGAACAAAAATGAAAACGCTACACTTCAAAATTTCTTATATCTGGGAAAGTATCTAACTAATAGCATAAAATATATTTTGACGGTATTTCCCAGTCTTTCAGCTATTGTTTATCGAAATTCCATTGCATTGTCTCCTTTAGTGTCAGAGTTACAGCCCTTAAAGCGTTTAGAGCTAATTTCATCTTATGTCGCATATGCGCATGCGCAGAAAACGTTTCATTATTTTTTCTGATTTTGCCATATCCGGGTTGCCAAAAAAAACACCTAAAATCTCACTTATCTCTTAAAGGAAGCTGTGAAATTAAGGTCTAATCTGTAAATTTTGCGAATTACCTCCCTTTGACATAAAGAAATAGGGAATTTAAAATGATTTGTATTCACAAATTTATCACGGTTTTCGATTGTTTTTTTTGCAACATCATGCAGGCCTTACAGGGGATTTTTGAACCCTTTCTTTGACTAGGATTATTCAAAGATGCCCATGCAATAGCGATTTCAATTTCCTATGGAGATTACATTGTAAAATTTTCAAGATTTGGGACATAAAGAAAATTCTGCTTTTCAAACTTCATTTTCTAAAGCCGAAACCATTTTATGCAAGCTTCTTTACATTTCCAGACTGGTAACTTGTCAGACTACCATTCCGTGCAGTCCAGCGATGGTTGTTTGCATTCTTCTGCTTGGATTTCTTGATGTTTGAATTGTGTGAAATTTCCGTTCAAATTGTACACCTGAAAAAACGCACCCCTGTCACATTAAAAGAGTCCGTTTGTCGTCACCGTAGTTAAGATAAAAAAAAAACGTTTAGTGCTTGGGATAACTAAGTCAATGAACAATGCGAAACACTTTCATTTGATGTTTTTAGTTGTTGTATTTAGAATAAATATGACAAGCAAAGTAGGTGTAGCGTTTTCACTTTTGTTCAGTATATTTTCTCAATTTGAAATGAAACACAAAAATAACTACGTGAATTAGGACTTAGATGTTTACATGTCAGAATTTCCTTTTTATTGATTTCTTTTTGTAATGTTTAAAAAATGCGATTTTTAAATCGGACGTGTAAAAAACTGACTTTAATTTTGTAGCGTGACGCTAAGAGTACTTATCTTTTTATATCGTGTTTACCAGCTTGTTTTTTTAATTTGAGACATAATTACAGTCGAATTTTCAAAATTTCATATATTACATCTTCAGCGTAAAAAATACGAATTTTCCCATTTCGAGAGTCATTGGTGTGTTGTTTGTTCGATTTTTGCAATTGTGTTTGGCAAGTTCTGCTACACGTGACGGCGTCATTTACTGCATTTGATTACGTTACTTGAAATAATATTTTCTAACCGTTCAAATAAGTTTGAAATTGCATCTACAAAATTAATCATCTCTTTAATGCCTTTAATTTGATACCAAATTGTTTTGTGTATCTGAAACAGAGTTTACAAATATCTTGTTTCAAATACGAATGCATTGTTAAAACTGTTTTGGTCCGTAACTTTTGACGTTACGTCAGAAAAGAAAAAACTGATACCCGAATTTTATATCTTTAAAATATAATCCACATCTTATCAAGTTCGAAAGCTATCTAAAGCAAATCATTGTCAAGTTGGATTTTAAAGGGACTTTTCCTTAAATCATATACGCATTTACGGCGTGGGTTCAGTTAGAGCATTCGTAATTCCATTTCATTATCGTTAAAATAAAATAAATGGACCAGCGAACCACGTTATCTTTCCTTTAACCCTCTCCCAAACAAGACCTGGTTTTGACGCCCCTAATGGAAAAGGCTTGGGAAAACATTGAAACAAAAGAAGAAACTGCTGATAACCAGCAGTTTCTCCTTATGTCTCAATATTTTCTGTGCCCTATTTTACACTAATCTTATCTTTAATAGCATCCATTTTGTCATTTGTTGCAGTTTTTGAAGTGGATCGCCCTAAAATTTTGTCGTTTGGGAAAGGGTTAAATCCCATAACATTTGATCTAATTTCTTCCATGTAGTTTTGATGCTTCAACTACCTATGAAATGTCCCTTTAATAGAAATCAAACCTAGTCTGAGCATGCACTTAATGCTAAAAATAGATATTTAGTTGTCTACTAACGCTTTCCATTTTAACCACGAGCTTCCTTTGAATTCTACAATTCCTAAAATTGTTACTACACTACTCAAAATGATTAACGCATACGCATACATGTACAATGACTCTTTTTTGGCTCCCAACAGATTATGGCTTAAGAAGAAAACATCGTGGAAAATGAAGAAATTGCTTTTGACCATCAATTTCTTCTTTTTTCACAATTTTTCCACTTAAAAAGTACAAAAAAATGAATTCTATTCAATTGAAAATGCTGTCTGCTACATCTTTGAATTTGGACCAGGCTAAAATATTGTCGTTTAGTAAAATATGGAGTTGTAACCAATTTGACCATGTGCGTTGTTGCAGCTTTAATGTGATCATAGACAACATTTTCACTAAAGTAGAATAGCAACAATATTAACACACCATCCACCATTTAACCAATTCATAAACATTGACATTTCTTGACGCCCTTCAAGATGAACCGTTTGGAAAATAATGTGGAAAATGAAGAAAATGCTTGTGACACGCAATTTCTTCATTTCCCACTAGGTTTTCTATCCAAAAAGATAAAAAATAAAAGATTATATTCACTTGAAATTGTAGTCCGCATCATCTTAGAGTTTAGAACAATAGAAAATTCTGCCGTCTGGTAGTTGGTTAAAATGTGTTTCTATCATTCAATATACAAAGATCACACAAAGATCCACCAAAATCACAGTACACAACTCTTTCTTTATCAGCTTTATCGTTTTAACAGGCATCATTTTCATAATCTGTTTCCATATCTTATGTGGATCTTAACTTAAAGACTGGCTGTCTCCGAGAAATACATATCGGTGAAAAAAGGGTTATAGGTTTTTTTTTTTTTTTTTGTTTGTTTTTATGTAAGCAAACATATGCAGAAAAACTGTATTTCAAGCGAGAAACCTTGCTTTGATTACCTACGCATAGACAAGTTTTTAAAGAAAATATTTTCAGATTTGCCTACGTTTATATAGTTAAAAAAATAGGAAATACCTTAACATTTCGTTCTAGTGAATCACATTAAAGTGGAAACAATATTTTTTTGTGTGTGTGCACGACATACGTATATGATGTAACATTAAAAACTTTTGATTAAGCCATTACCACACAGTGACTCTTTTTGACTCCCCACAAGATAACGGCTTTGGAACACATTGTGAAAAATGAAGAAGCAATGTCACAAGCAATTTCTTCATTTCCCACAATATTTTCTACACAAAAAGACATACAAATGTAAAATTTCATTCAGTTTTAGTCGTCGTCTGCAATATCGTTGAATTTGGAAGAATCTAAAAGTGTGTCGTTTGGTAATGTGTTAAGTCAAAGGACTGACCAAATTTGAGAGTACAATTGTCAAACTAATAATTGTTTTATTCTCTCTTTACAAAAATAAGAAGACAAAAATAAATTTGGAAATTAGCGGAGAATGGTTGATCGGTCTATGGCAATATTGTTTTCATATATTTGTTTTCTTTTTCTGTCTATTTTTTTTCCATAAAATTAGATGACTTTAAGAATTCACAATGGCTGACTATTGACGACTGCCATGTAGGCCTATATGTCAAAATATCACGATTTATTTGTCATGGAAATGAGAAAGAAAACGGTGGGAAAAACGAATGACTGTCAAAATCATATGTCTTCGAGAGATACAAGTAGCAATCTGGCTATGTATGAGCCTGACAACAAATACGTTCTGCTTTTCAACATAAACCTCGTATCTACAGCTTGTTTAAAGCTGTAGATACGAGGTTTTTGCTGAAAAGCAACAAATTTCTTCTATCAGTAAATTGCCACTATTTCCAGCTGTGTATTTCTGATCTAACTGGTACATAATTATGCAAACAATAAAATTACATAATTCATTTCTCTCAAATACATGTTATCATACTACAATTAATATATAACACTTTAGAACAAACCACATAAAAAATAGATAATACAAAAATGTAACTATTGCTGAAAATATTTCTATGCCTATTGCGATTTTGAAATAACTCGGTTTGTATTTTGATAAGAGAAAGTATTGAAGCTAAAGACAGGAAACGCGGATCATTTTTGTTTTCGAAAAAAAGTAGTTCTAATGTTTTGTCCACGTTTGTTTGCTTGTATGAAAATGAATTTATCCACAATTTGTTGGGGAAGAGTTCAAAAATACCTTCCTAATTGTCATTCTCAATATGACATCGAATGAAACGGTATTTTCTTGTCAATTAGCTTATTTAGCCCTGACAAAAGATAATGATTGCATTAAAGGGGGCCATGTTAGGTTGTTGGGCAGTCTTAAATATTATATATTGAATAAATACTGTGTGGAATGGTCAACCTGCATAGCTATTTTATTTCTGAAAAGCAAAAATTCAAATCAACTTCATTGAGTCCTTCTAGATCAAATCTGTATATTATTGGCTGACCCACAATTTATATTAATATTAACATTTATTGGAAACTGGGCCTTGATAGCGAAAAACTTGGTAGGTCTATCAACTCTAAAATTCCTTTTCTTTTTGGCCCTAGATAATGCAATGCTCTACACAAAAGCGAAAGCTCTGACTCTCCCCATATTGTTCTGATTCCTCAATAACCTAGCATGGTCCCCTTTAACGTATTTCATCCATAATTAGTTACCGAACGTTTCATGAAATTTATACTCTGGCTTTCTCGAATTTTTCGGTAAAATCCGGAAGATTTCGTTAATCTCCGTTGCAACAGATGGCGACGAAGATTGACGAGGATTTTGGCATCTAGTGATTGGTGGAATACTTTAACCCATTAACAAACGGCAAAATTTTAGGCTGGGCCAAATTCAAAGATGTTGCAGACGACAATTTCAAGTGAATGAAAATTAACATTTATGGTCTTTTTTACATAGAAAACATTGTGGGAAATGAAGAAATTGCTTGTCAAAAGCAATTTCTTCATTTTCCACAATATTTTCCAAAGTCATTGTCTAAAAGGGTGTCAAAAGGCGGCAATATGTGGGAATGGTTTAAAGTACAAAGTACAATATTGCTTCCAATATGACATAATAATTATGTCAACGAGTATGATAATAACATACCCTAATCATACAATCATTCACCTATTACAAATTGTAACACAGAAGTATTACTTCTGAAATGATTAACATTTTATCCTTAGAAAATGTTAAAACATACCAAACATCCATTCATATAGACGTTACAAATAAATTTTCCAGCAACATCAACAAAAAATCAAAAATCGTAAACATGAATTCGAGTACATGTATATTATTCAAAATCAAAATTCACGCAGTTATCCACAAACGTACTGTACATAACTTTTTCGTTATCATTTCTGACCCATCACGTTAAAATGGACCATATAGAAAGTGCGAAAAATATCGACCCTAGTAAGTCTGCGCAGTCTGCGCAGCCAGACTAGGGCCGACACTTTTCACTTTTATGTAATTTTCTAAATCTGGAATGTTTTCACTATCTTACTACATGTTCGTTTCTCGCATTCGGAATCTGGTTGGCCTGTGCTGGGTCTGGCAAGTTTGTCAAACTTTGGATTTTTGGAGCTTGGATAAGCCCTTTTAGCGTGATGGGTCACATTTCTTTTAATTTCAAATCCATCGACAGAGAAACAGATAAGAGGAGATTGAAATATTCAATTTAATTGTTAAAGGGTTGACCTAGAGGGAGGGGTTTCAATGGGGGGGGGGGGGGGGGGGGGTCCGGACCTCCCCCTCTGGCATTGGCCGAAAAATTATCTTTTTACCACATAACTGTAGTATAATGTCATATCGCTGCTTTTCAACGTAAACCTCGTAACTGCAGCTTAAAACAAGTTGCAGTTACGAGGTTTTCGTTGAAAAGCAACTATGTTTGTCACTGTTTAAGCCATCATTTGGGCTTGGACCTCTCCCCCTGGAAATAATCCTGGGTCCGCCCATGATGTTCATTTCAAATTCAACCCTATGTGATGAGTTCTCATATGAATCGTCTGAACGAGATGTTTCTAATGATTACCCCCAAAATGAAAGGTTTTTTTTTTTATTTTATTATTATTATTATTTTGAAAAGCCATTATTTCCTCTTTACTGTAGCTCTGCAACACACTCATGATATTTCCCCCATGTCTTTGACACAATATAAATGTGTCTTGTAGAATTATTTATTTCTGATTATTTTATTGAAATTCACTATGATATGACCCTTTTTTATAAAAAAAATCCCTTTAACATTTCAGTCGAACAGATCCAGATCATCATGTGATATATGCATCTGGGACTGCTGATTTGGACCAAAGCTACTTTACTTACATGTATTTAAAGCTGTTGTACGTGTCACGAAGAAGCTTTGAGAGAACCACATGGATCTTGGTCAGACTTTGTGTTCACGCAGACTGGCCTGGAACTATGCTGGTCTCAGATGCTTGATATAAGAATCTGTATTAATCAGAGATATGTAGCTTTAAAAGGATGACGACTTTCTATGTTCTCTTTACGTGCGTTGTGCTCACTCATTAAGATTGTATCATGGAGACGATTCAAATGAGTACCCACAGCATGGGCTTTGGATTAACAATTTTATATAACAATTTCAGAATGGTTTCATCCCGTTTAACTATTGATCAGACTGTAAACATGTATGTATGATACTTACCACAAATAGTTCCTTCTCAGTATCAGTAAATATTTGGACTTGTATCACACATTTCTGACATTGTCTAGAACAAATTAAAAACAACAAAACTATATCGCTCATCTCTTTCGAATAACTTGAATTGAAATCAAAATATATAACACAATAGAACCAACCATATCATACAATCTTCTAAACGCTATCTTACAAAACATACCACTATTAAAGTGACATTTCACATTAATGTCATTTTTCTAAAAGTATGTTTTGATGCAAAGATTGTTTATTCTAATGAGTAGAAATGCTCTCAGTTTTTTGAAGTTGTTACTAGCGAAAAATATGCCTTGAGACAGAAATTACAAATTCTATATAAATCTGAACTGTTGTCCACAACAATTTGTTTAATTTTAGCACAAAAATATTTATTTCTCGAAAACGGTTCAACATTTTAACTTGAAATTTTCAGAATTGTCATAAGAAAAGATGATCTTTCAGATAAAATTAACTTCAAATTTATATAAAAATAAATGTGAAATGTCACTTTAATGTAAAGCAAATGACCAGTTGCGATTTTAAGTAAAACGCCTTAGTTGGATCTTTATCAAAGAATCAACGAAAGCTTCGGAAAACATTGAGTCAAACGGGAAAATACTGACCACCATCATTATCTGACAAAGTTCAGTTTTCATGTTTTGTCCAAGTTTCTTAATATAACAAAATTTGACATCGCGTATGATAATGGTATGCCCCTTCCATGGATATATTAATAGAATAAGTCGAAAATGTAACATAGAAGAATAACTTATTAAAAGGAAAATAGATATGACAATACAATGTTATTATCTACCAAACAATCACATCTATTGGCTATACAAGTAAACTTTCTAAAAATATCAATAGGCAATCAAACATCTCAAACATAAATCATGTGCAATTTTCAGAGGAACAGATCATTAGGCCGGGGTGAAACAATTCTTAATTTGCTATTTAAAAAAAACAAATCCCTATGTTGTTGATACTCATTTGACGTTTCTCGATGAGATGGGATTATTGCAATGAGTACCCAAAACTTAGGGTTTGGTGGCGATTTGTTTTGGAAAGAGTTAGAAAAATTCAGACTGACAATGTACCCAGCATCAGCCTGGAACAGCATGTGAATTCCGGTTTGGACTCGTGCTACTAATTAACCAATTACCACACAGTGACTCCTAATGACTCCGCCCATGAAATTGGCCTTGGGAAAGACTGTGGAAAATGAAGAAATTGCTTATGACAAACAATTTCTTCATTTCCCACAGAGTTTCCTATATAAAAAGACAAAAAAATACAAAGTCTCATTCACTTGAAATTGTCGTCTAGGACAGGCTAAAATTTTGTCGTTTGGTAAAGGGTTAACGTTTGCTAAAAGTCATAAAGAAACTGTAAGAGAAAAGCATGGATACTGATCAGACTCTGTGATAATGCAGGGAGGTTATCAACCATGCTGGTCTAAAATGATTGAAAGACACAACAAGGTATAGATAATATCATATTTTGCGTTTAAATGTGAGTTTATAGATTTTTTTCTAATGACAATGAACTTGTTAAAAAAAAGACCGGGTTTACCGTTTTGTATTGACAAACTGTTGGTGTTGTTATAAAATCTCGTAACTACGGCTTCGATAAAGCCGTAGTTACGATATTTTATAACAACACCGACGGAATACATTGATCGCGAAAAAAACCGTTCCTCGCTTTGGCCGAGTTCACCACCAGTGTATATGAATTAATTAGAGATACAAGCCTTTCAAAAAATGTTTTCTTTATTTTTCATCAAACCGTACGTTCTGAATACTCATTTGAATCGTCTCGACGAGACGATCCAAATGAATAACATATATTAGGGACTAAATTAGAAATGAACATTTGAAAATGGTTTCACCCCCGTAAATTGTTGATCTGTCTGTAAACAAGTATGTATGACACAGACCACAAATGTTATATCTCAGTATCAATAATATTTTACTTGTTTTAAACATTTCTGAACTGTCTAGTAAAATATTCAAACGACAAAAATAACCCCAATCACTTCATTCAAATAATCATACTACAATAGATATGTATCACAATAACACCAACAACATCCTAAAATTACTTAAACATTTTTTAACAAACAACCAAACTATACTCCTTTTCTGTCTAATCAATTACTGTACATTGACGCATTTGACTCCATCACTAGAAAAGGGATTGGGAAAATATGGTTGAAAATGAAGAAATTGCTTGTGACAAGCAATTTCTTCATTTTCAACAATGTTTTCTAACCTAAAATGAAAATACATGTAAATTAAAAGTGTCTTCAACTTGAAATTGTCATCTATTACATGTTTCAAATTGGACCAATCCAAAATTTTGCCGTCTTAAGATGAGTTAAGCAAATTTTGGCCTGTTGCGATTGTGAAAATAAAACGTGCTAGTTGGATCCTAGTTATAGAAGGATGTAGAAAACATTGAAGCAAACGTATGAAATACTGATCACCATCATTTTCTATTGAAGTTCAGTTTTCATGTTTTATCCACTTTTTATTTTCTTGAGTTAATCATTTGTTAATTTACCAATCTAAATTGTGTTTTAAAATCGTCGAAAAAGATTTGTTCGTATCCCCTTTATCCCTTTCCCAAGAGGATATCGCGTGTTAAATGTTTTTTCTTGCCAATAAATTTAGTCTACTCTGACCTAAATTACGCTTTTTTGCACAATAATTATGATCTCACAACGGGAATTCATTCATTCATTCATTCATTCATTCATTCATTCATTCATTCTTCATTCATTAATTAATTCATTCATTCTTCATTCATTCATTCATTAATTAATTAATTAATTCATTCATTCATTCATTCATTCATTCATTCTTCATTCATTCATTCATTCATTCATTCATTCATTCATTCATTCTCATTCATTCATTCATTCATTCATTCGTTCATTCTCATTCATTCATTCATTCGTTCATTCTCATTCATTCATTCATTCGTTCATTCTCATTCATTCATTCTTTCATTCGTTCGTTCGTTCATTCATTCATTCATTCATTCATTCATTCATTCATTCATTCTTCATTCATTCATTCATTCATTCATTCATCCATTCATTCATTCATTCATTCATTCGTTCATTCATTCATTCTTCATTCATTCATTCATTCATTCATTCATTCATTCATTCATTCATTCATTCATTTACGCATGCATTAAACAATTCATTCAGCCATTCAATCTAAATCGCCAATTTAACCCGCTCCAAAATCGGGCTATGTTTTTAAATCTTATCTTGAAATGGGAAAGGAAACACATCCAGGCAAAATACAAAAATACTAGTAATTTCCCTCATTTTTCCTGAATCAAATCTCTCTTAATAGATGATAGATGGCTTTTATCCTTTTAGTCAAGGGTCTGTATGAAAATGAAATTAAAGACTTTCTTGAGTAGCAACTATTTTGTCGCCTTCTCTTATTTTCAATTTTGAAATTGGGCTTGGACTTTTGTACTTTGAGAAAAGACGACATCTTCTGAATTTGTAAAATGTCCAGACATCTTAAAGGGTGCCTTCTCTGTGAGAAAGTAGACCTTAGCTCGCGAAATGTGATCGAAATCTTCCCTGTAAGGTATTTTTGTAATCTTTGTACGGTCTTTCTGCCCTATTTTACTGTTTAGTTCATGTTCATTTTCTAAATACGAAATCTTTTTGACTTCTGCTAAGTCTGTCCTGTTTTAAATTGACTTGTAAGAATATCTCTCTTAGCATGTCGGGCCACATTTATGAAAGGAGAGTAACTGCTATCACGCAAAGCAGAACAAGTACAATCGCTGGCATTTTCAAGGTTGTTCCTTCATTAGTGCTTTTGTCAGCCAGGATGGTATCATCTACACACACCCTGGCGCTTGATCCTTCCTTGTCCCCTACGATATCGAACTCGCGGTCATGCAGGATTCTCTTGGTAAGGTTACTCTCAAGATATGACCGATCGTGACCAAGAATGAACTCATCCGGTCGCAGCTGGATTTGACCACAGAAGAATAATTTAGTGACAGTTAGGGAATTTCTTTCTCTAGCACGATTGATTGTTACTTCTTCCCATCTTATTGGTCCGCATTTAAAGTAGTTTTCTCTTGGTAGGTCATTGGTCTGCCTGTGCTGCCATGATGGTTGTGAAATCAATCGGTTGTCGCCGTCAGGGGTAATGCGAATTTTGTACTCAAGAAAAGACTGGGTCAAATGGTACATCTTCGAGTTCCATTCAAATAGCCAGGGCAGTTGAATCGAATCTTCAATGTCGTCGTAAACATTTCTGGTGCGTGTTTTATCCCACGTTAGCATAATGACAGCAATTGCATTTTCATCGCATTTCGTCATGTTAATTCTATACAGAATTTTATGGACGCCCCATCGCTCTGGCCAGGGTTTGCTCTCTAAAATACCTTGTACTAAACGCTCCCCATATGTTTCAGAGCTTCCATTGCCAAAATCAAGCGGTTCCTTTGGTGCAAGCTTTATGTTGACATATCCGCTATTTCTTTCTAGGTAGTTTCCAAATGCTCCACAGTCACCATTCTCATTCCTTATCTTTCCAGTAGGACAGTAGACTTGTTTGCAGATTTCTGGTTCCTGTACAGGAAACAGATGTTTAAGATGTAATTTGTGAATATTGACTAATTGATTTTGGACTCTACAGGACATGAACAGATTTTTAGAGAGAATAATAAAGTGCTGCTTGTCTGCCATTTGTTATTTTCACTCATACATATCCCTTCTTTCAATTTATATGAGACTGAAATCCAAGTAGACATAATTCCAAGTTCTAGACTATATATTCCTTCAAGTGATAAGTCAAAATTCAAATGTCGGACAAAATGATTGGCAAAACTGATTCAAGGCTCTTTTGTAAAAGAATTTTCGATTATCAACAAAAAATAGTGGACAGCCGTATGATATTTGAAAGTAAAATATCGTCGGTGGGAAGTCAAAACCTCGTAACTCCAGCTTATTCAAGCTGTAGTTACGAGGTTTTGACTCACCACCAACGATATGAGGTAGTAATAAGAGAACACCAATAAAGGTTAACTTCTTTACATCAAACCTTACCTTTGGCTTTTCGTCTGTCACTTTCTGTGTCAGGCAAACCTCATTCTTGTTTTTTGAGCCCGGAGCCTTATTGATCGTGTGCATCATTTTCGTGCCGAGAATGAAGGTGAGTGAGTCGCCAAATGTTCTGAAACCGTTTTTGGGACAAGTGAGAAATTCTGGATTTCTATTTGTGTTTCCACACAGGGAACAAAACGCGTTTTTGTATAAAACGCCGTTCTCTACATTTACGGTGGGCGAGTTGAGTCCACTTTCGCAAAGATTTTGTATGACGTCGAAGGTCAGGTTAGGTGGATTAAAGCCACGCGGGAAAGAGATAGATTGACTCGTGCAGGTATCTCTCGCATCTCTATAGCAACGGCTATCTTTCAAAGCGAGGGGGTCAGTGAACGTGAAATCAACGTGGCACTCTGGTGTAAGAAATCCCGTTTCTAAAACATTCAGAAAATCCGTCAGAGAGTTAACTACTCTTGTCTCCTTCCTTATCCGCTTACAGACAAGTTCTGCAGAGAAGGATTCTGTGTTTGGGATACCATGACAGCGTGCACACAACACATTCTTGTAAACTGCGCCAGTATCTCTAGAAAACACTGGATAATATGGACCCAGTGGTGTTATTTCGATGTCGTCGCATGTTGGGTGAACGACAACTTTCGGGGAGATTCTAATTGACCTTCTGTCGACACAACCTCCTTTTGGTCTCGCTACAATCGTTTTGTAAGCCGGGACAAAGCCGTTAATCACTTCTGGTTGGCCTAGACGAGTGTACAAACATTCAGTCAGACTGGTAGCCGGCTGTGGTTCACTGTTAGATATGTAGTCGTCAGGATAGCAGCAGTTGTCCTTTTGTTTACAATCTGGGTGACAGGAACAGCCTGTAAGATTGTATTTTTAAACATTCTTTTGGTACTGTGAAATTTTTGGTTTGTATTCGTATAAATCATCAGATTGCCGAGAGCACTATAAGTGGACGTCTCTGATTGATTGATCGGGATTGTAAATGAACGATAGAAATTTCTTTTTTTTTTTCTTTTTTTATTAGACGTTTTACGTCTTATCATATAAGATCGATTGCAGACATACGTAATGGGCTTTATTACCAAAAACCCAATCCCAGACTTCAAATTGATTTGATGGCCGTTTCAAGAAAAGCTATTTGTATCTATAAACAATCACTATCAATTTAATTACGCAATTTAATTTATGCCGTGCGATTACCAATTTCGTCTGCTTGTCTCGATTTAACCATAGTTTCGTCATCAGTTACACATTTTGTTGATTTTTTTAAATGATGAAACAAAGCAATGTATTTAGGTAGAGCATTCGCCTTGTACCCATTACACAGGTCTGTATCTAGCAGGCTGTAGGTTCGAATTATACTCAGACATTGTCTTTTTTATCATCTTTTTTCCTACTTTTATCTCAATAAACGTTAGAAAAAAGCGAACTCGGTGAATTAGACTCGATCTAAACACAAAGGACCTCTATGGATAAGGTGAGAAATCTCCCTAAAAGGCTCTAATGGAAAAGTCAATTTTCAAAACATTCAAATTGACAATTATTTCTAGCTGTATTGCTAGATGTATACGTAAATCATGTGAAAACTGATTTTGTACAATCAAAACGATTCGACATGCACAGATAACTCTTGATTTCTCGCCTTATCCATATAGGTTCTTTACATTCTCTCCACAGAGTGATCGTGCTCTTCATATAATCATCTCCGAGAGGGACTTCTTCGGCTAGAGTCCTAGAATCGTGGTCTACCGAGGGATAACGTCTTTAGATACTGTAACAGTTCCATTTCCTATTTTATACTTTAGAGGAAGAAAATATTATTCTGTTTGCATCAGAAGAGCTCTCAAATTTAAGTATTGATTTGATTAAAATGGGACTATTTGCATTTTCTTAAGCTTCCATAACAGAAGCGATATGAAAGAGCCTCTCTGAAAGAGAACGACACATTCTAAGAAAATAAAAGAATAACGCATATCATTTACTTGCAACGGCAGCAGTTTTTAATTGGACGTCCGAAAGGACGTACAATTCTTATAACCACTTTTGGACAGGCGAAATGGGTTTTCATTACCAAAAAACCCTTTCTCAGACTCAATTGCCAGTTGACCAAAATTCAAAATAGATTTTGCGACAATACAGGAAAACTGTCGTATCTTTTCCTACTTTCTATGTGTTCTCTAACAAATACTATAAGATTCATTGGCCGATTCAATTCATGCCACGTCTTAACCAACTTTACGATCTTTTTTTCGATTTAATCATTTTCTTGTAGTTTTTTTACTTTCGTAATATTTATTGTGTAAAGGGTAAGATCTTTAGAAAGCGATACATGCATACGCTATGGTTATAATGTAAACAGACACCCTATATCATCAGCAGCCGCGATAGCTCAAACGGGAAAGGATTAACCTCGCAACCCTTTTTCAGTTTGAAATTTGGAACGCCGTTGGTTCAAAACCAGTTCGGATTATTTCTTCTGTAAAACGTTTGTTTTTCTTGATGTGTTTACTGAAAACACACATTTTAGAATGATTATATTCTGTTTTAATTCGGGAGAAAGGGAGGAGCCAAATAAACGGTTCATTACATTTAGCTTGAGGAGAAACAGCCTTGCCGCTTAGCGGTAAATCGTCGGTATTATTGCAAAACCTTATAACTACAGTGTGTATCAGGCTGTAGTTACGTTACGAGGTTTTATTACAACACATTTTACAATTGAACATTCTTTCAATTTCGAAATGTGTTCATGCTCGTCCCGCACGTTTTTCTCTTATCTCAACCAAAATATCGAGCAGTAAACTCTTTGCTTAGACACACCCTTTCAGGTGAAAAAAAATTGGATTATACCCAATTTAATGCACGTATTGTGTATGATAGGTTCGTTTTCTTTGATCATTGTTGTTTAAGTCTTTGACATATTTAAAGGAACGGGGTTTCCACGAGACGTACTTTGGAACCAGGGTTTTGAAAATGATTATCGGGGAGTGAGTTCATTTCGCAACTCGGGTTCGACTTGATGACAAATCGGGTTTCCATCTGAACAGCCTCAGATGAGACACTAGTGAAATCCACCTATTCAGAAAAATAGTTGCTCTTACGAGTTTTTTTTTTCTCCAGCATCTGTATCACTGATATTCGACAGTATCATGACCTATTTACATACTGATCGATGATCATGACAACAATGATTATTACTAGTATAAGACTAAGTGACAGCGATCTGTATTTATTTCGTTTAAGAGACCCGTTTACGTGTATTGAGCTAAGAAGATGAAGCAATGGGTCTGCAACAGATGGTACCTGGATGATCGTATGAATATGTTTACAGATAGGGACATTGCTATTCTCAAATTTTCGTTGATAATGATATGAAGATTTAAATTGCTTATTGTACTCCACTGTCATTTTCCCGACGGCACGTTCCCAATTTCTTCTTTTTATGCACATCTGTAGATGTAAGGATGCTGCGGTAGTACTTGTATGAGGAATCCATCGTTAGGTGCTCCAATGCATCTGGTATTTTGTTTCAGGAAAAGTATGTATTGAATTTGTTTTGTAACCACAGCCAGGGAAAACTGCTACCGTGTTTTTTTTCTTTTTTTACTCTAAACAGGAATGAAAATCAAAGTGCTTGGAGCACTATATTTAGACGCCTCTCATTGATTGAGCGGAATTGTATGTAAATGATCGGCGTTTCATTACTTTATTTCGTTGAATTTGTGTTAAGATCGATTCTAAATCACTGCGGTCGTTTTTTCGCCAACGATGGTGGAGATAGAAGTCGAACAAGAGTGCCATGGTCACAATATACGCCGCCACTTATAAAACTTGAGACAAAAAAAATGACATTGACAAGGATTTATAAATATTCACACAAAAACCTGTAAAAAGTTGTGTTCACAAAAAGGTTTTTATAAATATCCAGTAAAAAACCTGGAAGGAATTGCGTTCACGAGACTGAAATATCATTAAGCCCTAGAGACTAAGATTGAAGGGGACATAACTCAGGCAAAAATCAATGAACCATAAAATCCTTACTTCATGCACATCTACCAATTAAGGTAATAACATCCACCAAGTTTCATAAGGATCCAGTCAGAATCTTAGAAGAAGTTGTGTTGACAAGGCTGCAATTTCAATCAGCCCCAGAGACTAAAATTTAAGGGGGCATAACTCTAGAAAAAATCAATGAACCATAAAATCCTTCCTTCATGCAAATCTACCAATTGAGGTGATTGACCAAGTGTCATTAATATCCAGCCATAACCGTAGGAGGACTTGCGTTGACAAGGCTGCAATTTCAATAAGCCCCACAGACTAAGTTTTAAGGGGGCATAACTCAGGCAAAAATCAATGAACCATAAAATTCTTCCTTCATGCACATCAAGAGGTTTTATTACAACACATTTTACAATTGAACATTCTTTCAATTTCGAAATGTGTTCATGCTCGTCCCGCACGTTTTTCTCTTATCTCAACCAAAATATCGAGCAGTAAACTCGTCGAATAACCTCTTTGCTTAGACACACCCTTTCAGGTGAAAAAATTGGATTATACCCAATTTAATGCACGTATTGTGTATGATAGGTTCGTTTTCTTTGATCATTGTTGTTTAAGTCTTTGACATATTTAAAGGAACGGGGTTTCCACGAGACGTACTTTGGAACCAGGGTTTAGAAAATGATTATCGGGGAGTGAGTTCATTTCGCAACTCGGGTTCGACTTGATGACAAATCGGGTTTCCATCTGAACAGCCTCAGATGAGACACTAGTGAAATCCACCTATTCAGAAAAATAGTTGCTCTTACGAGTTTTTTTTTCTCCAGCATCTGTATCACTGATATTCGACAGTATGATGACCTATTTACATACTGATCGATGATCATGACAACAATGATTATTACTAGTATAAGACTAAGTGACAGCGATCTGTATTTATTTCGTTTAAGAGACCCGTTTACGTGTATTGAGCTAAGAAGATGAAGCAATGGGTCTGCAACAGATGGTACCTGGATGATCGTATGAATATGTTTACAGATAGGGACATTGCTATTCTCAAATTTTCGTTGATAATGATATGAAGATTTAAATTGCTTATTGTACTCCACTGCCATTTTCCCGACGGCACGTTCCCAATTTCTTCTTTTTATGCACATCTTTAGATGTAAGGATGCTGCGGTAGTACTTGTATGAGGAATCCATGGTTAGGTGCTCCAATGCATCTGGTATTTTGTTTCAGGAAAAGTAAGTATTGAATTTGTTTTGTAACCACAGCCAGGGAAAACTGCTACCGTGTTTTTTTTCTTTTTTTACTCTAAACAGGAATGAAAATCAAAGTGCTTGGAGCACTATATTTAGACGCCTCTCATTGATTGAGCGGAATTGTATGTAAATGATCGGCGTTTCATTACTTTATTTCGTTGAATTTGTGTTAAGATCGATTCTAAATCACTGCGGTCGTTTTTTCGCCAACGATGGTGGAGATAGAAGTCGAACAAGAGTGCCATGGTCACAATATACGCCGCCACTTATAAAACTTGAGACAAAAAATGACATTGACAAGGATTTATAAATATTCACACAAAAACCTGTAAAAAGTTGTGTTCACAAAAAGGTTTTTATAAATATCCAGTAAAAAACCTGGAAGGAATTGCGTTCACGAAACTGAAATATCATTAAGCCCTAGAGACTAAGATTGAAGGGGACATAACTCAGGCAAAAATCAATGAACCATAAAATCCTTACTTCATGCACATCTACCAATTAAGGTAATAACATCCACCAAGTTTCATAAGGACCCAGTCAGAATCTTAGAAGAAGTTGTGTTGACAAGGCTGCAATTTCAATCAGCCCCAGAGACTAAGTTTTAAGGGGACATAACTCTAGAAAAAATCAATGAACCATAAAATCCTTCCTTCATGCAAATCTACCAATTGAGGTGATTGACCAAGTGTCATTAATATCCAGCCATAAACGTAGGAGGACTTGCGTTGACAAGGCTGCAATTTCAATAAGCCCCACAGACTAAGTTCTAAGGGGGCATAACTCAGGCAAAAATCAATGAACCATAAAATTCTTCCTTCATGCACATCTACCAATTGAGGTGATAACATTGACCAAGTTTCATTAAGATCTAGCCAGAAACTTAGGAGGAGTTGTGTTGACAAGGCTGCAATTTAAATAAGCCCCAGAGACTAAGTTTTTAAGGGGCATAACTCTGGCAAAAATCAACGAACCATAAAATCCTTCCTTCATGCACATCTACCAATTGAGGTGATAACATTGACCAAGTTTCAAGAAGATCCAGCCAGAAACTTAGGAGGAGTTGCGTTGACAAGAAAAGTGGACGGACGGACAGACTAAGAAGATGACGCCAATATACGTCCGCCTCCGGCGGCGTATAAAAAAAGATGATTAAAAAGAACAAAACAATGTCTGAGTAGAATTCGAACCCAGGGCCTTCCGGATATAACATGTGTAAATAGTACAAGGTGAGTGCTCTGCTAAGTGAGCTATCGCGGCTTTCATTTATGTAGCGCGTTGGCTTACATTTTGAATAAATTGCTTTGTAGCGTACTTTATAAAATCAATGAAAAGTATAACTGACGACAATACTCATAGTAAACCGAAACAAGAAGACAAAAGTGCTAATCGCATGGCCTTAATTGAATTTGGTAATCAAATTAATAGTGATTATTCATAGCGACAAATCAGTTGTCTTGAAACGGCAATCAAATCAATTTGAAGCCTGAGAAGGGTTTTCTGGTATTTAAGCAGATTTCGTATGTCCGAAACCGATCTTATAGAATTAAACACAGAAGAATGAATAAAATATCTTTCGTTCATGTACAATCCCGCTCAATCAATCAGAGACGTCCAATTACAGTGCTCTCAGCACTTTGATTCCTGGTTGTAGTTAAAACAATCAAAATCAATACATATTTTTCCTAAAATACCAGACATATTGGAACACTTAAACATTGATTCCTCATACCAGTACTACCACAGGATCCTTAAACATCGGATGTGCACACAAAGAGAAAATTGGCAATGTGCCGTTAGGAAAATGGCAATAATTTTACATAGGGCAGGTTTAAAAAATAAAAAAAAAGAAAATGTGACCAAAGTGTGACATTTAAATGTTAAGAATAACAGCTATTTTTACAGAATTTCATCTAGATTTCTTAATTAGGGTGGCTAAAAACTATTCTAAATGGTTAAGCAGTGCCCAAATTATAATTTTAAATTTATGTTCGCTACTTTTACCCAAAATTGTGTGCACGATCTTGCAAAATGACAAAAAAAGCGTTCACTCCTGACAGAATATATATTGCACAATACGAGAAATTGTAATCCACGAATCACTAAATAGTAGAGTGCAGAATGCCCACAAGGTTGATGGCTTCCTACCTAAAATAATTGAGTGGTATATTTCTGGCTGAATAGAATAAAATGAGAACACGTTTTAAAAAGAAAAGTGTTTCACTCCTGACATCAAATTCAAAGGGTTATTGTATAAGACAGACTCCACATCCTAATCCAGTGAAAATAAGATGAAAAGGTAATTTTAAGATGATGATGCACATGTTGTTTTATGAATAACAAGTGCATATTGTAGTATCCTGTCACTGTCTTTAATTTACCATAGCTTGGAAACCTGGCATAAGTGAAAAATGTGACACAAAAAGCGTTTCACACTTGAAATGTTTGATATGTTTTAATGACATATCTTTTTCATATGTGAAGCGATTTTCTTTAAACTTGGTACCCAGTATATAGACACAATAACACATCTTTTTAGATTTGATTGGTTGAATATGTTTCTCTCTAAAAGCCGAGGCATGTTAAATGTGAATGGTCACATTTTTTTAAACTTGCCCAATATGCAGTTTGAAATCTTTATACCATTATTAACCATCATGTGAAAATTGCAAAGTCCCCGTCTCAACGCATATTCAGTTATTCACCCAGTCATCGAGGTACCATTGTCACTGTTCTAGATTAATTGCTTCATCTACTAATCAAAATACATGTACACGTGAACAGGTCACTAAAACGTAATAACTACAGATCGTTGTCGCTCGATCTTATGATATTCATTGTGATGTCATGATCATTGATCAGTATGTTTCTAGGTCATAATATTGTCTAGTGCCAGTGATACAGATGCTGGAGAAAAATAAAACCCGTAAGAGCAACTATTTTTATGCCCCCTTTCGAAGAAAATGGGGGTATATTGATTTGCAAGTGTCGGTCGGAAGGTCGGTCGGTCGGTCGGTCGGTCGGTCGGTCGGTCGGTCCGTATGTCGGTCGGTCTGTCCGTAGACCAAACCTTGTCCGGATCATAACTCAAAAAGTATTAAAGGTAGAGTCATGAAACTTCATAGGTGGATAGATCTCATTATGGAGAGGTGCAGTGCACAAGAACCGTAACTCTGCCGATCAAATTTTTTGAGTTATTGCCCTTTGTTGATTTTATAACTTGATTCTTGTCCGGAGCATAACTCAAAAAGTATGTAAGGTACAATCATGAAACTTTACAGGTTGATAGATCTCATTATGGAGAGGTGCAGTGCACAAGAACCGTAACTCTGCTGATCAAATTTTTTGAGTTATTGCCCTTTGTTGATTTTATAACTTGATTCTTGTCCGGAGCATAACTCAAAAACTATGTTAGGTAGAATCATGAAACTTTACAGGTGGATAGATCTCATAATGGAGAGGTGCAGTGCACAAGAACCGTAACTCTGCTGATCATATTTTTTGGGTTATTGCCCTTTGTTGATTTTATAACTTGATTCTTGTCCGGAGCACAACTCAAAAAATATGTAAGGTAGAATCATGAAACTTTACAGGTGAATAGATTTCATTATGGAGAGGTGCAGTGCACAAGAACCGTAACTCTGCCAATCAAATTCTTGGAGTTATTGCCCTTTGTTGATTTTTACACTTAATTCTTAACCTTGCCTATATATCGTGTCCTTTTACACATACATCCTTGATATCTCACACATAGATACCTCCTATCAACATCATTCACATTTAACCATGACCTTGGACCTTGTGACCTTGACCTTGGAGTTTGACCTACTTTAAAAAAAATTAAACCCGGCATATATCTCATGACCTTTTACAAATACAGCCTTGATATTTCACACATGGACACATCTTACCAAGACCTTTCACAATTGACCATGACCTTGGACTTTGTGACCTTGACCTTGGAGTTTGACCTACTTTTAAAAAAAACTTTAACCTGGCCGATATGTCATGTCCTTTTACACATACAGCCTTGATATTTGACACATGGAAACCTCCGACTTAGACCTATCACATACGACTATGACCTTGGACCATGTGGCCTTGACCTTGGAGTTTGACCTACTTTTAAAAAAAATAAACTGGGCCTATATCTTATGTGCTATTACACATACAGCCTTGGTATTTCACACATGGACACATCTTACCAAGACCTTTCACATTTGACCATGACCTTGGACCTTGTGACCTTGACCTTGGACTTTGACCTACTTTAAAAAGAACTTTAACCTAGCCGATATATCATGTCCTTTTACACATACAGCCTTGATATTTGACACATGGACACCTACGACCAAGACCTTTCACATTTGACCATGACCTTGGACCTTGTGACCGTGACCTTGGTGTTTGACCTACTTTTATAATACATTAACCTGGCCTATATTTCATGTCATTTTACATATACAGCCTTGATATTTCACACATGGTCACTTCCAACCAAGATATTTCACTTTGACCATGACCTTGGACCTTGACCTTGGAGTTTGACCTACTTTTAGAAATATCTAACCTAGCCTTTATCTTATGTCCTATTACACCTACAGCCTTGATATTTCACACATAGACACCTCCTACAAAGACCTTTCACATTTGACCATTACCTTGAATATTGCAACCTTGACCTTGGAGTTTGACCTACTTTTAAAAAGACTGAAACCAGGCATATATATCATGTCCTTTTACACCTACAGCCTTGATATTTCACACATGGACACCTCCAACCAAGACCTTTCACATTTGACCTTGACCTTGGCATTTGTCCTACTTTTAAAAACTTTAACCTGGCCTATGTTTCATTTTACTTTTACATATACAGCTTTAATATTTCACACATAGACACCTCCTACCAAGACCTTTCATATTTGACCATGACCTTGGACCTTATTAACTTGACCTTGGACTTTGACCTACATCAAATGTAGGCCCTTGAGGGGGCATATATGTTTTACAAACATCTCTTGTTCAAATAGACGGATATGACTAGCGCACACCCTATTACCGGCTATCACTCGGGCCTTTTCAAACCTCGTGCAGTATCATCGATAAATGGCGGGTACACTGGGTAGGTCATACTTTTCCCTTTTTTTGTTTCGTGTTATTACGCTTCTCAGCTATAGTTTGTAGTATACTAGGCTGTCCATATATTTGACTACCTACATGTCAAATATTAGCCCGAAGATTTCTCAATCAACAAAGTTATTCAACGACAAAGTCGTAACTTCACATATTTTATGTAAAATCCACCCTTCCATGCAAATTTTAGAAAAACACTAAAGAGAATTTTAGAAGTTTTATTACAAAATAGAAATCTAGTATATAATCAAACAACTACTCGTTTGCGAAGACGATCAACTGTTCCTTTATATCGTTATAGTCAAACAAAGTTTGGTAAGGTACAAATTTATACTATCACGAACAGAACATACGTCTTCAATATGCTGTTCGTGACAGCCAAATCGACATCAGTGATCAATTTTAATCGGCCAGTCTGAACTTAATTCAATTCAAACAGTTTTCTCAATTTACATAGTGTAAGAAAATTGATTGACCTTTTTAATTGTTATATTAGTTCTAACGATCACCTTATAATTTCCTCATTATATTGACTGAAAGTTGGATTTTACATAAAAATATGTGTAGTTATGACTTTGTTGTTGAATAATTTTGTTGTTTGAGGAATATTTGGGCTAATACTTGACATGTAGGTACTCAAATATATGGTCAGCCTAGTACACTACAAAATATAGCTAAGAAGAGTTTTAACACAAACAAGAGCCGTCAGAGACGGACAATGCTCCCCGAATAATGCATTGTCACAATAAGTGTATGCCATGCAGAGCTAACATAAACCTAGCAAATGTTAAGCCCCCTTTTTGCATGACATAATTTTCATAACCAAATTACACATAGTTTATTGTCAAGGGCATCTGATTTACTACTCAAATATGAAATTTCATCAAATTCTGACCATTAGACTAGGAGAAATTAGAGAAAAACTATATTTTACCCTAAGTCCCCTTTTCCCATGACGAGGCCTCAAATCCAAAAACCGGGAAAAGTACATCGGCATTATGTCATAGGGAGTTCACATGGTAAGTTTCAATTGATTTGGCCCAAGGGTTATGGAGAAATCACTTCGGACGGACGGACGGACGGACGGACGGACGGACGGACGGAATGACGGACGGACAGGACGGACGGACGGACGGACGGACAGACAAAGCGGCGACTATATGCTCTCCCTTCGGGGAGCATAAAAAATGGAAAAAGTATGACCTACCCAGTATACCCGCCATTTATCGATGATACTGCACGAGGTTTGCAACGGCCCGAGTGATAGCCGATAATAGGGTGTGTAGCGTCTCACCTGAGGCTGTTCAGGTGGAACACCGGCTACTTGTCGTCGAGTCGAACCTGAGTTGCGAAATTAACTCACTCCCCGATAACTAATGTGAAAACCCGTTTCATTTATTAATCGCATGGAAACCCCATTTCTTAAAGCATGTCATTCTTAGATAGCAGCGATCAAAGAAAAAGAATATGTCAAACACAGTACATGTATTTAATTAAGTAATCATTCTAAAAATGCCTGCTTGCAGAAAAAAAAAACATATTCAAAACAAAGGTTTTAACAAAAGTTATACAGAAGAAATGACCCGAACTTGTTTAGAGCCAACGGCGTTGCAAATGCCAATCTGAAACCTGGTTGCAAAGCGAATCCTTTTCCGTTTGAGCTATCGCTGCATTGCTTTCTAAAGATACCCTTTACACAATTTCACGAAAATCAAATCACTACTAAAATGGTTTTATCGAAACAAGATCAATAAGCTGGTAAAAACGTGGCGTGAATTCAATCGGACAATAAATATTATAGTGTTTGTTAAACGCATAGAAAGCGGGAAAGATAGGACAGTTTTCCTGTGTGGCCATCAAATTAATTTAGAGTTTTGGCCAACTGGTAATTGAGTCTAAGAAGGTTTCTTTTGGTAATAAACCCCGTGTCGAAAGTCCCCGGAGTGTTTTTAAAAACCAATGCCAATTAGTACATGTAAGCTTCGAAAGTGCAGCGACAGAATCAGACAAAGTAAACTGTGTCTGTACAATGTACAATGGACTATAAACGAAAACCATTCGTCAAGAAAGTGAAAACTGTGATTATGAAACAACTGAATGTGTGCAATATATTTGAATTGGGCTATAGATGTACTTAATCACTAAAATTAATCAACATTTTCTTCAGAAATGATGATATCCAGCAAAAAATAGTTGAGTAGGCCTAATATTATTTCCTTGTGCACCTGTCATATCTTTGTACTATGATACAAGTTTCTTTGATACATATATTAGGCCTTTTACTAAATATAGGCATGTTTCGCATAAAGGCCTTTGTCATGCCAAATGAAATCAGCTATAACGCCTGCATGCAGGCATTACCAACTATTTAACACAACGTACAAATTATAAGAATATAAAGAACTTGGGAGGGGCTGCGTATGCTCACAAAAGAAGATGATAAAGACTGACCTCAATAATAACTTGCTTGATATGTTTATTTTAATATCGATGTATGGTCGAAAATTAAAACGAGGTGAGAGCTGTGTAAAGCATTCGCAGTTGTTGTTGCTAATTTTTGTTATAGGCTATGTGGATTAAAAAGACCTACAGAACTGCCTAAGGCCCCAATAACTAACGCACAAAATAATCGGATAGATTTTAATATTATTATGGACAAAATAGCGGAAAACATGTAGTTATGATAATGAAAAACGTTACCTTGACAACAGGAGACACGACCTATAAAGACTTCTTCATTTGCCTTCACTTTTGCACTTGTGGCGTTACCATCACATATATCCACCAGGGGACATAAATCCTGGACCAACTCGGCGATTGTCTCCCTTACATCGAACCTCGGTGATTCAACGACATCTGCACGTGATGAGGTGATAATACCCAGCTGTAGCAGCACGTGTATCAACAGCTTGAACCTCATCTTGGACGTTCTTCTCTGAAAGATTATAAAGCGTGAATTAAACTTTTCCGACAACTAGGGTAAGTTTCATCGAAACAATTAAGACGTTTTCTTGTCTAAACAATGTCATTCATCTTTAGGAGAAATATCTTGTATAATTTCCAAATCTTAAGACATAGGCAATGCTATCTTTTTTGAAAGACAGACATATTATAAAAATGCTATGGTTAAACTTGCCCCAGAACTGTTTTTGAGGTCTTTAAATAGCCTTTCCAAACAAGACCTGGGGCCCGTTTTACTAACGATCGTACGTTTGATTTTTGCATAATTACCTGTAACAACTTATTTTACTTGGTTGTGAAAACAAACCTAAAATTGATATCTTAAACCTAGAATTAAAACGATATATTTATAACAGCAAACTAAAAAAGATCCTACCTACACAAAACGGCTTCGAACGACACCTTAAACTAGCCTTTGAAATTACCGAGCAAACTAAGAAAAATGAGAGCAAGAAAGAAAATTGGGCAATTATTGGGAGACTGGTACAAGATCAATAAAAGTACAATCGAAATAACACACTTCAAACTATAGCATGCTTTAAACTTGTTCTTCTCTGTTTATCTTTTGTTTGCTTATATACTAGGACAAAAAAGATACGCAACCCCAATTTTTCATACTATTTTCGACAAAATATGTTTTAATGGCTGTTGAGTACATGTTTGATATACCTGCATGCATACGCATAAATACAGTGCCATTTTCTTCAGATGTCGTACATTCATCACGTGATACATGGTAAATTGTTAAAAACTGATTATCCCCTGCCGTGTTTTCTAGATGACTACTATCAAAACAAATTTTCATCAAACGCAAGCTAGAACATAGACAAAGCAGACGCCAAAGCGTGCACACACTCTTCACTACGCTACGCATAGCAAGGCTAGGCCAAAACCAGTGCCTAACTGCAGTACAGATGTTGTTGGTGGAAAAGGTTCAAAATGTTGTCATTAGACATTGATGGGGCAAAAAATCGACACGTTTTTGACTGTATACATTGTTGGCTCTCAATTGGACCACAACCGATTGAGCACGAAGCAGACGTGCAAGAGATATGACGTCAAGGCAGGACCGAATAATCACGTTAACCCCACCTACGGGATAGGTTTAAGACTGCAACGGAGACCGCTAATAACTCGTATGGACTTCACAACATTCAAATATCGGACAAAATTGAACGAAACAGATTGTTTTTTTTTTCGACCTCCGTCCAATTTTTTTGTCGTATTATGTTGACGCTCGGTTTAAACTGGGTGGTTTCTTACTAATGAAATTGACTACCAACAAGATTTTGTGATCTTTACAAGGTGAAATGTTATTGCTTTAAATGTATTAAGTTTTGTTTTAATCTGATTTGAAGTCTTTGCGTAAGAAGGAACTGAAAATGAAGCTGCGTTTCTTTTTTATTTCAGTATATTTACACATCTTTTGTTCTTCCATATAAAGCAATACTTTATTTTCAGAATAAGTTTAAACATAAAAACTGTTTATCACATATGCATATGAAAAGCAAAATTTAAGATTGAACAGTTGACTGTATATTATGCTTATCAACCAAATCATTTCTATACAACTTTCTCATCAAACAACTAAGAATTAGATAACCCTGAAATTAGACGATCGAATATTGATATAACAAGTTACATTTTGATAAAGAAAGTGTGTGAAATTCATTATATACTTAGCAAAAAAAGAAACTTTACATCTTTTATTGCCTTTTTAGATAGCTAAAACGTTTCTCTATGTCAATTAAATCGATAAGTACTAATTTGGCGATGAATTAAGAAGATACAAGCATAAAAATGTTGATGTTTTACAGCGCACGGGCTTTCACGCTTTTCACTTCCGGTTTTCATAACCCTACTCGTGTTAAGCAAGTTCATTTCGAATGTTTTTTGACCTAAAGTGTCACGTACTCTTTATCACTAAAACGAAAAAACAAAATTGTTTGCATTTTCTTATGAAAACAAATATGCCACGGCTATCGGAAAATGACCAAAATCAGGCTGTCGGTATGCTTAGAGCCGGTATGTCTGTGAACAACGTTGCCCTTCATTTTGGATGCTGAAGGCAAATAATTCATAACCTAACGACTCGGTATGCAACTACTGGAGAAGTAAGAGATATGCCCAGATCAGTTAGGCCTCGAGTGACGTCATATAGAGGCGATCGTTTTATCACCGTAACGCATCTGCGTACCCGATTCATCCCAGCAACAATAACTTCTAGACAGCTAGGAGTCTCGGCCCAGACCATACGTAATCGTCTTAGACAAAATAGAGTTGCCATTCGAGCGCGCCGACCTTATAGGGGACACATCATCACTGCCCGCCACAGACACGCTCGCTTAGTATGGGCTCGTCGTCTCAGGCACTTGATAAGAGCTCTATTGCGAAATGTGATTTTTACCGACGAGTCACGCTTTAGGGTGAGCTTTGAGGACGACAGGATCAGGTTTACAGGCGCAGGAACGAGCGATTTGCCCAATGTTGCGTGCAAGAACGAGACAGATTTGGTGTTGGCAGCGTCATGGTTTGGCCGGGTATAACGGACAACCAACGAACAGATTAAGTAATTGTTCATGGTAATCTGAATGCAGTAGGGTATGTGAATATTCTAAGGAATACTCTCCTCCCTTTCATGCATAATCAAGGTCCTGGAGACCACTTGAGATCACACACAGCTCAACGCGCAGCTTTTGGCCCTGAACAGTGTCAGTGTCCTAGAGTGGCCGGCTCTTTCGCCCGACCAAAACCCTATTGAGCACATGTGGGGTGAGCTGGAGCGTCGGGTTCGCAAAAAACATCAAATCAATAACGTGAATGACTTGAGACATGCCCTTCGTTTGGAATGGCAGAACATACAACATCATGTCATCCGTCGGCTCACAAATTCAATGGGAAGGAGAATAGCATTCTGTATTGTGGCAAATGGCGGTTATACACGTTATTAAAATAATGGTTTGCGTTGACAAATTCAGAAATGATACTCAAAAATCACTTTAGGCTTTCGTCATTTTTTGTGATTTTTGACCTTCAAGTTGACCTTCCTTTTTCACACCAATGGTCCCAAACCTTTCTCAAAGTCAAGGACATTGGTTTCAAGTTTCATATAATAATTACATAATTATTCTATATTGCTTCAAAGCAACGCTACAACCGTCAAAAAACCATGTAAAGTTTCTTTTTTTGCTAAGTATAGGTGACCATCGAGAGAGGGAGAAAAACGTTGAATTTCAACGGTTTTATTATACTCCGCAAATATTGACATGAGCCTGTTGAATATGCAACAAGTAGCCTAATTGTGATGCGAAATAATCGCTCTCCAACATATGTTGACACGAGAAGCATGTGCAGAATATAAAGTCATAATGCATGTAGAAACTATCGACTCTGCTCGACAGTGAGGATTGCCGGTGAGTATCGATTATTCCAGGTCAAGTTTACTCATTTCATATTCACCGGGTTCAGGTCAATATTTACGGAGTATACCTGTCTCTCAATGATTTCCAAAGGATGGGTTGCAATAAGGGGTCAAAAAATAGATTTTCTTTAAATTTCGTGGATTGATAGGGTTACATAATACCTTTAATTTGTATGTGTAAAAAATCTAGTTTCGGCTTATTTTTCGAGATATGGGTAAATAAAGTGAGTGGGGTAAGATGGACTGAAACACAGTAGGGGTTATTCTAAGCCGCATATCTTTCTTCTTTTTAGCCCAAGATGCGTGAAAATTTGATTGCATGTTTTGTGATATATGCGTTAAACATTTATGGGCTTATATTTGATATTTTATGTATATCTTTTCCGTAATATTCATTCTTCTTTCTTTCGAAGAATTTCGCTATTTTTTAACGACCAACTTTACCAAACTATCTCCACACGTTTTATTTGAAACCCGATTTCTATGAAACTTAATAGATATATTGTCCAGATATTAATGTAACTTTGTGTGAAATTTGAAAGAAAATCGTTGGCCCGTTGTTGAGATATTTGACCTTGACCTTCAAAATGACTTCAAAACTCGGGAAATGCCAAAATGTGATAGTTAAAGCGCCAATTTTATTCATAAGGATTGGAAACCTGGTTTCTTTTTATTGTTCCTAATGAGTTCCGTAGCAATATTTACTTTTTTGTATCGTACAACCAATGCGGAAGAATGGGGAAGAAAAGAAATTCTTTTTACTTCTCAGTTTTCTTATCAAACTAAATATTGCACATGAAACATGTCTACTCGGAAAGCGCTGTGATTAATATTACTACCACAGGTGAGTGAAATTAAATATTAGCATTATGTTAAGATTGCTAGAACTACCAAAGCTTTATATACAACTTGAGTTGTCTAAGAGTTTATATTCATTCACTCATCTCATGATGGACAAGAATTATCAATTTGCTAGGAGAAAACTAATCATTTTCAGATTGTATTTCTTATGTGGTTATAAAGAAGACGCATTGTGAATAATTTTACTAAATGACCAAATGTGCTTACAATTAATTAACTTAAGCTAAATATTTATATAACGTTATATAATATCAACAAAAAGAAAATAATGTTAAATGTATAGACAGGCCTTAAACAATTATCTGTATATCAATGATTTCATTAGATGAAATGACCGGGTAACTCTGAGGTGACCAAGTTTATTATATTTATTATATCAATTTAACGGTAAAATCATACAATAAAAACCCCAATCGTGTGTGAAATGCATTCTTTTATGAATGGGCTGTCACATGCCATTCAACCCTAACCATTCCCAACAATGCGTAGTTTTAACGGACATTCCCGAATTTGGTGTTATTTTGAAGGTCAAGGTCAAATATCTCAACAACGAGCCAACGCTTTTCTTTCAAATTTCACACAAAGTTACATTAATATACGTATAATACATCTGTAAAGTTTCATAAAAATGGTGTTTCAAATAAAACGTGTGGAGATAGTTTGGTAAAGTTGGTCGTTAAAAAATAGCGAAATTCTTCGAAAGAAAGAAGAATGAATATTACGGAAAAGATATAAATGGAATATCTAATGTAAGCCCATAAATGTTTAACGCATATATCGCAAGACACGCATACAAATTTTCACGCATCTGGGGCTAAAAATAAGAAAGATACGTGACTTAGAATTACCCCTACTGTGTTTCAGTCCATCTTACCCCACCCACTTCATTTACCCATATCTCGGAAAATAAGCCGAAACCAGATTTTTTACACATACAATTTAAAGATATTATGTAACCCTATCAATCCACAAAATTTAAAGAAAATCTATTTTTTGACCCCTTATTGCAACCCATCCTTTAACTATAGCTCAGGAACAGTGATGTTTTTATAAATCACAATAAAATTAGATACCATACAGTCAACTAGCTGATATCAAATGATATTAGATTTATCATCTAGTAGTTAGAATACCACCAATACTATGCCTATGTATATTTTTGTTAAATCACCACCAATATTTCATCTAAGTTTATTATGTTTATGACGTCGCGCACGGTATTGGGGAACTAAATGTAACGTCAAACTAGCGAACGTCATTATTCTAATAATTGCGGAACGTTGAAGTTTTTAAGTAGACGGTTGTGTTATGTTTTTAGTGCTTACTCTCTGTACAAACTAATGTGATCTAAAAAGACAAGACCATGTTTTAATAAAATCTCCACCTTTTCTGTCTTTTGCACTTCATAAGCTTTAACTCCACTTTGATTCGTTTCATTTTCGTCTTAAAATGCGCCAAATAGATACTTTTAAAGCTACACCAATTGAAAAAAGTTTACGTTTATAAAATTTCTGTCCACACGAACAAATTTGAACATCTTTTTTGCGTTTTATTATTTTGCGTTGAAATTTTGATATGACAAACAAGAAAAAAATAATATTTCCACATTGAAATTAAATCGTTGTATAAATAAGGGAACCGGTATTTTTAAAACTCTAAAGGGGAAAAAAGTAATGTTTTCAACGACCTGAAACAATTTCTGTCCACACGCATTTTATATCATTAATGCATCGTTTATTATGCTAACTAATTTCCATGTATATATTATAGAAATAGAGAAAAATAATATTTCTTATATCAAGTTTTGTTGCATTTCAGTCATAAATTCACAAGATATCAAACAAAATTGTCATTTTTTCTGCGACGTAATTCTAATTGTTACACTGCGATTTTTGGTGAACAAACTGGGCTTATTTGCGTAATCGACATCGAAATTTGATTTCCGCTCGGCAAAATATTCCACAGCATTTCCACTGTCATATAACATATTTTTCAATGTGTTTGGCGTTACTTAATCGCAAAGTTATTTATAAATATCCGTCGCCGTTGAAAATTTATGTTACATGTTACACGCGTTGTTTCGCCGAATTTACGAACAAAAATTCTTTCTAGCAAATTTATACAAACTAAAAACCTGAAAAGAGTATGGCATTGAATAAGATCATGGTTTTACGGTTATTTTGACATATAACACAGTTTTAGGAAGGAAAACGGTTCTTGCAAAATTCAGTTATGAATCGCAGAGGCAAGCGTTCTTTGAAAAGTTCCCCAATACCGTGCGCGACGTCTTATGTATATTACATGTATATTGAAAATAAAGTTGAAAAAATGAAGAGGTAAAACAAAACAAAAACAAAAACAAAAAAAAAAAAATACTTGTAACAACAGCCCTGATTTTCTCTCTGCTTCAAACCAAAATCTAACAAAACCACGATGGATAATCACTTGGTACAATATTTTCAGAAATCTTCAATAATTGTGTAAATACTGGACCTATTTGAATTCGGTTTGACGTAACACATTAGATGGACGTGAATGGTTTTTGAAAAATTGACTGATAAAAAAGTTGTTGAAGATAAAACTCAAATTTTGGTTTATCTTCAATAACTTTTTTTATCAGTTGATTTTTCAAAAATCCAACACGCCCAGCTTCTTCCTGGCATTTTGCAAATTTATCAAGTATTAAAAAAGATATTGACGATTATCGGAAATTCTGAGTCACGTGATTATACACCGTGAAAACTATGGATAATTTTCTGAAATTCATAGTCATGTGATTATCCACCGTGATTGATTTTTTTCGCATTACAATTACTCATTTCAAATTGTCAGGCTCGGCTATTTTTTTCTATTTGTATTGGCGAAGGAAATTCCAGCACGGCTTATTGTAATATCGCGGCGGCTAAAGCACCTAACTACGGATTCCTGTTTCTCATACCAGTATACCACAACACCATAACCGAGCCCCAGCTGCTCGCGCACATAGGCCAATGTAATCAGACCATTACCTGGTGACATTTTTGTCAGAAAGGATACATGCCGTAGCCGGGATCGAACCCCGGATCTCTCAAGTGAGAGGCAGATGCGCTACCAACTGTGCATTAAACAGTAGAAATTACCCATTACCAAAAGTCCTAATTTTAACTAGTTCTAATCCAAATAGTACAGGTTTAACAATTTCAAGTGATTTAAAAAATACCTTTTTATACGCCCGAAGGGTCGTATTATGTTATGGCCCCGATCGTCCGTCCGTCCGTCTGTCTGTCCGTCCGTCTGTCTGTCCATCTGTCCGTCCGTTAGCAATTTCTTGTGTGCGCAACTCCTCCTACAGTTTTGATCGGAATTTGATCAAACTTGCCACAATTGATCTCCATGGTGTCTAGTTGTGCACTGCGCTTACGGAATTCGGATAACTCTTTTCGTTCTTGAATTATCTGCCCTTGAATACATGTTCTTGTGTGCGCAACTCCTCCTACAGTTTTGATCAGAATTTGATCAAACTTGCTACAATGAATCTCCATGGTGTCTAGTTGTGCACACCGCTTATGGAATTTAGATAACTGTTTTCGTTCTTGAATTATTTGCCCTTGAATTTAAGGAAAAATGCCCATTTCTCAAAAATGCCCATTTTCTCCTGTGTTACTTCTACAGTTTCAACAAGAATTTAATCAAAGTAGCCACATTGAGTCTCTATGGTGTCTTGTTGTGCAAACAAAATTTTGATAACTTTTCATGTTTGAATTATCTGCCCTTGAATTGAAAAAAATGGCCAATTTTTACTGACAAGCCCCTCTCGGGCGTATATGCGCCGCTCTGCGAAGCTCTTGTTGTCTTTTTGGGTAAAAAAGATAGTTGAAAATAAAGAATTTGTTTCGCACAAGCAAGTTCTTCCTTTCTCTCAATGTTTTCTAAAGCCTTTTACTTGTAGGGCGTCAAAAGGCGTCTTAATGTTGAATCGGTTTTAACCCATTACCACACAGTGACTCTTTTTAACTCCCCACAAGATAATGGCTTTGGAAAACATTGTGGAAAATGTAGAAATTGCTTGTAACAAGCAATTTCTTCATTTCCCACAATAATTTCTACACAATAAGACCAAAAAAATGTAAATTTTTATTCAGTTTTGAATATCGTCTGCAACATCTTTGAATTTATCTAGAGCAGTTTAAAATTTTGCCGTTTGGTGATTAGTTGAACCTGTTTCATCAACAAACGAAAGGTTCATCAGACAACCTCCAACACTGAATATTGAACGATTTCATCCAGTTAACAGTGACGTAATTTCGGACAAACAATAGTATTTAGTGGTGATGTTATGATATACGCCTTGATTCAAACCGTAGTTACGAGATTTATGAACAACACTGACGGTTTATCAAATCATAACTGTAAACCCGGTCTATTTTTTGCACAAATTCATTGCCATAATTTTCAGCTTTATCAGAACTTCATGTGTCCTTGACTTTCACAAAATGAATGCTTTCTTTGCATAAATTTGTTTATGTGACCTTCAACATGTCAACATCGTTATTTTACGCTGTCTATGTTCAGTTGAAAGATGAAGGACCGTCATGGTCCTCTTGTTTATCTCTCTCTCGGGGTGAAACATATTTGTGGAAATGAAACAAGCAATTTCTTCGTTTTCCATAATGTTTTTAGGCGCTTTCATCTTTAAGGGCGATTAAAAGCAGTAAAGGGACTCGACAAAACAAACTGGGCTTCAACGCTACAAAATTCCTATGTGCGCGCCTAGTATTGAACCAGATCGGACCACACTTTAAGGGGGACCAGCTGGGCTGTCGAAAATGCAAATGGCACAATAATTACAAACCAGAAATAACGTATGAAATTACCAACCTGAGTGGCTAACCATTTATGTCCATTGCTAGCACTCCTCGAGCTTTATTAAGTATTAAAATCAAAGTCAATTAACAACGTGCGGGCGTCCTTGTTTTTGTTTTGTAACGGCTACATATGCACAACCTTCAAAAATCAATTACGTCAGAGATACGTCATCTGTGCTCAGCAAGATCTAACACACCGTACAACCGGCTGCATCGAAAGTCAGCGAAGACAGCTATAGCTAGAATCGGCATCTGATGTCATGTGCATGGTAGGTCAAATAAATTTACTTTTATAAATAAACGAAAGGATCTTTGGTATTCCATAGTTGATAAATACGCGTATTTATGTTCAGCGTTTGTACAAAATAAACCTTTCTACGAATTTCTCGCAAATAAGGTCACAGTCATCGACACAGTCGGTTGTATGGTGTGTTAATACCGCGGAGGTGTGTCTCGTTGACCTTGACCTTGTCTCGTTTTGAAGTAAAAATAGATTGTGTAAACACGCTTGTAAAGGATTGATCTATAGCAAAGGAAAGATGGTTATTCGCCGTGATTGAGGTTTTTATGCATTGCTTATTGTTTTTCCATGTACAAATATGAGTTTCCGAACAGTTCGGAAGCATAAAAACATAGAATGGGCCCCTTTAAGGTATTCGCACACTAATGAAAGTCACGTATGATCGGCAAATGTCGACATATGCCGACAATTTCTATATTTTCTTCATAATATTTTCCAAAGGAAATTATTTGTCTTATATAATAAGGAATATTGTCTTAAACAATAAACCCTTCATTATTTGAACAGAACATTAAATTTAGTTGAAGGGAGATAACTTTTGAGGTAGGAAACAGAGCTAGCTCTTTTTAGTCTGGTTTTCTGTCGTACTATGTATTTTAGTACGCCAGGCATTTACTAAAATGACCACCATCAGTGGGGTAATTTAATTACAACGATAAAGAGCAAAGATCTAACCACTGAGCTAATCGGACTACTGGCAAGAGGCGCATCCAAATTGCCTTGATATAGTTTTCATGTACATAATTTAAAACCGTTTTATTTCGGGTTAGCGTTGAGGTCATGATAAACTTTTATTGCTACTATTAAAAATATACCGAAACCTATCTACTCTTTTAAAGACCCTTCCCTGCTCACAAAATTGAAGAACTTTGCTCTTTATCTTTGTAATTAAATTGCCCCACTGGAGGCAGCCATGATTGAAGTGTGCCTGACCCAATAACGCAGTATTAGGGGCAGGTAAGCCAGACTAGCTCTTTTTCAACCTGTGTTGTCTCCATTTTTCCCTAAGACAAAAAATAGTTTCAAAGTTATCTCCCTTTTACTCCATAAATCTTGATCAAGCTCCAAGCCAAAAAAGTTGAATAGAAATCCATTATCATCTTGGAAAACTAATGTCTGGAAGGAAGAGTGGGACCAAAAAGAGGAGGAGAGAGGCCAGTAATGGGAGATAGGAGGGACAGAAGCCCTTGGAGAGGGTCCAAATCCTAGACCAGGCCCAAACAGAGAAGGGTAAACCCTTGGTAGAATTTGCTACCATTAGAGCTGTATCAATGAATTTTCAAGTCCTACAACATAATGACTCGGATGATGAGCCTGAGATTATCAGTTTTGGGAAGGTTTCCATTCATAAACATGTTCCTGAATCCTAAAAAGATAGAATTAGACAGAATGAATTTGTAATTATCTAAACCATAGGAAGCGTCAGGCTTTTATCAGAAATAGACAGAGTTTTCAATAGGCCCTATATCTGGTTTACACAGGAGCCGTCATAGACGGATTATGCTTCCCGAATAAGTGTTTGTCACAAAAATATATTAAGCCCCCTTTGTCCATGACAGTCAGTTTGTACATTGATTGAAAATGATTTAAGGTATTTTACCACAAAGGTACATGGTTTCATTTAGCTGTGAAATCGTAGCCACAAACATGATGATGGGTACCCAGATCGAAATTCAAAAACTTTAAGGTTTCGATTACATTATTGCAACTAGGTTTCATTGGATTCTGACCATTTGATGAAAAGGAATTAAAGAAAAAATAATTTTTGACGGACGGTAGTACGGACGGAAGGGAGGCATGGAGACTAAAAATGGGTTTTGAATGTATCCCATTTGGTTGTCCAATAAGCTATAGAGTATTTAGTAAATGTGCTATTTCCTTGCAGTTGATAGAGTAATGCAGAATTCTAGGTCTAAGAGCTTTTGTTATTGATGCACAATTTTCCCACAGTCAATGTAACAGTTAGGAGTACACCAAAGGGCCAACAGAAAAAGTTGACTTGTGTAGGCTTAGCCTGGATTGCAGGATAATATATTTGTACATTTACCTGAAAATGTACATGAAATACATTAATTTTATTACTCTAAACTATATTGTCATTTAATGCTCACTAAGAGAGGTGCTAAGATTGATAGGTGTCCAAACCTTCACACACAGGGCAATAACTTCTTAACGTCCATTTTTGCAGAAAGCTTGTCAATGTAATATGTTGTCGTACAAAACCTCATCACCTGGGGCGGATTCATAGTGGATTCGGGGGTTCAAACGAACCCCCATTTCATAGCCTGATTATATCATTTTCCTGCAGAAATTCAGTCAAAATTTGGTAATACTAGGAAAACATACCCCATATATGTATATTCGAACCCTTGAAAGAAAGCCTGGGCCCACGGCAGCATCGCCATTGAAAGGAATCAAAGGTATAAAACATGATTTACTTATGACGAAATAGTTTTTTCGGGGACTTTAAAGGGGTCTAGGTTTTGCACAACCGATTTTTGGTTAGCAATTGAGAATCATCGGTTATTTAGCGATAGTGCAGGTGGTCAATTTGGAGGTCTGCAGTTTGGAACTCTGTATGGTGACAGGAATCTGTATATGTGGAAAGTGGCCTACATAATGGCGACAAATAGGTTAAATTAAACTGTTGATATTATCTTTGTAGAGCTATTACCAATAGTTGCCTCCATATTTGCATGGGATAAGGTATTGAGATCAGATATGTGGTAATTTTTTATGAGATCAGGAATGTCCCATTCCTATCCATTTACTGGTAACATTATTGCTTTGAAAAACAATATGCTCCGGGTATAGGTCTTGCTAATACATTTTATGGTATTTCGAATCCTCTGATATTCAGAAACAAGGTAGTGTATTTTGGCGACAAAGTCATTTGCAAAAATTTCCTTTTCACCCATTCGGATGTTACCCCACGAACAATATATCAGTTTTTATGCAATACTACCGGTATCTGAAACAAGTAGATGCAATTGGTATTCAACCTAAAGTCCTCTAGCAAAATTTCAGGATAGTCGAGACCACTGAATAGCTCGTCAGACGGTGTCGAAAGATGATTAAACTAATGGCTCAACGGTCATCAATCATTTTTACTCTAGGTATATCAGATAAAAGCAAAAGAAGAAGAGAATATATACAAGGATGTAGAAATCCGAAAGAATTTCACTTGTCTAGGACAAGTTGGAACGGAAAATTTACTTGTCTGGGAAAAACAAAAGATAACTGAAAATATTGTTAGCTCAATTATTTGTAACTAGAGGCACCAGAACACAAATTTATTTACAATTTTCTTTCTTTTAGAACATTGCTGGTCCTGATCCTACTCATAAGTTGAGAAGAGAACTTTCATAACTCGTTAAGCTAAACTTAACTCATCGTTAATTTTTCATTACAGAGATTTGGTTTTTGGGTGACTCCCTTATCAGATGGGCCGGGGTGACATACGAAAGCAGACCACGGAGGCAGTTGGAGAATATATCCCTAAAATGGGACGGGTATAGCGGCCCCCGCTTAGAAGGCTTGCATTCAAATGTGCAACTACGTGTCATCCAGGATCGACAGTCATCCATTTTGTTTTTCCATGTGGGCGGCAATAACATCCCCATCACAAATCAGTGCAGGATCATTAGGCTATTACAACAAGAACTAACTTATTTAGTTGATACCTTTCCACAGGCAATTATAGTTTGGGTCTTTATATTACCACGCTTGTCTTGGACAACACCAGATGGATAGGCAGAATTTTCTATCATGAACAGGAAAAGGGCAAAAATAAATAGAACAATTTCTAGATTCGTTTTGAATCACCAAAATGGAAAAGCTTTGTATGTAAGATCCATTGACATAAAAACTACTAGTTTCTTTAGACCTGATAATGTGCATCTGAGCGACGTAGGTAATGAATTGTTGATTTTTAGCTTTCAGGAAGCCGTTGCAGAAATAATGTCAACTAAGGAGAGAAAATTTATTGAATAATGGTGCTTTAATATTGGGGGACAAATTTTAGTCAATTTGTTGTGGCGGAATATTAAGGCGTTCGTCTATAGGATGGTGCCAATCCTGCATTTAATCCATTTTGTTTAAGGAAATCATATATATTAAAGTTTAATCCGCCAAAATTATGGCTAGGGGAGTTAATAACTCTCTTTTATATAACTGGTTTTGAGACAGGGTCCCATCAATAATCTTCAATGCGTTTCATAGTTCAAAAATTGCATGCTTTGGCCCTGCTTGGAACAGGCGGACCTATAACATATGCTATAACATATGTTTTTTGGTATTTTAAACAATAAAATAGGAATTTGATGGAAATAGAAAGAAAATAGGGATATTGAATAGGATGGAAATAAGAATATGGAATTTTTTGGAAAAAGAAATATGGAATAGGATGAAAATAGGAATAGGATAGAATCAGAAATCAAATGAAATAATAATTTGAAGGATATAATATAATTGGAGGAATGTAGACAAGGGTGGGAATTAATTTAATATTGATGGAGACTGGAGACATAATAGAGTAGGAGTAATAGTCTACCTACCAATTCTGAAAAAGTGGCTAGAAAACATTTTCGTAGGCATTTTTTGAACATGGAGTTTTGATGTATTATTTGCAAAGTATAAGGCTTGCCTGATTTGCTTAGACCGGTAGTCGCCTCCAGTCGGCCGTATTAAGGTCACAAAACCAGGTCAAAGGTCATTGGGTGCAAAATTCACATAAGCGCCCTTTAAATGCGTATAACTCTGTCAATTATATGTCTAAATGCACGGAAACGGTTTTAAATTAAAGCCCAATAAATTGTCTTGCATATAAAATATAGTTAATGATACTTTTCTCATTTTCACATTCATTAATATTTGGCAAAATGCAAAAAATGGCAAAAAATGTGCAAAATTTGAACGCAGTGTAAATGGAAATCATGCTGCATGTGAAAAATTATTGCGATTTCAATTACACAAACACGTTCAAAAATGTCTATAAACCCTTAGCAAACATTTAAAATCGAGTTTGATGGTAAAAAGTCACTATTTCTATATGCAGGTACAGCACGAAGTCAGCTGGGGTCAAGATTTGTAACGATCATTGCTTTTACAAAGTGTACACGGCATTTCAACAGTATTGATGGAACTTAAGTGATATCATTTCTTTTGTCTGGATATTGACTCTAAATAGATTATATTAGTATATACCTGCAAAAATAACATTTAAAACAATGACTTTCACGGTGTAAATGTTAAAAAAGTGAGTAAGAGTTACCCCACCCACTCAAATAACCTAGGAATTTGGTACAATTTACTTTGGCGACCAAAACATTACAAGAAATGTAATGAATAAACATTTAACAATCTAGAACAGTTTGTCTTTTGTATAAAAAAGAAAAAAACTCACTTGTTCGGAAATGGTTGACATTGTTTCACGAAGAACACATAGGCCTAGGCCTACTACGCCTCTCCACCTATAAATTCTGATGGGTTACTGTACACTAAAAAGCCTCAGATTGGAAAGACTGGATGCATAACTACAATCCATTAGACAAAGAAAAACTTATTCAATAAATAAAAAAGATGATTGGCATAGTAACTTGTTACGTTCAGGCACGTAGGAACAGGGGGCTCGGAGGCTTTGCCCCCCCCCCATGGCCAAAAATGCCGATTTTTCCTTAGTTTACGAGAAATTTTAGAGAAAATCAAATTTTGCCCCCCCCCCCCCCCCCAAATATTCAGAAACAAGGGCTTCAGCCGTCCCGATATAAAATTGCTTCCTACGGGCCTGACATGTACATGTATGCAGAAGTAGCAAAAATGGCATTTTCTTTTTATTGAAAATTGACTTTTGGTCAAACCAAAAGATATTTTTTGTTTTCATATGAACTGAAAAAGTAAGTCAATTTCATCGATGCGATATGCCATTAACTTGTACCTTCATATTTTTTGCTTAACTTCAGAGCGTGTTTATAGATTTAAAGAACAGAGTGGGATCAAACACCAAAATTCCAAAATATGCAAGACAGATCTTCAATATTTTAGGCATGTTCCAGCTAAAAGTAGTAGAAACATGATATATTTTATGAAATCAATACTGTTAATGATGCATTAAAGCAACATCCGGTATTCAATTCTTTCAAGCATTGTGCTATCTTGAAACAGTAGAACCGGGCACAGGGGAGAAAAATATAGAAACTGATGGATTTTTCTCAATAAGTGTTTTTTAACAAAATTAATTTCGATTGCTTGGTCAAAATTTAGATTCAAAACAGCTTTAAAGAAGATGGGCCCAGGACAATTCTTGTACTAGAAAGTCCCACAATTCAATGACCTAGTTTGATAAGATTCGAGTGGCTAAAACCTTTGTTCAATCATCCTTCCATAGGCCTACACATTTCACAAGTGAAAAAAACTTTTAAGGGCAAGCCAGACAATCGTTCTTTTATGACCCAGGCACATCCGATAGCTGTATCCACTATGAACCATTCTTTTAAAAGCAATATAGTCTGTTTCTACGGACAATTGACAGAAAGTACGTCCACAAGAACCATTGGAATTATTTCCAAAATGTGTTGAAGAGCAATTTTCTGTAGCCTATGGCGAGTCCTCTTCTTTTTGCTACCTCCAAACACTGGCTAACTAGATGGGAAAATAGTATTGTATTGAGTTCGAAGAAGTCTAAGTGGAAAAAAACGTTTTAATACAAATATCTGGTTCTATCTGTTCGAGGCTCAAAACGTTTTGATCCCTCATTAACACACAATGACAGAATCACGGTACAGATTGGAGACTAGGCTCCCCAACTAGCACATTCACGGTGCTCTGTGTTATCAGTCCCACATCTCAGTCAGTATCAGTCTATGTACATGTAGAACTTAGTGTGTAGCCTGGGTCTAGTCATCGGTATACAATGTGAAAAATATGATTCAAAGACATTGATATAAATTATGTAAACTTGTGGTACCTGTGAACAGGAATAGAGAAACATTAAGACATTGTTATACTAGAATCCATGCTAAGTTGCATGGTGCACAGCATTATCTCGAGGGAATACCCAGAGTTAACTTTAAAGATTTTCGAGATCACGAAACAAAACTGCCATGCGATTCTAGACTTTTATCGTACTCCAACCCTTTAAAAAAAAGAGGTCTCACTGAAAGCGCTGTCAAATCTGGCAGATGATTAAGGTATTCAACCCGTTATTAGATACCAAACACTTTGTGTAATTTTTCCTCCATCTTCAGCATGTCCCGTTACAGTGCAAGTCAATACCTTGTCAATTACCGTTGCCACTGATGACGCCGAAGTGATATATTTCGACTGATATATTTCGCATTTATTGACGTATGAAATATATCATAATAGTTATGCGACGTAAATATTTATCCAAGAATAACTGATATGATCAAGCCTTCATCTTTTTTACCTTCTGAAACAATACCTGTTGTTGAGTATATCAGTTAATGGAATAGAAGAGCACGCCCACTTCTTAAGTCCTTTCCCATGGGTGCATTCTCAAAAATATTTGTAATAACGTCTCTGATCCTACGAAAATGCGTCCAGGTTTTTGTGACCTTAAACTTCACAAATGGATGTATATGCTGAGAATCTCTTGCATCGACGAATGTTAAGATTTCCAAGCAAATGGACTTCGAGTTGTGGTAATAATATAGGATTAAGGTATACTTTTTATATGAAAGAACTCGATTTCTGCACAATTGAAATACAAAAGCCATTTTATTTTACTTTTATTTATTTCGGCATTCACAAATACTGACCAATCAAGTAAACAACAACACGATCCTGTTAGATTTCCTGAATTAAATCGCATGATCTGAGTTATCGAGTTATGATGCAAAAAAGTGACTGAGATTTTTAACATACGGATTCACCTTTTTCGTATGTTTTATGATAAGGCACAACAATACTCGTATACAAATGAAAGATACACATTTGATTACAACGAAAATTATAATTGAATGAAGAGTTTTTAGTTATGTCATGTTAGTCAATGCCCAGAGGCTTGTCTGGTATTTTGTCGTCAGCATACTAAAAAGCAACCCCAGGTTCATAGATTTTCCTTATTTATGTACAAAGAGCTCCTTTGTGCCAACTCCACAACCCATTAGTTGTTAATTAAAATGGTAAGGATTGTGCAGGATGGATTAGCTGGCGATCGTTGTGTCTTTATATTTTAATATTAACCAGTAACATAATGTAACGTTTTATTAAAGATCGAGTGATTTGCATAATTAGAGACACATACACAATCATATTTAGTTTAATTTCTAAAACAATTTAAAGAGTATTGGTAACAAAATCAGATAGACCCAAAGACTGAATCTCCTGTTGTCTCTAATGGAAGCATGTATATTCCGTTTTTATTCACCTGACAGGGTGTGGCTAAGTAAAGAGGTTATTCGACGAGTTTACTTCTCAGCACCTTGGTTGATAGAAGAGAAAAAAACGTGCGGTACGAGCATGAGCACATTTCGAAATTGAAAGAATGTGCAATTGTAAAATGTGTTGTTATAAAACCTCGTAGCTACAGCTTGATTAACGTTGTAGTTATAATGTTTTGCAATAATACCTACGATTTACCGTAAACCGAGAAGGCTGTTTCTCCTCTGGCTTAAATGTAATGAACCGTTTTTAGGCTCCGCCCTGTCTCCCGAATAAAAACAGAATATACATATCTAAGTATATACATGTATATATACCTTCATGGGCACTTAAGATCTTCTTATCGCATACCATAATCGCATATCAGAATTGAAGTCAGACTTATGGTTGTGATAAAAAAAAATCCATAGAATGCAATGATCCGTTCCTAATTACATTTTATGTACATGTTCGAATGTTCTCTAAGGCTACCAGATGTAATCACCCAAATTGCAATAATGGAATTAAACGCCCGGTTAACAAAGTAAAACTACACCATTAATGAACAAAACATGTTGAAACATAACTACTTACCTTCAATGTCGTATGATCGTATACCTCACGATAAATGACCTGGTAGAGCATCCCAGCCTATTGGCTAGGGCTGCTCTGCCAGGTCTATTATCGCGAGCTATAAGATAGTGAAATGACTACTTTCAGCTGCTGATTATGCTTAATTTCTGTTTTATTTTGAGTCTTTATTTATTTAATTGCACTTTTAATGACTATGTATTCGTCAAAAGAGGCAAAGATTTGACTAAGTGATGTTGATATTTAAGCTATATATAGTTCTAATGTTGTTTTATTAGAGCAATGTTTTTGCCCCTAAAATTCTTATTATATCTTAGGAAAATGCATCGAAAGCTATAAAAATTCATGAAAATATTATTTTCAAACAAGAATTTCCAATAAAACATCGTAAAAATATCGTAGAATATCATTTTTGTGAAGTTCGTATTGCTACACCAATGTTTGTGTTTTTTTGTATTTTTTTGGAAAATTTACCCCACCCACTTTTAGCTATGGCTGCAGGGGTAAGCCAAAGACTAATTCTGTAAGCAAATATATTTCAGTTAACAACGTATGTCTAGGCAATTTTTAACTATAATGTCATTCATCCAAACATACCGTTTGTATTTTTTAGGATTTTTTTACTTTTCGAAAAAACTTATTTTTGTGATTTTTTGGCCATTTTTTGTTATATTTATCAAAAATTACAAAAAACACAAATTCGTAAAGTTGCATATTGATGTTTTAAGTGACAGTACAAATTGTTAGCTTTATTTATGTACCAAAATAATTGTTTTAGCTTAATAAATGTGTAAGTTATGGGGTATTTTAGGGGGCATGTCTGAAAAATGTACCGAATGACCTTTGACCTAGTTTATTTCAACCAATATCGCCTGCTAGAGGCGACTACCGGGCAAGCCGTACGTACCATGCCTTGAAGATATCATTGGGCATGGTAGTCGCCCATGTTCAGAGAATGCCTACGAAAGTCACATTTTTTGACTTTGTAGGCAGACTATAAGGTCTGGCACCATCCCATGGACATCAAAATTACTCGTATTAATAATGTTCCACATAGCTATTTATTGACAACTGGTGGAATTTATCATGTTATAACATATGTTTTCAGTGTGGTCAGAACATGCCATTCTTATTGTAATATCATAGAGAAATGTTGTTTGTAAAAAAAGTAAATAGAAAAAAAAGAAAAAGAAAGGAAATTGAATCAAAAGTGTCTCTGTTCTTTCTGCAAGTGTGTAGCTAACGGAATCACTTAATCTGTCTTATTGAAAGTAATGATTCTAATCCTCTTGTTTTGGGACTGAGTGCTTAATCGTGCTCGATCGTGTTTTAGTTTATCTGTGCCGTAAAGGATCAACTTGCCCATATTTAAATAGCAAATACTTTGGTTGGCGGAATGGAGTTTTGCGTCCCTGGCAATAGTTGAGGTTATATGTTGATTGGACCTCAGAGCCACATTCTTTAGAGCGATATTTCTTGAGTTATCTTGAGATTTCTTAAGATGTTTTAGGATAAAGAGTTCTTTTGAGCAAGATTCTAAGACGCTCAATGGGAGGCGCCATTACCCTTTACTTCGTGCGAAACCCCTCTGTCAACTCTGCACAAACAATATAAAAGAGATTTGACCGAGTTGTTCCGAACGCTCCATAATTCATAAACCGCGGTGTTCCGAATGCTCCATACTCCATACAAATGACGTCATGATGACGAATTGTAGGAAAGACGGTTTATAGATATGTTATAAGCTGATTTGAATAGTGAATTGTCTGTCAATTTTCAGTTAAACCTCTTTCTGATTAGAAAGGCCATGTAGAAGGACTTTGTAAATATGACAACCCCACCAAATTCTGGCAGAATTTCTATGGAATTCTGTGGCTATGTATTCCGACTTTTGCATTTTTTCCTGTATTATTGTTAACACAATATATCAGAAGTAAATTTTTAAAGTAGTATAAAGATAGTTCTTGGAAATGTCACTTTTTATTCACTTTTAAGTATTTATATTATTTTATAATTACTTTGTGTGCGAAATGCCCATTTTCCACATCGGTGTGATCAATCTTAAATTTGTCATGAATTTTTTGTATTGCGGTAAATTCCACTATTTTTGCAGAAAAGGTGACGAGATCCTTGCTGGTTCCTTTTCCATCCATAATTTTTACCTTGAATTCTGTTGTCATGTAAGGTAAATTTTTATCAGTCTTTAATGTTGCTAATTTTGTTAGCAAGAAGAAGGAGAAAACACAGCCTTTATAATTACCGACAACATGACTAATGTTTATTTGTCTCAACGCTATTATTTTCTACATTCATATTAGTTACCTGTCTAGACAGCTAGACTATCTTTCCACTTTTAAACCATTTTAAGCTACAAGGTGGGTAACCCACGTGACTTTTGGAAAGCGTGTACATGGAAAGATCGCCCGCTTCAAGGTATGTTTTGTTTAATTTCTCAGCTTAGAATCTATTGATTTTGATGAGATAAAGTGCACGGAACGCACCTTTGAGAGGGCTATTCCCAGCTCTAACTCACTCTGCTCCAAATCGTGTGGTTTCTTCAAACATTCAAGCCAAAGTGTTTGTAAGTGTAAAACGAAAGTGGGAAGCGTTCACGTGCACCGAAAAAAACTTTCGCTTGTATGATTGAAAAAAACGCGGGATTCGGAGTAGAGTGAGTAATAAACTAGAATAGCCCACTAAAATGCGCGTTCCGTGCACCTTATCTTGTCAAAATCAATAGAGTATAAGCTGAGAAATAAAACAAAACATGCATTGTAGCGGACGATTTATTCGGTGTTAACGCTTCCCAAAAGTCACGTGGGTAATCCACCGTGAGCTAAGTACCAGAGCCACATTCTTAAAGCGATTTTTTAAGACTGTTTAAGGTGTTTTAGAAAAGGCGTTTTTAAAACCGAGACTATAACCGATGTGTTCCGTATGTTTCATACTTTACACAAATGACGCCAAAATGACTTCATTTGTCATTGGTATAAAGTATGGAGCATTCGGAACGCTACTGTCGACATAATATGAAAAATTCGGAACAAAAAATTTCCCCGATATTGTTTGTACAGAGTTTTCCGAGGGATTCCGCAAGAAATACATAATATAGAGGGGTGCCATATCGCGTACTTACTGTTTTGCATCCCAGATGGTGTGAAAATAAAATGTGACCATCACGCTAAAAGGGACCTTATAGGAAGCGTGAAAAATATCGACCCTAGTCAATCTGCGCAGTCCGCGCAGCCTGACTAGGGCCAACTTTTTTCACTTTTATTTACTTTTTTTAAAATCTGGAATGTTTTTCTATCTTACTTTATGTTCATTTTCATATTTGGGATCTGGTTGATCTGTGATGATTCCGGTCCGATAGTCAAACTTTGGATTTTTGGACTTCTGATAAGGTCCCTTTTAGCTTGACCATTCAAAAGTGTTACCGTGGCCTTTTTCGTTTTTCAATTTAATTTTTACTGTAAATGTGTGTAAATAAATAAATAGATATATCTCTCAAAACAAAAAAGTTTATCTTTCTTATATTCATATTCTATTTTTATTTTTAAACTGACATTTCACGACATTTTTTCATAAATTTTACTTTTATTTTTATCTGAAAGAGCATATTTTCTTAAGAAAATTCTGAAAATTTCAAGCAAACATAATATGCCGTTTACAAGAAATATATATTTTTGTGCTAAAATCAATCAAATTGTTGTCCATAACTGTTCAGATTTATATAGAATTTGTCATTTCTGTCTCAATTTTAAAGGCGTATTTTTCGCTTATAAATAACAACTTCAAAAAACCTGATAGCATTTATACGCATTAGAATAACCAATCTTTGTATCAAGACATACTTTAAAAAATTGAAATTGGAATGTTATGTCCCTTAAAATATTAATTGAGTTATTTAAAGTTACGTGGTCGTTTAAAATACAAGGTGAAATGAAAAATAGATATATTTATTTATGTTTGACTTATCCCAAAATGCTGATCGTTCGACAATTAGATAACAGCCTAGTTTTGATTTTTTCTTTTATCTGTTCAATACATGGTTGTGAATCGGATCAAGGTGAAACCATCAACGTACAGACAAAAATCTAATAAGGGGACAAGATCTAATAATTGTACAAGAGCATTTGTATAAAATACATTGGGTATAAACAATTGACAAAGCAAATTTTATATAAAGGCAGATAATTGATACTACATGGTATGGAAAACATCGGGAATGTACAATTGAAAGTGGTACTAATGGTCCATAATGCCTCATGATTGTATACATGTACAGAACTTGAAGCCTGTGGCTACTGAGTATATTTAACAGGAATATAATTATCTAATTATCTATGATTAGAGTAAATATAAAACTACTTTGTTTATTCTTTCGATGGTCATTGAAAGTTCAAGCTACGTTAGTCATATCGTTGCTTTTCAACAAAAACCTCGTAATTGCAGATAAGTGTAAGCTGCAGTTACGAGGTTTTCGTAGAAAACATCGATGGACAATGGCTAAATTAATTCACTGTACAAGAAATGACAAACGAATTTGAGTTCGAACTAAATACATACACCTAAGGTCGCGATTAATAAAAAAAAATCTGCGTCGTGACATAGTGAGAGATACATAGACATTCTATGCGTGTATGCACATTAATCTCCAGGGCTCGATAGTATAACGTTTGGGTTACAAGCGTTAATTTATTGGTTAAGTATCTGTTTTGGTTAAATTTACATGTATAGATAAAACTCGATAATGTGACCATTATAATCGATTCACTATTAAACGAGAATAATTCAGTTGAACTGCTTTATCAAAACAACTGAAATTATTCTCGTTTAATAGTGAATCTATTATATCGGGCTCGCTTTATTTTTGTAAACAGATTGGACGCCTCGAAACGCAATAGACCATAGCCCAGGGGCCCGTTTTACTAACGAACTTACGATTATTTTTTGCGTAATTACTTGTAACAACAAACTTGATTGGCCTAATCCGATTTTTCGTGCAATCAGATGCCTTGTTACACAGTTTTCATAACAACATGATCGTAAGATCGTTAGTAAAACGGGGCCCAGGTGATCATTGCATAACTTATATAATGTTTTAATTCGTCCTACGTAAGATGTGGTAAAATATCGACTGACTGAAAGTACAATTACCGTCAATCTTGCGACCTAGGTTCGAATCCTCTGTGCACCGATATCTTTTTGCTTATTCTGAGAGGAAAAATTTTGGAAAAGTAATGCGGCGATAGAACGAGCTGTTGAATGTTTTATTATATAGATGTAACGGATGAGGAGGAAACAGATACTGCCAGCGAGTGCAGCGATTACTAGGCGACAGATAGTATCTAGATTGTTGCCATTTGTTTTGTTGTCGTAGATTTTATTTGTGAAAACGTTTTCAAAATGATGAAAATTTGTACATTACAAAAATGAAATGATGACAAATAAATGATCACTACTAAAAGAGTATGAAGAAAAAATAAAAAAGGAAAAAGAGAGAAAAATATTATAAAGCTAAAATAATGATAATAAATCATAATTATTTGGAGTAGTGTAATGAGAGTAGCCTTAAACTATAAATGCTTAAAACAAAACATTCGAACGTAACCATTAAAAATATTATGTTCTCCCCAAGCCTCGAACCACCACCTGCATACCGCGTGAACTGAGAGTGATTCGTAAGCCACTATTGTATCCAATAGACCATTGCGATTATTATACTTCCAATCGGACAATTCAAATTAATCGCTAAAAAACACATCAATAATTGATCATTAATCTGCCCCTCCTATAGGTAAGTATTGGTTTTTCCAAAAAATGATCGCAATATCGCGTTAGAGTTATATGTGGGTATAGGAAAACCAAACCGGTATTTAACCAATTAATTTACGCTAACAAAACTTAAAATAATCTGGTCGTGTGGCACATTTGAAATAAAACTACAGTTGGGGCCACATCGTATGGCACAATCTTTATATTTTGTTCAAATGTAGTTGAACGTTAAACGAAACATAAACACTTGCAATACGATGTGGCGCCAACTGTAGTCTTATTTTGTCTTTTTGTGTCAAATACACAGTTTGATTTACTTTGGGGTTTTACACCATTTTCAACTGCTATGGTCAAATCGAAATGACTGAAGCACTTAACTATGGATTCCTGTTCTTTCTCATACCAGTTTTACCGCAATACCCAAATCAAGACTTCCGCTGCTCGCCCTAATAGGTAAACGATATCAAACCATTGGTGAGTGACATTTCTGCCAGAAAGGATATTTGCCGCCGACGGGAATGAAACCCGGGACAACAGAAATATACAATGGGCTTACTCAGTGTCATCATTAACGCCTAGCTTACTAATGATTTGGTATTTATTTCATACGAACTTAACTTGAAGGCAAACGTACCACGCGAAAGATGACTTTCTGCGATAAAACATCTCGGTTGTTCTGTACATTTCAGAAAACAACTGCTTTGTAACACACTTGATATTATCCAATTAATGAAATGAAAAGATGACAGTGACATCACATTCCCATTTCATTTCTTAAAACATGTCTTGATGCCAAGATTGGTTATTCTTACGCGTTTAAATGCCTTCAGTTTTTTTTATTGAGGTGTTTCCTGATAAGCGAAAACCACTCATTTAAAGTTGAGACAGATATGACAAGTTCAATACGTCTGAATTGGTGTAAACATCCATTTGAATATATATTTCTCGTAATTAGCGCTTGAACTTTTTTTTTAGAATCTTCACAAGAAAGTATGCTCTATCAGATAAAAAATAACTAAAAGATAGGCCTAAGTAGAATTTACGAAACAACATACGTGAAATGTCACTGCAAATGTCTTTTATGCGTTTTAATGGCGTTCAGTATAGTTTATGTTTCGAAAATGGTTTTAGCATTTAATATATCTAATCAAACTATTCAATTTATACATGTATATGAATGATAAATTTTAGTGCTTTCTTGCATTAAACGCATTTAATATTCCATCTACGTTCCTATCAATGAAATAACACGATGGTTTATCACGTGACTCAGAATTTCAGATAATTATCAACATTTTCTTAATACTTGACCATTTCCACTTACGTTTAAAGGGATAATAGCTGTCAAAAAACCTGCCAATTTGCAAAAAAAGTGTTTACAGTTTTAAAGTATGAGCAAACAGATGCAGAAATACCGCATTTCAAGCGAGTAACCATGCGCTGTTTACCCACAATAAGCGCATGTATATTGACATTCTAACTTTCCACGGCGCTCAAAAGTTTTCTGGGTGTTTACAATTGTGTCTATATATAGATTTATATATTACATATTTTGGGTACCTGCAAAAGCCGTAAATATTCGTTTATAGTCGGGTGATCATGTGATACAAGGGTATCTAATAAAAGTGACACGTCACGCTAAATGGGAATTTACGGGAAGTTCATAAAACACAATTTCGAGAAACGACTCGTACTAAGCAGACGTAAAGTAGATGTCGCATTCAGAAAATGAACACATAGTTAGATAGAGAAATTATTCAAGGCCCCTAAAATTACCTACGAGTTATGAGTCTCGAATCTTCTCTGTTTGCGCAGTCCGCACAGGCTGGATTATTATTATCTATACTATTATACTTTGCAGAAGGTTCCTCTTTAGTACGACGGGTGAAATATTTGAAACATTCCAATTTTCACGGGATTTCAGCACGTGCCTGGTTACGAATAAATGTTCAACTCTTTCCCAAATTGACAACAAATAAAACTCTTCTCAATTGAACTCGTTTGAAGACTGTATAACCAATTATATTGGAAATGTGAATTGTTTACGATATGACATAGAAAATATTTAGGTAATAGGAAAGACTGCTAACAATTAACATTCATTTCTTTTGTCTCAATGTTTCCTGTGTTTTTGCATAAAGGAAGTCCAAAGCAGGTCTTGTATGGGAAAGGGTCAACCAGCTGAAATTATTTTAACAGCCATGTCCCACTCTTTCCCAAACGGCAATAAGTTGGATATTCTATTTTGAAAGTTTTAAACACGACAAACTATGCATGTTAAGATACGATTTGTTGAATTAAACAAAACTAAGAAAATATATATGCAACTTGGGGAATTGCTTGTTATCAAGATTTTCTCCAATTACCCCAATGTGTTCTCAATCCCTTCTAATGATGACATCAAAAAACAATGTTTTAATTGGGAAAGGGTCAGTTAGATTCTGCTTGACACGTCATGCTAAAATCATGCATCTATGAGTTCAAAAGAAGACCATATTTCGAGAGACAGATCGCATTTAGCAAACGCCAACGATATCTGTACATTGTATTTAGATAATAATATATAGTGTGAAAGGAAAAACATGTAAATCCAGAGTATTCAACAGTTTCGATCCTGATCGTTTTGTACTTTCCTCGAGAACTGTTTAGGGTTGCTACACACTTCCCAAAAGGTCCCTTTTAAAGAGACATCTCATATTTTAAAAAAAGAATTACTGTTTATTCTCTGACGTCATTCCACTCGGTTTAAAAAACAGATTCCGTAGACGCTCGCTTTTAACCGCTCAGGACTCGGACAATTCCGACTCACCCTTGACATTGTAAACATGACGTACTGACATACATTGCAAGAAAGGGAAAATATACCAATGTACCATTCTTTCACTGGATTTATTGGTTTTATGCAGTTGGAATAGGCTTTGTTCATATCATCAGATAATAAGAACTCGGTAACAGAAAAACTTCAATCGTGACAGCTATTACCGCTTTAAAGCAGAGAAGGTGGGAAAACGCCAGGGACAAATGGACTCAGTTGATTATTGAAAAATCAACTGATAAAAAAGTTTTTGACGATTAACGATAAATTCATATAACTTTTTTATCAGCTGACTTTTTAAAAAGCCATCAGCTCTATCAAAGATTGACGTCCCTCAACTGTTGTCTCACGTGATTATCCATCGTGAACGACAATGATGTTCAATCTTCTGTCACATTTGTTCTCGTACATGCACACGCAAAAATGCTCGTTTCAATGCTGATTTTTTCTAATTTATCAGCATCGTATGCGCCTTGGAATGTAACAATCCTGGCTCCAATTTAATCACAACCCGCAACCGATCAATCATTCAAATGCAAGCATCGTTCTGTGTACCCATGGATTTTGTGTAAAGTTTGTAAGAATGTATGAAAGTCTAAGGTACTTGGTTGGAATGAGAACTAGCGTGTGTTCGTATCCAAACAAATCACATTTGAATCAGGCCCGTAGGAAGCAATTTCATATGGGGGGGGGGGGCTAAATCCTCAGTGTCTGATTATTGGGGGGCTAATATGAATTTTTCCAAATTTTCAGTGTGAAACAAGGAAAATTTGGCATTTTTGGCCAACTATTGGGGGACTGAGCACCCCAGCCATCTCCCTGCTCCTACGGGCCTGGGAATGATGACTATAATTAATTCTTGCATCGAAAGGAAGGTTGAACGGTTCATGTATGTGAAACTGAGTTCGTCGACAGCCAAACAAGGAACTATTTTATCCAATTTTACCGAGAGTAATTGACCAAACGCCAATCGACAGATCGCTCCGCCCAACATAGAATTTAAGACAAACAATGGGAATGCGATCGTTAATAGGGAACGATTTTATCCAGTTAATCGTGACGTAAATTCGGACAAACAAAATAGTATTTCGTAGGTGTTGTTATAAAATATCGTAACTACGGCTTGATTTAAGTCATAGTTACGAGATTTTATAACAACACCGACGGTTTATCAAAACATAACAGTAAACCTAGTCTATAGTTAGCACAAAATTCTTTGCCATTGGCTTGTCGATTGTTTTGATTGTCAGTCGATAAATCGATACAATAACACGTGCAACGAAGAACAATTGGGGCATGACATTTATCTGATCGTCTATTGGCTAAACGAATTTTTTGATTGACAGTCGGCGTTTGGTCAATTGCGTAGAAACAAAATTTTGTGTCTCGTATAGGTGTTGTTATAAAATCTCGTAACTACGGCTTGATTTAAACAGTAGTTACAAGATTTTACAACAAAAACACCGGCGGTTTATCAGTACATAACAGGTAACGAAGTCTGTCTTTAGCACAAAATTTATTGCTATAGATCTATAAGATTTTTTATGTGGCATCATAACCAATTGACAATTTGCTTTCATTGTATCTCATGCAAAAGGGAACGATTTTATCCAGGTTGTCGTAACGTAATTTCGGAAAAACGATAGTATTTCGTTAGTGTTGTTATAAAATTTCGTAACTACGGCTTGAACCAAGCTGTAGTTACGAGATTTTATAACAACACTGACGGTATTTCAACACATAACGGTAAACTAGTTCTATATTTAGCACAAAATTTATTGCTATTGAAGATCCACAAATATCTTTGACGTTACAAGGCACCGGTTTAAGACGTTGAATCTTTCAAAATGCATCACTCAGTCGATAGAATTCTTAGTTAAGGTCACATCATACCAGTACTCGGAATGCGTATAAGTCATTCGACTATCGCAATTACTTGGTTACTTGGTTACTTGGGACATTAGTCACTTTTTCCTTGAGGTGTGACTCTCATTCTCGAGCTTACAATAGTAAATATTTAAGCCGCGTTCCCATTGCAGACCAAATCAACTCGATCAACTCGATCGCCTGAATTTCTCGATCAAACCAGATTTAAATGTATTTACACGACTTCCTTTTTATTTCTTGTCGATTAATTAATTCCTGACCATTTTTGTCGACCACGCTCGATCTTCTCGATCACTCTTGCCGATCAAGCTCAATGAGTGCTTGATCGCTTGATCGAGTTGATTTGGTCGGCAACGGGAACGCGCCCTAATGTAAAAAATGTTACAGTAGTTTAGCCTTTTGCCGTAGATTCAGAACCTTACATCTATGTTCTAGTGTACACCATCGCGATTAAAGAATTGATTAATTCTTGGGTCCACTTATTTTGTGATAACTTGTCCGCCTTACCATCAAGTTAGTCTGCAATTTCCAAGACCAATAAATTACCACTAATCATGTTCATCACAAAATAAAGATAATACGGGATCTCGAAAAAGGTCCCTTGAGGCATTTGAGAACAACGTGGATCTAGATCAGCCTGTGCATACGCACAGTCTGATCAGGATCCAAGTTGTTCTCTTACAGCTTCTTCATGACCCGTTTTAAGTTCAGGACAGCAGCGTGGATTCTTATCGGTCTGTATTTGGCTTAAAGGGGCTCATTCTATATTTTTATGCTTCCGAACTGTTCGGGAACTCATAATTGTGCATGGAAAAACAATTAGCAATGGATAAAAAACTCAATCTCGGCGAAAAAACATTTTTCCTTTGCTATAAATCAATCCTTTACAAGCGTGTTTACACATTCTATTTTTACTTCAAAACAAGACAAGGTCAAGGCCAACGAGACACACCTCCGCGATATCAACACACCGCACAACCGGCTGTGTGGATGGCTGTGAACTTATTTGCGAGGAATACGTGAAAAGGTTTATTTTGTACAAGCACTGAACATTTATACGCGTATTTATCAAATATAGAATACCAATGATCCTTTCGTTTATTTATAAAAGTAAATTCATTTGACCTACCATGCACATGACATCAGATACCGAATCTGTCTTCGCTGACTTTCTACGCAGCCGGTTGTACGGTGTGTAAATCTCGCTGAGCACATATGACGTATCTCTGACGTAATTGATTTTTGAAGGTTGGGCATATGTAGCCGTTACAAAACAAAAACAAGGACGACCAGCATGTTATTAATTTACTTGGATTTTAAAACTTAATAAAGCTCGACGAGTGGTAACAATGGACATAAATGATCTACCCCTTCAGGTTGGTAATTTCATACGTTATTTCTGGTTTGTAATTATTGTGCCATTTTCATTTTCGACAGCCTAGCTCGTCCCCCTTTAAGGTTTATCTTGAAACTCGGTTTTCTAAGGTTGGCCTCTTTCCCAAATTCTTGCACAAATACTTTTGGTTCAGGTCAGGACATCCGGTCGATCCCAGTAATTTTGGGCCGACCTGGCATTATATGAAATTCGGTGAGAGTTTTCGCTACACATATGCAAATAATTTTCATTTTTAGGTTGACCAATTTATATCACGTTAACATTATAATATCTTATATCTAAAAACAAATTTATCGTCTGATAATGAGTGCAGTTTTGAAAATTATGCAGTTCACCTATTAACCCATTACCAGACGGCAAAATTTTAGACATGTCCTAATTCAAAGATGTTCCAGACAAAAAATTAAATTGAAAGAAGTTTTACACTTTTTGGTCGTTTTGTAAAAAATAATTGTGGGAAATGAAGAAATTGCTTGTCACAAGCAATTTCTTCATTTTCAACAATGTTTTTTAAAGCCATTATCTTGTGGGGAGTCAAAAAGAGTTTGGTAACGGGTTAACACATTGAAAGGCAAAAAAAAAAATGATGTTTTCTAAATACTATCAAAAACGTTTACCTTGAATGTCGTTGAATATGTGTCCACAGGTAAAAGAACAAAACACCAGCTCAACATAAATACAGATACAGAGAAGAAAAATTATATATTAACCCTTTCCTAAACAGTAAAATTTTAGGATTGTTCAATTTGAAATTCGCTGCAGACATCAAAATGGATGTTGATTAAGACATGATTTGTGTAGAAATAGTACAGAAAATATTGAGGCAAAAGGAGAAACTGCTGGTTATCAGCAGTTTCTTCTTTTGCCTCAATGTTTTCCCAAACCTATTCTGTTAGGGACTTCAAAAACAGGTCTTGTTTTGGGAAAGGGTTAACAAGGCTAATTTCAAGGGACTGCCAATATTTAACCCTTCCCCGTAGAATCATTAGCCTAGGCATCCCTTAAAAGGAAATCATTAGATGGAAATTAATGAGGAAAGAAAAACTGCGAGGTCCAATCAGAATCTTTTAACCCTTAATCTAATGATCCAACTTGAGTTTTGTAAGTGATACTTTTCTAACAACGGCTTTCAGAGTTATCGCTTTAGATTTTTCCGTCTGTGAAAAGGTAAAATCTTTCTCAAACGAACCCTGGCTTTAACTTCTCTGTGAGACAGAACTTTATATAATATCGGAAGAAAAAAATGAAAACCAGCATTTGCTCGTTTTACCCTCAATATTATCTATGCTACAATAAGAAATTCAGCATTTTTTATTTATATTTGCGTCAGTTAATATTTCTTGTGCGAGAAAGGGTTTAGAAAGTATAAGGCATGAAACCATGGTAACTTTGACGACGGCGTCTAATAAGATACAATTATATACATGTACAATGTTTGAAGAGTCCATTATATATATAAAAAATCGACAAGATTTAAAAAATATTGTGCCATTATTTCCAATTTTAGGTTCTTAGTAGCCTGGGTCCAGTCGTCAATATACAATTTGGTCAATAAGATAACGCATAGAAAATCAATACCCGTTAGATATTGCGGCACCCGTTTTTGATCGTGTCGATATTGATATTTAGACCGGAGAAAGTAAAAGAGGGAAAAATTATCAGTCTGGAACCCAGTCTAGGTTCTTAGTAGTTTGGCCCAGGTAATTGTATAAATGTTATAGTAGAAATAACTGGCCTTTTTATATGGTATCCTATTAAAGAATAACGAAACTTTGATTACAGACGGCAAAAATTCAGACTGGTCCAAATTCAAAGATGTAGCAGGCGACAATTTCAAGTAAATGATTTTTTTTTCACATTTTTATCTTTTAGAGAAGAAAGCATTGTGCAAATTGAAGCAATGACTTAGCATATTTTCTTAGACCAGATGTATGACCCATTTATAGAATCCTTTTACTTTTTTTCGAACATTGATCCCAGCCGACAAGAAAAGCAAAAGAAACAAGAGCCGTCACAGACGGATTATGCTCCCCGAATAAGTGTTTGTCACAAAATAAAAACTATCATACATTAAGCCTCCTTTTCCCATGGCAGCTTTTTGCACACACATTATTTATAGAATATGGTATAGAACATCCTATTTATTACATGAGCACAAAATTTCATTAAATTCTGCCCATTAGATGAAGAGAAATGAGAGAAAAACTAATTTTTACACTAAGGCCCCTTTTTCCATGACGCAGCCTTAAATTTACAAACGGAGAAAAAGGTCCCTAGGTATTGACCCAGGGAGTTCACATGTGAAGTTTCATTGAATTTGGTCCAAGGGTTGCTGAGATATGGCTGTGGACGGACGGACGGACGGACGGACACACGGACACACGGACGGACGGACGGACAGCGTGGCGACTATATGCTCCCCCGAAATTTTTTCGGGGAGCATAAAAATCAGAACCTTTCTCTGGTCGTTAGGATTGATTTTTGGGAAAAGTACCAGAATGATAAGTCATACGTCAGAGGAAATAACTAACGCATTTTACGTGAAAATATTTAAATGTAAACTGTGTTTTAATGTATGAAAATCCATGGTATTTGTTTAACATGAGAATTAGCATGTGTTTGTTGAAGCCGAGCCCGGATTACTGAGACGGTTTTGTCGGAGTCTGTCAATCCAGGGGTTTCGAAATCGAACCCCGGCTCGGCCAGTATCCATTCTGACATTTGAGAAAAAGTCATTTGTCTCTCACCCATTGGATAGTCTGGTTCCCTGTCGTACTATGTATTTTAGTACGTCAGGCACTCAGTAACAATGGCGACGCCCACTAGGGTGATTTCACTACGAAGATAAAGAGCAAAGGTTTTTTTTTTAATTTTGTGAGCAGGGAAGGGTCATTGGAAAAGTAGATAGTTTTCGGTATAACTTTAAGACCATGCGCGGATCCAGAGGGGGTCAGGAGGTTATGACCCCCCCCCCCCCCCCCTGGAATTTGGCGAAAAAAGGGGTTATCAAAAAGATTACTGGTTATGTCCAATATAAGATGCGTCATTCGTCCCAGTGTGCCACGACAAACCGTTGTTATATTTAGTCCTTCGTGGTATGATATGTATCTGCATAGATCTACGCCCCCCCCCCCGGAATTTGACGACAAAAAGGGGTGAAAGATCGGGTGACCCCCCTGGGAAAATACCTGGATCCCCGCTTGAAGACTAGCAGTAAAAGTTTTATACGACATCACGCTTATCCAAAATAAAGCGGTTTTAAATTATAAATGAACTTGTAAACTATATTGTGACAATTTTGATAATATCGGTACCATATGTCTGACTAACTCAGTGGTAGAGCGTTCGACTTGAGCTCCAAATGTTCAGGGTTCGAATCCCACCGTGGGTACATATTGTTTGACTAATATATCTATTTATTTTTACATTTTCTCAAACTAAACTATTTTAGAAATCGCAAAGACGCAATAAAATAATAATTTGTAATAGCGTTTTATTGCGTCTTTGCAATCTCTAGAACCATTTGGTATAAAAATGTAAAAAATCTAGGGGAACAATAAGATGTATCCGAACTAGGATTCGAACCATGAACCTCTGAGGTGCAAGTCGAACGCTCTACCACTAAGCTCATCAGACATATGGGAATGATAATACCCAAATTGTCACAATATAGTTTACATGTTCATAATTCAAAACCGCTTTATTTCGGATTTGCGTGATGGTCGTATAAAACTGTTACTGCTAGTCTTAAAGTTATACCGAAAACTATCTACTGTTCTAATGACACTTTTCTGCTCACAAAATTAAAAACATTTTGTTCTTTTTCAACCCAGTGGGCGTCGCCATTGTTGAAGTGTGCCTGACCCAATAACGCAGTATTAGGGGCAGGTATACCAGACTAACCAATGGGTGTGAATCATCTATGTGAGAGAGCAGCTGGAGGCTCGGTTTGGATATTGTGGTTATACTGGTGCGAGAAATACCAGGAACCCACGGTTAGGTGATCCAGCCGACGCCATATGACCATAGAAGTTGAAAACGGCGTAAAACCCAAATGAAATCAAAGTGTTTGTTGAAAAAAATCAATGCATTGATGACTATAATTTTTTTTTGCTTCGAAATAACGGTCCTTTTATGTAAAATTGAGCTCGTCGACTGCTAACAGTTAAATGTCACATGAATTCGGACAAAATATTGTATCTCGTTGGTTTTGTAATAAAATTGCGTAACTATACGGTTTGAGGGATTTTCCAATAACACTCGCGTTTTATAAATACATAAAGGTAAACCAAGCTTATCTTAGCACAAAATTCATCCATATCAACTAGTATGGTTCCCTGCCGTACTTTGTATTTTAGTACGTCAGGCATTCAGTAAAAATGGCTGCCTCCAGTGGAGTGATTTTACTATAAAGCTATTGAGCAAAGTCCGTTAATGTTGAGAGCAAAGATGTCACATTTATGAAATAGATCGTTTTCGTTATAAGTTTAACATTCACAGTAACAGTTTTAAACGACCATCACGCTAGTCCGAAATAAAGCGGTTTTAAGTTATGAACATGTACACTATATTACATGTATGACAATTTGGATTTACGTATTTATAACTATGTTTCTGATTAGCTCATTGGTAGACCGTCGGACTTGTGTTCCAGAGATCCTGGATTCGAATCTCACTATGGGTACATGTTGTTTTACTAATAGATCTATTAATTTCATATTTTCTCAAACTAAACTATTCTAGAAATCGTAAAGACGCAATAAAATAATAATTTGTAACAGTGTTTTTATTTCGTCTTTGCCATCTCTAGAACCATTTGGTATAAAAATGTACAAAAAACTATACGGGAAAAAAAGATGAATTCCAACTGGTTTCGATCCATGGACCTCAAATGTGAAAGACGAACGCTCTTACACTGAGCTAATCAGACACATGGTAACGATAATAGCTAAAATGCCATAATATAGTTTACATGATCATTTAAAACCGCTTTATTTCGGATTAGCGTGATGGTCGTGTAAAAGCGTTACTGCTAGTGTTAAAGTTATAACGAAAACTATCTACTCTTCTAATGACCCTTCTTTGCTAACAAAATTAAAAGAAACTTTGTTCATTACCTTTGTAGTGAAATCACCCCAGTGTGCGTCGCCATTGTTGGAGTGTGCCTGACCCAATAACGAAGTATTAGGGGCAGGTATACCAGACTTCCATATCAACAAAATTTTCAAAGTGACACCATCACCAATTGGCAATTTGCTTTGACGCTATTTTATACAATGGAAGACCCAATGATACATTTGAATCAACTAGGCACTAATATTGATACGTTGATTCTTTTTTCTAAATGCGTTATGTAGACGATAGAATTTTAAGTAAATTGCACAACGGACTTGAAATATAGCAATTATCAATAATAAGATTAGTACATGTTTTAGAAAAACATTTTTCCAGTAGTCTTGCTAATGTACACATATGTAGTTACAAAACTTGGCAATCTCGTTCTTTGTAGACCATACTTTACCGAAATTTAGAAATTGCTTTAATTCATGGGTTCGGTTATTTTGCGACAACTTGTCCACCTTACCACCAAATGTCTCTGCAATGTCCAAGACAAGTACCACTAAACCTGCCAGGACAACATGAAATGAGACAGGATCAGAAAAGAATTCCCTTCAGTTATTTGAGAACAAAATGGGTCCAGATAATGCTGTGCATACGCAGAGTCTGGCCAGAATCCATGTTGCCCTCTTTTAGCTTCTTCATGACCCGTATTAAGTTTAGGACAGCAGCATGGATTATTATTGGTCTGTATTTGGCTTTTTCATGAAACTTGGTTCTTTAAAATTCTATATGGGCCATTTTCCAGATCATGGCTAAAATACTTTTTTTTCGGGTCGAGTCACTCGACTGAGTCTAGCAATACCAGGCCAATTTGCCACAAAATGGAATACATGTACAGTGAACATTTTAGCTGCTTATGAATAAATTTCTCATTAAGGTTATGTGACACGTATATTATATATATTGTAGTTTAATCCGAGTCTTCTCTGGTGAAAATTAGCTCTTTGATATTTGGATGTCGCTATTTAAATAGCGACATCCAAATATCAAAGAGTGAATTTACATCAGAGAAGACTCGGATTAATTGAAGTTGTGTTCAACGTTTTGATTATCAAAATGCGTCCCCATAAAATAAACTAAATAGCAAAGAACTGATTTATTATAATTTATGTATTATGTTATAAAATTGTAATAGATCTACATTGAATCTCGTTGAATATTTTTCCACTAGAAAAAGACAATCATCAACAATTCGACACCAATATGTGAAGAGAAAAACCATATTATGTTAATGAGCCTAATTTAAAGGTGATTTAATTTGTCTGTCAGAAACTTGGACCAATAAATCTTCGAATATAAGTCTATCTGGTTATGACGATCCTATACACTCGTACAGAAAACAGCAGCATAAGAGAGCTAAACGTAGTAGTGGGGACATAATCATTTATATTAAAAACAATGTGAGAAAAGGAATTAGTGTTGTGAAAAATAAGCATGATTGGATTTTGTGGCTAAAGCTAGACAAACAGTTTTTCGGTATACCGTCTAATGTTTATTTAGCTGTTACCTACGTGGCACCGGAAAACTCCCCTATTCATACTCGGTCGGATGACGACCCTTTCAATATTTTGGAAAACGATATAAATTATTTTAAAAATTTGGGAAGTATCTACTTGACAGGTGATTTTAATGCCAGAATTGGTAACAAAATTGATTTTATTGAGCCAGAGTTACACATAAATGATAATAGCGGTAGCTTTCTACGTGCCACGCATGACTTAACCGCAAATCGTTTTGGTGATCGATTAATTGACCTTTGTAAATCAACCGAGCTACTCGTTTTGAACGGTAGAATGCACGATGATCAGGATGTTGGACACTTTACCTGTACTACGCATAATGGAAGCAGTATTGCGGATTACGTTTTAACTTCTATCCTTGATATGGAAAATATAAATCAATTCAAAATACATGACTTTAATACATTTTCGAACCATGCACCGATCTCCTTTTCCATTAACCCATTACCAAACGACAAATTTTGGACTGGTCAAAATTCAAAGATGTTGCAGACAACAATTTAAAGTCAAGGAAATTTAAAATCTTTTAGTCCTTTCTGGTAGAAAACATTGTGGGAAATGAAGAAATTGCTTGTCACAAGCAATTTCTTCATTTTCCACGATGTTTTCCAAAGCCATTATCTTGTGGGGAGTCAAAAGGAGTCACTGTGTGGTAACGGGTTAAAGTTTATAGGAAAACATTGTTGAAAAACAGTCCTAAAGGTAAATTTTGCCGATGGAAATCCGCATCGAAATCGTCATTTATTGACGAAGTCAATTCGGAGATCCATAATTTGGAAGAAAATTTAAAAAGTGAAATTGCTAAAAAGTCAGATTGTGATATCTTAGTGAATGTATTTACAACTTTTTTGAGTGAAAAGGGTGATAAGTATTTTTGTAAAACATTTTCAAATAAAACTTCTTTTTCATCCACTGATAAATTTCACCAACAATGGTATGGTGAGGAATGCAAGCAAAAGTATAGAGCATTCAAAAATGCTGTTCATGAGTTTAACCTTAATAAAACCAACGAAAACAGGCGAATTTTATATGAAAAGAAAAAGGATTATAGGTACTGTTGTCGGAAAAGTAAGAAGAAATTTAATAAAAATTTGTGTTCAAAGATGAATGATATGAGGAAAAAGAGTCCTCGTGAATTTTGGTCTATCTTTAAAAAGAAGAAATCTGATAATAAAGGAAATAGTATTTCTGAATCTGATTTCTTTGAACATTTCAAAAATTTATCAGGATTAAAAATTGATATTTTAGACGAAGAAAGCAAACAGTTTATGCATAATTGTGAAAACAATGAATCAGACAGTACCTGTAATTTCGAGGAATTGGATCAGCCAATCACTGTAAACGAGATCATAAATGCAAGCAAAAAACTGGGTCATAATAAATCTTATTCTGTTGATAACATTATGTACGAATACTTTACACAAAATATTGATAGTTTGAGTAGTTCATTATGTTTATTGTTTAATTATATTTTAGATAGCAAATCCTTTCCTCGCTGTTGGTCTACGGGGGTAGTAAAACCATTGTATAAAAAGGGGGACGCTTCAGATCACAGTACTTATAGGGGTATTACTATAACTAGTTGTTTTGCGAATTTTTTTACTGTCATTTTAAATGAACGATTGAAAAAATGGACTTGTGAAAACGATATTTTAACCGATTCTCAATTTGGCTTTCGAAACAATCATTCAACCGTAGATGCAATTTATAGTCTATACATGCTGATTGAACGACAATTTCAAGCTATAAATAAACCATGACCTCTGGACAGACGAGTCAAACTGAACAGGTAAACCAGGTATGTAAACGTCGTGGTTTTAAGAAGGCATTTACCGTTAGATGTAATCACAACACCCCTCTCACGCAGGACAGTCAATGGTTAAAAGTACATTTGAGTCTCAATGTTGATGGTACCACTATAAGGGTAAATTGTATTGTTGTTTTGTGGATTTTAGAAAGGCTTACGATTTGATTGATCGGAGTTCACTGTGGTATAAACTTTTGAAATTGGGTATAAACGGTAAACTTTTTTCTGTTATCCGTTCAATGTATGATGAAGTTAAGTTGTGCGTAAGCCATCTTAACTCTTTATCAGAGTACTTCAACAGCGAGGTCGGATTATTCCAAGGGGAGATAACATCACCCATGATGTTTTCTCTCTTTATCAATGATATTGAGTTATCCATGCAAAGTAACGAAAACCCAGGTATTACAATAGACCAGATTTCCATTTATCTATTCTTATTTGCAGACGACGCAGTTCTCTGTGCAGAGACAATGGAGGCATTGCAGGAACAAATGAAATGTTTAGAGAATTATTGCAAAAAATGGGGACTAACGGTCAATGTAGAGAAAACCAAAACCATTGTGTTCAGAAAAAGAGTTAATATTAAGGAAGAAGTTAACATATTATATGATGGACAGGTTATCGAACAAGTGGATAGTTTTAATTATCTTGGCATTTTATTTTCCTGCAATGGCTCCTTTGTCCATGCGACAAAGGAAATACGAAGTAAAGCTCTTCGAGCTATGAATTCACTACTTAGTAGTACAAGAGATATTGACCCACCAATTAATATTTTATTTAATTTATTTGATTCACAAGTGCTTTCTGTTCTGAATTATGGTTGTGAAGTATGGGGACATCTAAAAGCTGAAAATTTGGAAGCAATTCATAGAAAATTTTGCAAGTGGATTTTACAAGTAAAAAACAGTACTTCATCTCTCGCTTTATATGCAGAGCTTGGAAGATACCCCCTTTATATCTCTAGGTACATTCGTATAATCAAATTTTGGCTGAAACTTTACAAAGAAAAATCTCACAATTGTATCTTAAAAACACTTACTGGAGAACAAAGGATTCAAATAGAAAGTACTGAAAATATTGTTAATTGGTCATCCAAAGTTCGCGACATTCTACAGTCTACGGGATTTCATGAAATTTGGATGTATCCAGAATCTGTAAATGGTAATGTTTTTATACCTATTTTGCGAGAACGTTTACGAGATATTTACATAAGTAACTGGCACGAAAACGTCAAGTATTATCCATCACTGTCACTTTTTACCAATCTGAAACCTTCCTTCCAACGATCGTCCTATTTAGACATCTTAAACTGCTCGAAATACAGAAATATTTTAGCTAAATTGAGACTATCATCTCATGTATTAAAAGTAGAAACTGGCAGACATGAAAAAATCGATAGAAATCAACGCATTTGTTCTCTTTGTAACTTAAATGAAGTCGAAGATGAGTTCCATTTTGTTTTAGTGTGTCCATTCTATAATGATCTCAGAAAAAATCATATTAAAAACTATTATACAATTAGACCAAGTATGTTAAAATTTGTACAGCTTTTAAATTCTGACAAGAGAACTATCCTTAATAATTTGGCATTATACTGTACAAAAGCATTTAAATTAAGACAGACAAACGATTGATTATTCCTTTCTCCAAAATTAGAACAAAAATCTAGTAAACAGTCTCACCTTTTAATGTTACATTTGAGTTTCGATTGATTGTTCAATATTGTTATTGTTATTATATGTCATTTCAGCGCAACATGTTAACATGTTAATATTTGTATATTGTAAACGATGAGCTATGTATGCTTAAGTTTCAATAAAGATCTGTTCTGTTCTGTTCCTGTTCCTAAATATATAACGCTTCCCGGAAAAGTCAGTGGTCTAGGCAATCCTAAAGGAAATGAACTCGTTGCATAGAAAAAAAAGAAAAACGATGACAATCAGTTCTAATTTTTTTAAACTTAATCTACTGATTCTACGTGGGTTTTGTAGATGATACTTTTGTAACAATATATTGCGTTTGCTACAACGGCTTTCAGTTTTATCGCTTTAGATTTTTTTCTCATAAGTTAAAAATTAAAATCTTCCTCATCAGTTAAAAGTTAAAATCTTTCTTTTAAATGAACTCTGATTTTAACTTGTGGCGGACAGTTTTATGTAAGTTTGAAAGAAAATATTTGAAAACCACCATTTTCTAGTTTTCCCGCATCATCATCTCTGTTACAATAAGAACTTTCAGCATTTTCACGTTTGGAAATTTTTCATATTGGCGTCGATTTCAATTTTCTTGTTTGGGAAAGGGTTTAAGCAAGTATAAGGCCTAAAACCATGGTAACTTTGACGACGGGGTCTAATCATATACAATTATAATAATACATGTACAAATTTTGTGCCATTATTTCCAATTTTAGGTTCTAAGTAGTTTTGCCAAGATTCTAGTTGTATAGTAGAAAGGACTTGCCCTTTTTAGCGAGCCGGGACTATGTCCGGGAGCTAATGTCACAGCCCTAGTGTCAGCGTCGGCTTCAGCGTCGGCGTCGCGTCTTCAAAAACTTTAACCTGGTCTATATATATCGGGTACTATTTGAGATACAGCCATGATACTTTCACACATGGATACCTCCTGCCAAGACCTTTCATTTGGGACCATGAC